>JARHVA010000969.1:2562500-3162500 GCA_037957365.1 Torreya grandis
AATACTAAGGGAGGAATATTTAATAATCATGATTAATTTTATAACTGCAATTAAAATGACTTATTCAATAAGCAAAGTGTAAGGGTGTGAAAATAAAATGTCCTAAACAAGAGATTTCTTGAACATCTAGTCATTATCAATGAAACAATTTCTTGATATCTATTATAAACTCAATCTATTCTTATAGGAATTTGAACTTATAAACTGGACTTTCCTTTTGGGTTACTATCTTATCAACTTCATTTCTATAAGTTTTTACTCTATAAGAAAGGGTTCTTGGAATTAAAACCTAGTAATTATCAATAAGGACTCGAGCCTCTATCTATGAGGGTTGCATCCATAGATCAAACTAATAGACTCAAATTATAAGTGAAAAATGGAATCTTGAGTTATTGATCCATTTATTAGGTCTAAGTGGTTGATTATATTTAAGATCCTCCAATAAGTATTTGATGATGAATTAGAAACAAAATAACGTTATGACTTATAAAATAACATTACATATTGAACTATTCATGCATCTAAGGCATGATATATTTTAGACCTTATCACATGATACAAGGTGTTTAAGATTACACCAAATGATGGTACTTAATTATTATATTAATTTTGGAATGGATTTAATATAGTCCCCAAAATACATAATCTTTGAAACCAACTATAAGCAACTTGTTTACACAAGTAAGGTCTAAAAGTGAAAAAATCCTAACTAAAGTTCTTTAATCTTTGGATTTATAAATAATACTTTATAAGAAAATTAAATGTTATGTATAATCTTTCAAACAAATAAATTTTGTTTTAAGGTTCCTATAGAGATTGATGCATCGACAAGTCAACCCAAGGTAGGTATTGTTAGAGTATTTAATCCTAAGTGAGCTTATTGTCCCTTAGCCTTAATAATAATAATAATAATAATAATAATAATAATAATAATAATAATAATAATAATAATAATAATAATAATAATAATAATAATAATAAACATGAGATGAAAACCTCATGAAAATAAATAATAAAGTTATAATTATCTAATGAATTACAAATCTCTAAATTAAATAGATTTGTCAAAATGGATGGACCTATTAATTTTACAATGGTCACCTCCCTTGATATTTAACTATAAATAGGTTTTTACCCTCTTTTAAAATCATCTCTCGAATATAAAATTTTTATTGTATTCAAACTTGTTCAACCTACAAGTTTTTTGAAGCACTATGTGAATAAGTGAGAAGCATAAGTCTATATTGGGGTGATTTAGTTTATCATATTAATTAATACCACATTGGTGAGTTTTTTACCTCTTTGAAGTTTTCCCACGTATTGGTTAGATATTTTGTAGGCTAGCAAAAGTACCTATGTAGTCATGAGATTAAATCCCCTTCATTTAATAGTGAAGCTCCCATACGCTTTATGTCTATCTACTTCTAAATATTCACAACTTTTAGCTATTCACAATTTATATAAATTATTCATAAGATATACACAAGTTATCATATTTTGGGTATTAATTTAATCATAAAGTTCATGAACCATAATAGAGTGATTTTGCATCAAGTAATCAGTTGTTTCAGAGAATGTGTAAAGAATTTCTCAGAAATAGGGATTGAAAGAAACTATAATATGTGAGAAAGAAGAAATTGCTCTTCACAATAAGTAGTTTTACAGAGCTTATTGATTCCGTACAAATAGATAAACATTCAAGAGATGATAATACTTTTATAAAATGATTAATAAATATTAGAATTCATGCTTAGATTTAAAGATAACATAAAGTTTACCATTTTAAACTTCACAAATGCACCAAATGATCTTCGTAGATGCAAAGTTCTACAAAAATCAACTTCCTTCTTATTCACTTTGAACCAATTTCATACAAAATAAAAACTCAAAAATCTAAACACAAAGTTTTAGATTGTTTAAACTCTCTTGTTTTAGTTACAATTGTTTTTCAAAAATTACCATCATCTTTCTTGGCACATAACCCTTCACTCTTAATTACACTAATTCAAATGTCAAAATCAATTAGGAGACAACTCTTTGAATTCCCATGTGTTGCATTAAAAACTAAAAACCATTGAGAGGCATCCTCCTAAAATTTCTCTTGTGTGGCATGTCATGACTGATGACATGTATCACTTGTCAGTTTCACTATTTGATTCGAAAACAATCTCTTTGCATGCATTCCAAAGCTTGCTCAAGTAATTTGATTTTACAAAATGACTTCAAGTAATGGTGTCTTGTCCAGTTACTTAAGTCTTATATTTTACAAATTAAGTTATTTTTACAAGTAATCTTTACTAAATGATATTACTTATAAAGTAATTATCTAAAACAAAATTACTTCAAATACATTACTCAAGAAAATAAAATAAGATAGAAGAAGTTATCAATAAAATAAGCAATAACAGTCATTTCAAGTTGCGAACCTTTGATCTACACTTTTCTCTATATTTGATATGTTTGGACATCATGAACTAAATTACTGAGTCATCTGATTTGGCAATTGATTACCTTTCTATTTCATATCTTAGTAGTTCCATTTCTAGCTTCTTGTAGTAAACTTTTACCTTCTCAAGTCTGGGTTCTAGCTTCTTGACTTTTTGTTGACTCTTGATTAACTCCTTTATATATTTTACAATGAAAGGAGTTGAGGACTTTTCAATTAATTGCTTAAATTGAATATGCAATTACTCAAATGTCCTTGGTGTTTTTCCATACCAAAATTTAGTAAGATAGAAGATGTAGTCCTCCAAATCCACTTTCACATTGAGAGCATCTTCTTCTAAAGTTTTCATTTCTTCAATCATTGTCCTAATAATACACATACAAAAATATATAATATGTTCCTCTTGTTTTGCTTTCTTTATTGACCCTTCTAGAATAATATGTTCTTCAATCAAAACTTTCTCACTTAAAGTATTTATTCTTTGGAGGCCGTACTACTGAAACTCAAAGATTCTATTCTCATTTTCTATCTCCTTCATTACTATCTTTATCTATATCAATTTATTTTCAATGTCAACCAGAGTACTTGGGACCTCAAAAAACTATTTATGAGTATTTTGCAACATATTTGTTATCCATTCATCAATGGCTTTGGCCTTGTCCCCATTTTCATCTACTTCTATTGTTTTTTGTTGATCAAATGCACCTATTGAAAGTAATGATTATTTTGGATCAGATCTTCCCACCTTGACAATTTAGTAATGTGTTCCTTAAACTTATCTTTGCTAGCTTTCTCTTCATCAAACTTTTGGAAAAGAGTATTGATCAGGTTCTAAGTATCATGTTTCAAACCTTTTTTGGTTACTTCTCTAAGGAGTGCCTTTGTAATTGTTAAGTCTTCTTGAGTGACTTCATCTTTATTATTTCCATATGTAAGAACTAATATCACTAAAAATTTCTAGCATGAAGGCTCAATTATCAACTTAGAAGTCACTTTAGCACTTCTGGGCTTTTTACCCATATGATCAAGACTTCTCAGAAGCTATAAGTCTATCTCTTCCAAGTTAATATCTTCTTTAGACTCAAGATTAGTTTGTCAAGCCAACCATGAAGAAAAATCCATGCCAATGGAGGTGGAATATTATACTACCATTTGCTATTGATTATTTCTAACCATTAATTCCTAAGAAGGAACTTCTTGTGCATTGAAAACATCTTTAACTACATTGGAAACTGATTGCTCATCTTTTTATTTTTATTTCTCTTTCTTAGGTTCTTTCTCCTTCTCTTTCTCTACCTCTCTCTCTACTTATTTCCCAAGTTCTTTCTCTACCTCCTCCTTTTCTTTCTTTGCTTATACCTCTGCCTTGGTTCAACTATTACTTGTTTCTAAGATACTTCTTAGGATGCAGTTACCTCTCTAGCAGTTACCTACTCTAGCTCTTTTTGAGTTTGAATGGAAGGAATGGCAGGGTGATCCTTAGAAGGGGGTGGAGGAGGAGTATTAGATGGAGTGAATGAAGGTGCAGGAGGAGTGACATTAGTCTCCTTTTGAGTAGGTTTCTTAGGAGACTTAAAAATTGGATACTTTGGGAGTGGCATGAGTGTGGAAGGAATGACTTCTTTCACTATTAGTTGAATAGGTTATTTTTCCTTCACTAGTAGTAATCATGAATATGTGGTGGATGTGGTAGGAATAATAATGGTGGAAGAAGGAATGGTATATGTAAGAATGTTTATGGAAGTAGGGATAGTGGAAGTGAGCAAAGGGATGCAAGAGTAACTAATTGGACTGGCACTTTTTCCTTCACCATAGAGTACATGTCATCATCATTAATTTTTAATTTTAACTTCTTATTTGGATTTTGGTTTTTGTTTCCCTACGTTGATTTCCTCTTGTGACCAAATTGACCCATTTATATCATTATTGGTTCTTTCATAAAAAAGCCCTTACTGAAAAGCCATGTTAAAGTCATAGCAAGAACTACTGAAGTTCTCTTAGTAATAGTCTTGACTTGATTCTTCTTGAACTTTATCTCTAGAAGTAGAGAATTTTCTCCTTCCATTGCATGATAAGCATCATGAATCACTTGTCTATCATACTACATATCTTTTGGAATGATAGCTAAATCAAAATTAATTTGTTCCATAATCATTCTGTTGTTGTCTCATCTCCTCACTTCAAATTCATCTCTACAATCAATCCAAAAGTCTTAGAGTGTAGGAATGTGCATATACTCAAGAGATAATATGTTTTGAGCTATGCCTCTACAATCAAAATTTTCTCTATCTTCAACATGTGATTGATTATAACTATGATACATTTCTATATGCACATTATTTGCCTTATAAATGCTTGCATAGTGATAATGGCCAATAATAATGGGAAAACCAACAAAATAATGGTGAAATCTTGACTATAAATCATGAAACTCTACCAACTACCTACATAGATTGATAAGAATCCATTTGTTAGTAGGATACCTTGGTAACTTGACTAGTGTACATGTGAAACCACCAACCCTAAGATATGTGAAATTCAAGAACTAAATGAAAATGCATCCAAAATGGGAAATTACCTCCCAAGCTACATCTGATACACTTTTGGCCTTTAAGGCAACATTTAATTTATAGATGATTTCATAAAAGAATCCATCTCTTGTAGTGTTTGATGTATTTAGACAAAGTTAACTGAGGATAGTACTCATATATAGGCTTTGTTGCCAACATTCATTTTGTAGTTAACCTAGAAAATACTCCACTTGATGTTGTTGCATACACCAAATATGAAGTCATTTTGAAATCAAAAGTTTGTAATATATAATTTAGTTGGTGATCAATGTTATCACTTATCAATCTTGACCATTCAATCATTAAAAAACTCTTATTAACATCAATAACCTTAATGTATGCATACATCCAAGTTGAAAATCACTTAGAATTTTTCTTTCCATTTATTCTACATAAAAAATGAGTTATGTCATCCACTTCTTGAACCAAATCAGATCTTAGTTGTTTCTTTAAAAATATTGAAGGTTGCTTTGCTTTCTTCAGATTTTTAGTATTCATTATTTTGATGCAATATGATGTCTTATTCTCCTATTGGTTTTTAACTTTCTCCATTATTACATCAAGCACTTTAGACCTTCTTGGGATATTTAAATAGTAATCAAAATATTAAACATCTAAACTTATCACCACATTGCCAATAGTATCATTTATTATCCTAGTAAGAGAGTCATAATACTTAGCAAACTCTAGGACAAACTCAGGAAGTATAGAACTTGGGAATGTTGTAGCTTGCAAGATTTAAATATTGGCCATTGCTTGCATGAGTGGTGTCTTGATTATGGTTGTTGACCTTTCTAATAGCTCAGTTATGGACATGTCCCATATCAGTATCACTTATCTCAGACAACTTGAAAGTAATACAAGACTCAATGGGATATCCTTAATACTCATACTTCATCTTTGTTTCCTTTAGCTTCTTGACTCTCTTTGCCTTAGTATTCCCTCTTTTACTTGGTCCTAGTAATTCTTCTAGTGTTATCTCAATAAATTCTTCAATCAAAGTTACTAATTTTTGTACTCTAATTGCTTCTTCTGATCTTAACATTTATTGTGATTGATACTAGGAAGACTTTGTATATGCTCCTAAAAACTTAGTAAGTGCTCCTGTTGGTTAGAAAAGTTTGATCAATAGAGTCAAGTTATTGTCTTGAGTAATAATCTTAAGAAAGATTTAGCTTATAAGGAACTCTTAGCAGTAAAAAGCTTTGAAAAATCTATGTAACTCATTCAAAGTAACAGGGTATTGTAACCCCAAGAAGGTCTAGGAATCTCTTAAGTCTTCAATGTTAGAAACTCTGAGCAAGTAATAAGCATTTGTAAATGCAAGTTTCTTTAGAAAAGTTAATTGGGTTGGAAAACCCAAGTAAGTAGAAGTAGTGAGTAATCAGAATCCTAAGAAAGTAGGTAGTTGTTTAAAATCTAAGTAGGCAAAGTATTTTGTGGGCTTTGGCTTTTTATGGACTAGCTACTAGGGTTCAAAACTCTGGGAAGCAAGAAGTTGTGAAAATCCTAAGAAAAAAGTGCTAGGTTAAATCCTAGGGAATATTATAAGAAAAATTAATGTTTTTGAGATCTTTTTAGGGATGTTCACATGTAAAACATCTCTAAGGATTTTATAAGGTTTTACAACATCTATGCATGCAAAAAAGACAAACAATTGCAATAAAAATAAAAAAATGATAGAAAAACCTTTGAGGTGGTAAAATAAAACTTACCAGAGGAAAAATGAGATGAAAATCCAAAATGAAAACATGCAATCTAAAATGGAAATAATCTACATACCTCAACTGCAAATGGGTCATGAAGGAATTGCTCAAAAATCGCTCTAGAATCTCAAATGGTGTCGCTCAGGATTCATAGGGGCAATAGCTAGGTCAAACAAATTGAAATACAGATAGGAAATGAGGTGGATTTTTTAATTATTGATATTAACCCATGTAGTTATGACAAATTAGTGACACATGGAAAGAAATCCACATGAACATTTTTAAGCTTATCAGGTTTCATGAATTATTTTACTTGAGTTGGTCTTTAAAGTCAAGTACTTTTGAAACCCCAGTTTGGTCTATGCTTGTGAAGGATTTGAACTTGCAAAATTTAACTAATTTTACTTAAAATTTTGGGAAAGTGAAGTAACTTCAAAACCCCAAGTTATTATAAGTAGTGCTTTGCTTTGTGGGTTTTTGGAAATCACTTTGTTCAGTTTGTTGTGAGAAGCAAAGTCCTTGCACCATGCCGATTTGAACTAGATGGTGTAATTTGGTTTTGATGTGACAAATTACTTTATAAATCATAAGTAAAGTAACTTTGAGAACCTGAATTGGCCTTGAAATGTGTCCAAACACTTAGTTTCTTGAATCTCTTATAAAAATAGACAAAATGAGTTTTTATGAGAAATACTCAGGCAGACATTTTCTCACCTTATGAAGCAATTTGAAGCAATTGGGAATGAAAGCAATAATAATGAAAATAAATAAAGACAAAGTATTATTTAAGGGATTAAGTTTTAACAAGAACAACTGACTCACAAAAGATAAAAGGCAAAAATTTTAATAGGGGTATCCCAAAATTCTATATGTAAAACTTTGGGTGACACCAATTGGCTCTGATTGAAGACATTTGTTTCTATCAAAAAGAAAGAAACAAGGATGAGATCTTAGTATCTCTATTTTTAAGCCTTGTCTATTAGGTATAAAGTCATGTAAAAACTTAATCATGAAAAACTATAAAAGAAAAAAATAGAAAGAAAAATAATAATTGAACAAAATAAAGAGTGAGGACTTATTTATATACATACAAGTGTTACCATGTTGCTCAATTATTATAAAGTCTCAAGTGATACCCATTGTAAGGTAGTGGTATTTCAATTCCATCCTAATAAGCTAGGATGAATTTATCTTTTCTATCAACTTTCTTGATTGTGAAAGGCCCTTTCCATAGTGAATCAAATTTTCCATGCATCCCTTTTAGTTCATGTCATTTATCCCATAGTAGGACCAGGTCACCAATTTCAAAAAACATTTCTTTAGCCTTTTTGTCAAAAATATTTTTCACTTTCATTTGATGATTAGCTAAATGGTCAGTAACTTGAGCATGCACTTTTTGTAGTTCAAACAAAAACATAATCCTCTTATCTAGTGAATCTTGATAAGTTACATATTTAATAGCCTTGGAAAATTTCAAAGTAGGAAACTCTATTGTGATGGGTATTTTATCATCCATTCCATACAACAAATAAAAGGGTGACATGTCAATGGCTTTCTTTGAAGTGATTATGTCAGCCCATAATGCATCAAATAACTTCTTGTGCTAGGTACATTGATTATCATCCATTAACTTACAAATGATTGTCATCAAGTTCTTGTTACTTGACTCATCTTGGCCATTCCCTTGAAGATAATAATTTGAAGGGTGAATTAATTCTATTTCATGTAGGTAATAGAAATGAGCTAGTTCATTTGAAAAAAATTAGATACATTATCTGTTACTATCTTGTGAGGAACATCGAACCTCACTATAGTGTTTTCCTTGATAAAATCATATACAACTTCAAAAGTGGCATGATTAATAGGAAAGGATTCTACCCACTTGCCAAAGTAATCAGTGGTTGTTAATACATAATAATGGCCAACACTTGGGAATGGATTTAACATACTAATAAAATATATGCCCCACTGATGGAATGGTTCATTAATGATGATTGGTTTTAGAGGCAATGCTAGAAACTTTGGATGTCCCACAAAATAATGACATGATTGATATTTAAAAACCCAACCTAAAGTATCATAAAAAAGAGCAAGCCAATATTACCTTGCTCATAGGATCTTATGTGTTTTAAATCATGTTGAAAAGCGGCCTCCATAGGATCTGTCATGAAATTGTTCCAGTAATCTCTCTTATTTTTCTTTATCCACACAATGAATGAAGACACCATCAATTCTTCTTTTATACAAGCCATTATCTAAAAGGACATAGTCCTTTTAATTTAACTTAAAGGTCCATCTTTCCTTACATGTAAGATGATCTAGACATTCTCCATAAGTTAGGAAGAAATAAATTTTACTGTCATTCATCAACAAGATCAACAAAAAGAACCATGGGCAAATCTTCATCTGATTCATCTTGAAGCAAAAACACCACTGCATCTATGTTAGTTGGTTTTCTTTTTGTCATTAATTGGAACAAGCCTCTTCCTCTTAATAAATTTATTGGTTTGATATCAAGATCAAACTATTAAACTTTGACTACCCAGGTGCCTCTCAACAATCCCAAATCTTGTGTTAGAATAGATTTCACTACAGTATCAGGTATATAGACTTTAGTATATGAATACAAAATATAGTATCTAAAGGCTTTGCATGTTGTGTCTAGAGCAAAGGCACATTTCTCCATCTATGTACACTTTAGCTTATAAATTTTCAATGGCTATCTCGTGAAATCTATAGGAGATTCAATATCTTCATCATTATTTTATATAAGTATGGTTAACATGGTATGCTCAGAAGAATAACAATAAAGAATGAATTCCTTATTGAAATCTAGGGAAACCAGTATTAGATCTTGATCTAGAGTTGTTTTAATCCTTTCAAATACCAACTTACCTTCAAAATTTCAATTGAAGTCTTGTTTCTTTTTCATCATATCAAAAATATGGTGAGTCAACTCATCAAAATTAGGAATGAATCTTCTAAGAAAGTTAACTTTACCAAAGAATGAATATACTCCCTTCTTGGGCATAGGCATAGGTAAACTTTGAATATCTTTCACCCTTTCTAGATCAATCTTCATTCTTTATTTTAATACAATGTGACCAAGAATATTCCCTTTAATAATGAAAAACATTGATTTCTTGGGATTCAAAGAGATCTCATGCTTCTTGCACTGGATGAGTACTTCTAAATTATCCAAGTGATCACCTCTCTTCTTAGAGAAAACTATCAAGTCATTAAGGTATACCATTATACTCTTGTTCTTAATATGTACAAATGATATATCTATTGCTCATTAAAAAGTTGCTCAAGCATTAACAAGTCTAAAGGGCATCTTTTGATAAGCAAATGTCCCTCATGGTGTTGTGAAAGTTGTATTGATCTTCTTCAACCACTTTTATCTGATTGTATCTTGAAAATTCATCTAACATGGATAATATATTTAAGCCTATAATCACTTGTAAGGTATGATTCATGATTGAAAATAGATAGTTATCTTCAAAATAAGCCTGGTTGAGATTCCAAAAAACAAAACACAAATGTATTTCTCTATTTTTATTTCTTACTAAGACAATATTAGCTAACCATTCTGAATGATGAATGGAATACATGATGTTGGCATCTAGTAGCATCTAAATTTTAGTAAAGATAGTGATTGAGATTATAGGATTATGATGGTGAATCTTTTTCCTGAAAGGCTTTACTTTTGGCTGAAGTAGAATGTAGTGTTGCACTTCTTTTGGTTGAAAGGTCTTCAAGTCTTTTTAGGACCAAGTGAACACATCCATGTATTTTTTGAGAATCTTAATGAATGCTTCTTTTTATTTTTGGGGATAACATTCTTAAATGTTGACCATCCTAGGTTATTCTTCAGTGCCGAAATTGACATAATGTACTTATGGAGAAGAACTCTCACCCTACTCTTTCTTTTTCTTCAAAAACTAATCATGCTTATAAAAAATTTCTTCTAAAAAAACTAACCCTTTAGGTATTTTATTTCCCTTTAATTGAATTACTTCTTCACTATCACCATGTTCAGGGTTAGTATCACCTTTTGTTGTCTAGAGTAGAAGTGAACTACTTCCTTCAAAATATAACTCTTCAAAATTATTTTGCTACTCAAGAAAAGTAGCTATCTATTTTTCATCATTGAAGACTTGTCATTGATGTACATTATCTAGAACTTTTGGATGGAAAACCATCTCTACTCTATAGTCACCTTCTCAAAAAAGTGTGGGTGGCTGATTTACCTAAGTAGAGCTATGATAACTACAAGAGAATTAGATCTATAGTTCTGATCATGAGAAATAGAATTGATTAAAAGGCTAAAAAGTTATGTGTTTCACTCAGAACTTGGTCATGGTAGTGCCTCAACTTATCTTTCTTCATGTGGTATTATCCCTAAATTTGTCTCACTATTAACTCAACATCTCCTTGTGCTTTAATAAGTCTCATTGCTTTTTCCATTACTTGTTCTATTCTTAACAACAGTGATTAATACTTGGTTTTATTATTAGTATTTTTAAATATAATCTTGTAAGAGTAAAGATATACCTTATGATTTGGAGATATCAATACAACTCTGGCACCTAAACCATGAAAACAATAGTTATCATCAAATTATAGAGTCCATATTTTATATTATTCTTCTTGTGTCTCTATTTCTTGTATTTCCTTTCCCAATTCAAGGTATTAGACTCCATGATCTAATTCTTCAAAAAAAATCTATGATCTAGGATCATCAGACTTGAAAACTATATACTTGGACTTCTTTTCAAGCTCAAGTTTGTGGTTTACTCCTTTGATTAGAATGTGATCACATGACCAATCCATCTTGACTTCTCCACCCAAATATTTGCATAAGTTTATACTTAATAATATTCTATAAGAAACAAGAATATCTACTACTAGAATTGTCATTTTAAGCCTTTTATTTGAAAAAATTGCTAAAACAACTTGACCATATTTGATTTGTATAATTAAGAGGACTTGTCTCTCCATTGAGTAACATCTCTATATTGACTTATTTGGATAGCATAACATTATTAGAAGATTTTTAATCTAGGATATAATTTCTCAACTTGAAACCATTGATCAAGAGTGACACATATAATGGCTCTATTCTTTCAGATGTGGAGGCAGATGTGGGAGAATTAGTTACAAAATTATTTTTGGAAGGAACCTATTTAGGAGTAGGTAAGATAACTTTGGAATTATTAGTTTCATTGTTTGATCCTTTACTTTGTACATACTTAACTAGTCTATTTAGCTAATCTGAATAAGACCTCAAGTATTTAGTTTCTGACATTTGAATCTTGGTTTTCTTAATGTGATCAATAATGTCAAAAGAAGGGATATATGTAGACAAAGTTGGATTAGATTTATAAGAATGAGTTAATATTTTATGAGGTTGTGAAGAAGATGGTGTTGCATTTTTATCTTTTGGATCAAGAGAAGCAGGCAAAGGACTACCTCTTTTTGGAATGCTAACAATTGGCTTGGAGTCTTCCTTATCTTTCCCTTGTTCTTTGGAAGGTATTTCACCATTTTTATAAGTTTGTAACCTTATAAATATTTCAAAAGAGTGACTATGATCATTTCAATAACTTCTTCATAATCACTTTTTGATTAATATTCAAGGTAGGCTATGTTGAAGTCACCAATAGGATCTATAAAGTCATGTTCATCAGCAAAACTTTGATCAAGGTCAGTAGCCATATGATCTTCTTCATTCATTTCAATATGGTTCTTCAAATCATCCTAAATTTCTAATATTTGTGAAGGTACATCAATATGATTCTAGTTTTGATTATTGAAATTGTGTGCAAGTGCATCCTTGGTAGGATCAACATGATCACCTTGAGTAATTTGTCTTTTAACTTGCAACAAGTCATTATCAAGTTTCTACAATAGGGGATCCATTATGGTTTTTAATGTATTTGAAGAAAAATTGTCCACCTTAGAATTTTTATTTTTGATCTTTCTATCCATGATAAGATCATCTTTAACCTCTATAGTAATATTCCAAATTATTATTAAATCAGCAGGACGTGCTTTATGTTGTTGATAGCTAACCTTTTATAATTGAGCATTGATGAAAAATCACTTTTGGTTATCACAATTAGGTTGAGTAGTCTAAGTTATTTTATAGATAAATATATTAAACTTAATAATGAAGTCCCGCATATGTTCATGTGGCTCTTTTTTAAGCTAGGTTAATTGGGTGAATAGTATGTGTGAATCTTTAGCAACTTTAAATATCTTTTCAAATTTCTCATGCATAGTTGCCCAATTGATTATGGTACCAGGTGATAAATAGTAAAACCATTCTATAGCTAAGTCATGCAAGGTTTCAATAAAATGTTTGATTGAAATGTCTTCATGCTCAACATTAATCACTCCATAGGCTACAAATAAGGCATTTAGATGCTCATTTGGACTTTGTTTTCCATTATCTATGAACTTAATAAAGTTTTTTCTTGACCCCTTAGGTAAGTCATGGAAAGGAGGCATTAAATTCAATGGGCCAATCATTTCCCCCGAAGGAATAAGAAGTTGTTGAGCCATTATTCTAGGAATAAGAAACTAGGGATTACCAGGTTGAATTATTCTTGAAAAATTGTGTTGCAGTTGATTCATAGGATTTTGCCCTTATCTCACAGGTGAAAGAGTTGTTCTTCTAGTTCTGGTTTGAGGATGAAAGCTAAAATTGAACCATTCTTTCAACTAAAATAAATCATCTATTTGGATTTGACCTCTATTTTCTCTAGTGAATGGTTGGTTTTTCAAATTGAAATGCCTATGTTTTTCTAAGGATTTGTTTAGATTACTTAAAATTTATAAGAAAAGACTCGAGAAGAAATTACTCAACATGTAACAACTTAAAACAATCAAAACATTCAATTTAACATGCAAAAACTCAAGCAAAACATCTTCTTTACATGCAACAACTCAAGAAAAGTGTCTTCTTGACAAGCAAATCAATTCAAGAAAAGCAAAGTAATTACTTGGCAAGTAAAGATATCTTTAGCAAAACACATGTTTAAACTTTCAAGTGCACCTTAAATTTTGCATGCAGATTCCTATATGGCAGTGTGGAAAACATGCAATTATGGAGAATTAAAAATTAATTACATCTTACTCTAGAGTGGATAATCTAATTTTAGCTCTGGTTAAGTTTGTGTTTCTCAATAGAGTTACCAGCAACTATTGGCTAGATATTTTGTAGGATAACAAAAGTACCTAGATAGTCATGGGATTAAATCCCTTTCATTTAATGGTGAAGCTCCTATACACTTTATGTCTATCTACTTCTAACTATTCACAACTTGTAGTTATTCACAATTTATAAAAATTATTCACAAAATATGCACAAGTTATCATATTTTGGTTATTACTTTAATCACAAATTTTATGAACCATAATAGAGTGATTTTCCAACAATTAAGAAATTATTTTAGAGAATGTGTAAAGAAGTTCTGAGAAATAGAGATTGAAAGAAACTAAAATATGTGAGAAAGAAGAAATTGCACTTTACAATAAGTAGTTTTACAGAGCTTATTGAATCTGTACAAATAGATAAACATTCAAGAGATGATAATGTTTTCAGCAAATGATTAAGAAAAATTGGAATTCACGCTCAAATTTTAAGATAACACAAAGTTTACCATTTTAATCTTCAAAAATACATCAAATGATCTATTTAGATGCAAATTTCTATAGAAATCAACTTCCTTCTTATTCACTTTGAACCAATTTCATACAAAATGAAAACTCAAAAATCTAAACACAAATTTTTAGATTGCTTAAACTCTTTTGTTTTAGTTACAATTTTTTTCTAAAAATTACCATCATCTTTCTTGCCACGCAGACCTTCAATATAACTTATAATAATTTATCTGTCAAAATAAATTAGGAGACAAATCCTTGATTCCCATGTGTTGTATTAAAAACAAAGACCCATTGAGAGGCATCCTCCTAAAATTTCTCTTGTGTAGCATGTAATGGCCAATGGCATATAGCACTTGTTAGTTTCACTATTTGAATAAAAACAATCTCTTTGAATGCATCATAGAGCTTACTCAAGTAATTTGATTTTACAAAATGACTTTAAATAATGGCATCTTATCTAGTTATTTAAGTCTTATATTTTACAAAGTAATTTACTTTTGTAAGTAATATTCACTAAATGACATTACTTATAAAGTAATTACTTAAAACAAAATTACTTAAAATACATTACTAAATAAAATAGAAGAAATTATCAATAAAATAAGCAATAATAGTCATTCCAAGTCATAAACATCTTATCTACACTTTTCTCTATACTTGATATGTTGGGACATCATGAATTGAATTGTTGAGTCACATGATTTTGCAATTGATTGCCTTTATGTTTCTTATATCAGTAGTTCCCTTTCCAGATTCCTGTAGTAAGCTTTCACCTTCTCAAGTCTAGGTTCTATTCTCTTGACTTCTTGTTGACTCTTGATTAACTCCTTTATAGATTTTGATGTGAAAGGAGTTGAAGCATTTTTAATTAATTGCTTAAATTGAAGATGCAATTGATCAGATGTCCTTGGAATTTTCTCAAACCAAACTTGATTAAGATAGAAGATGCAATCCTCTAGATCCACTTTCACATTTTGAGCATCTTCTTCTAAATTTTTCATTTCTTCAATCATTGTCTCAATAATGTGCATACAGAAAGATATAAGATGTTCCTCTTGTTTTACCTTCTTTATTGACCCTTTTGGAATAATTTGTTCTTCAATCAAAAATTTCTCAATTAAAGTATTTATTCTTTGGAGGCTCTCTTGCTATAATGTAAAGATTCCATTCTCATTTTCTATCTCCTTTATTACTATCTTTATTTGCGCCAATTTATTCTCAATGTCAACCAAAGTACCTAAGACCTCAAGAAACCATTTATGAGTAGTTTGCAACATATTTTTTATCCATTCATCAATGGCTTTGGTTTTGTCCCTAGTTTCTTCTACCTCTATTATTGTTTATTGATCAAATACACCTCCTAAAACTAATGATTATTGTGGAGCAAATCTTTCCAGCTTGGTAATTATTTCACACAATTTATCAATTCATTCCTTCAACTTAGCTTTGTTAGCTTTCTCTTCATCAAGCTTCTAGAAAAGAGTTGATCAGGGTCTGAGTATCCTGTTTCAAACCTTTTGTAGTGACTTTTCCAAGGGGTACCTTTGTAACTATTAAGTCATCTTGAGTGACTTCATCTTTATTATTGCCCTTTGAAGGAACTAGTATCTCTATAAATTTTTGGCAGTAAAGCTCAATCATCAACTTAGAAGTGAATTTGGCACTTTTGAGCTTTTTACCCTTATAGTCAAGACTTATCAAAAGCTGTAAGTCTATCTCCTCCAAGTTGATTTCTTCTTTAGATTCAGGAGTAGTATGCAAAGCCAACCATGAATAAAAATCCATGCCAGTGGAGGTGGAATAATGTACTACCATTTTCTACTAATTATTTCTAACCACTAATTCCTAAGAAGGAACTTCTTATGCATCTGAAACATATTGAACTACATTAGAAACTAGTTGCTCATCTTTTTTCTTTTTCTTTCTATTTCTTGGGTTCTTTCTCCTTCTCCTTCTCTTTCTCTACCTCTATCTCTACTTCTTTCTCAGGTTCTTTTTCTACCTCCTCATTATCTATCTCTACTTCTACCTCGACCTCAAGTTCAAATGTTACTTATTATTGAGATACATCCTAAGATGCAGTCACCTCTATAGTTGCTACCTGTTCTAGCTCTTTTTGAGTTTGAATGAAAGGAATGGTGGGTTGATCCTCAAAAATGGGTGGAGGAGTAGTAGGTGGAGTGGATGAATGTGGAGGAAGAGGAACATTAATTTCCTTCTGAATGAGATTCTCAAGAGACTTGAAAATTGGATATTTTAGAGGTGGCATGAGTGTGGAAGGATTGACTTCTTTCATTAATATCTAAATAGGTTCATTTAGCTTCACTAATAATGAAAATGAAGATGTGGTGGATGTGGTAGGAATACGAATCATAGAAGAAGGAATGGTAGAAGTAGGAATGTTTGTGTAGGTAGGGATAATTTAAGTGACCAGAGGGGATGTAGAAGTAACTAGCTAGATTGGCTCTTTTTCCTTCACCATAGAGTACATGTCATCAGCATTCTTTTTCAATTTTAACTTCTTTAGCTCTTGGTTGCTTTCTCCCTGCACTGCTTTCCTCTTGTGACTAACTTGACCCATTTCTATCATTATTGGCTCTTTCATAAAGAAGCCCTTACTAAGAATCCATGCTAAAGTCATAGCAAGAATAACTAAAGTTCTTTCAGCAATAGTCTTGACTTGATTCTTTCTGAAGTCAATCTATAGAAGGGGAGCATTGTCTCCTCCCATTGCATGATAAGCATTATGAATCACATATTTATCATCCTACATATCTTCTAGAATGGTAGCTAAATCAAAAGAAATAATTTGTTCCACAATCATTATGTTTTTGTCTCTTCTCCTCACTTCAAATTCATCTATACAATCAATCCAAAAGTTTTCAAGTGCAGGAATGTGCATATACTCAAGAGAGACTATGTTTGAGTTATGCCTCTACAATCAAAATTTACTCTAAGTTCAACATGTGATTGATTATAACTATGATATATTTTTGTTTACACATTCTTTACCTTGTAAATGATTGCATAATGATAATGGCCAATAATAATGGGAAAACCAACAAAAGAATGGTGAAATTTTAAATGTAAATCATGCAAATCTACCAACTGCTTACATATCTCTATTAGAATTCATTTATCAGTAGGATACCTTGGCAACTTGAATAGTGTACCTGTGAAAATGCCAATCCTGAGATATTTGAAATTCAAGAACTAAATAAAAATGCATCCAAAATGGGAAACTACCCCCAAGTTGCATCTTATACTCTTTTAGCCTTTAAGGTGACATTTAAGTTATAAATGATTTCATAAAATAATCCATCATTTAACTTATTATAGTGCTTAAAGTATTCATACAAAGTTAATTGAGGGTATTACTCATATATAAGCTATGTTGCCAACATTCCTTTTATATTTAGTCTAGAAAATGCTTCACTTGATGTTGTTGTATATACTAGATATGAAGTCATATTGAAATCAAAAGTCTACAATACACTACTCAACTGGTGATCAATGTTATCACTTATCAATCTTGACCATTCAATCATTGTAAAAATCTTATTAACATCAATAGCCCTAATGTATGCATACATCCAAGTTGAAAAGCACTTATCATTCTTCTCTCCATTTATTTTACATAACAACTGAGTTATGTCATCCACTTATTGAACCAAATTAGATATTACTATTTACTTTGGAAATCTTGAAGGCTACTTTACTTTCCTCAGATAATTAGTATGGATTATTTTGATGCAATCTGATGTCTTATTCTCTCATTGGCTTTTAAATTTTTCCATCGTTACATCAAGCACTTTAGACCTTGCTGGGGTATCCAAACAATAATCAAAATATTGAACATCTAACCTTATCACCACATTGACAATAGTATCTTTTACTATCCTAGTAAGAGAGTCATAATACTTAGAATACTTTAGGATAAACTCAAGAAGTTGTGCAAAACTTGGGAATATTATAGCTTATATGATTTCACTATTGGTCATTGCTTTCATGAGCAGTGTCTTGATTAAGTCTTTTGACCTTTCTAATAGTTTAGTTATGGAAATGTGTCCCATATCAGTATCACTTATCTTAGACAACTTGGGAGTAATACAAGACTCAATGGGATATCCTTTATACTCATACTTCATCTTTGCTTCCTTTAGCTTCTCAACTCTCTTTTCCTCAGTCTTCTCTCTTCTACTCATTCCTGATACTTCTTCTAGTAATATCTCAAGAACTTCTTCAATCAAAGTTACTACTTCTTGTACTCTTGATGCATTTTATTTTGATCCTAACATTTGTTATGACTGATAATAGGAAGACTATGTATATGCTCTTGAAAACATAATAAGTGTTCTTGTTGGTTAGAAAAGGTTGATCAATAGAGTCAATTTATTATCTTGAGTAATAATCTTAAGAAATCTATAGGTTATAAGGAACTCTTAGCAGTAGAAAGCTTTGAAAACTCTAGGTAACTCACTCAAAGTAATAGGGTGTTGTAACCCCATGAAGGTCTGGGAATATCTTAAGTCTTTAGTGTTAGAAACTCTAAGTAATAAGCATTCATAACTATGGGTTTCTTTGGACAAGTTACTTGTGTTGGAAAACCCAAGTAGAAGTAGTGAGTAATCAAACCCTTGAGAAAGTGGGTATTTGCTCAAAATCTGAGAAGGAAAAGTCTTTTATGGGCTTCAAGTTTCTAGGGAACAGCTACTGGGGTTCAAAACTTTGAGAAGCAAGAAGTTGTGAAAAGCTTGAGCAAAACATGCTAGGTTAAAATGTAGGGCATATTATAGGATAAATTAATGTTTTTGAGATCTTGTTTAGGTATTTTCACATGCAAAATGTTGCTAAGGATTTTACAAGCTTTTAAAACATCTATGCATGCAAAAATGATAAACAATTACAAGAAAAACAAGAAAATAATAGAAAAACTTTCAAGGTATAAAAAAGAAACTTACCAAAGGAAAAATGACATGAACATTAAAAATAAAAACATGTAATCTAAAATTGAAACAATCTACATACCTTGACTACAAATGGGTCATGAAAGAATTTCTAAAAAATAACTCTAGACGCTCAAATGGTGCCGCTAGGATTCGTAGGGGTAGTAGCTAGATCAAACAACTTGAAATCTAGTTAGGACATGAGGTGAATTTTTCAATTATTTATATTGACCCATGCATTTATGGAAACTAAGTGACACTTGGGAATAAATCCATGTAAACATTTTGAATTTTATTAGGTTTCAAGAATTACTTTGCTTGAGTTGGTCTTTGAAGTCAAGTACTTTTGAAACCCTAGTTTGGTTTATGCTTGTGAAGGCTTCAGACTTGTAAACTCTAATTGTTTACTTATAACATTAGGCAATTAAAGTAACTTTGAAACCCTAATTTGTTACAAGTAATGTTTTTCTTTGCAGGTTTTTGAAACTACTTTGCTCAATTTATTATGAGAAGTAAAGTCATTGCATAATGTCAATTTAAACTAAATGGTATAATTCAAGTTTGAGGTGACAACTTACTTTATATATCATAATTAAATTAACTTTGAGAACCCGAATTGGCCTTTTAATGAGTCCAAACACTTAGTTTCTTGTATCTCTTAGAAAAATAACCAAAATGAGTTTTTATGTGAAAGACCCAGACAAACATTTTCTCACCTTCTGAAGTAGTTTGAAGCAAATAGGAATGAAAGAAATCATAATTAAAACAATGAAATAATAAGTCTTATTGAGGGGACTAAGTTTTAACAAGAACAGCTAAGTCACAAAAGATAAAAGGCAAAAATTTTAATAGGGGTTTCCCAAAAAAATTGTGTAAAATTTTGGGTGACACTACCATGGTAATTCCTATGTCATGTTTTTATGTGTTCATTCTATGTTTTGGTTATTTAATTCCTTATATATCTTATCTTGTGTATTATAATATATATTTTCTATCATTTCTATCATGGAATCAAAGCAAGTGGGGTGGATTTGATTGGCAAGCATGTTCTCAGTTGATATATATTGAATTAAAAATACATTCAATTATTTTTGAGATGTCATATTGGTTGATGTACATCCCTATATGGCATATTATAGTTTTAAAATCTCAAAACATTCATTTAGTTTTGTTTTTTATTTTTCAAATCTCCAATAAAGCATTAGTGGATCCTAGTGAGCAACCAATTAAAAATAGAGATAAAACTTTACTCTCATATCCTCCTTGGGATACCAATATTGTTGCTTAATTTCCTCTTGAGTTTTTTTTAATTACAAATCTCTGGTTTTGGTTTGTAAACATAAAACACTCATCTTATTTACCTGTATAAACCTCTTGGAAGTAGCTATAGAACTAGAGAAGGACTCATAAAGATACGGTGTCTTTTATCTCTCTTCTATGGCACCATTATATGGCCTGCAATAAATTCTAAACCAAAAATGAGATTTTTAGGGTTTGGTTGGCTTTGGAATACAAAAATAAGAAGGCTTACAAATTTTCATAGTCTCTCATGTCTTAAATTGACAGATCTCATTCTCATGTTGATGTTATTATGCCTTTCCTTGTCTAGAGTGTATCAAAGGTTGTTAATATAGTTTGTGGAATTATTTATTAAATAATTATTTTATTAAAAACTTATTTTCCACATATGAAAACCTAAGTCCCACCTTTTTTTATAATTTTTAATCCAAAAAGTAAAAAAATATGCATTTTTTACAAATTAAAAATTACATGCATTGTATATATAAAATTATATTTTTTTATTAAAAATAAAAAATGTTTCATGTATCAATTAGTATATATAAATTATCAATAAAGTTTTTAAATGAGTTGGAGGTTAATATTTTACTAAAATATTGTAATTTGGGAGGTCATGTGTTCAGAACCCCCAAAATAAACTTTTTTATTTTTGAATTTGGTCAAATTTAGTTTAATTTTAAATCTTTTTTTATATGTGTGCCAACTTCTCACACATCCAAAACCCTAGTTGACAAGTCTACCTTGATTTGACATTAAACCTAGTGAATGTTTTATCATACAAGGTTGACATGTCAACTAGGGTTTTGAATATGTGAGAAGTTGGCACACAAATAAAAACAAAACCCGGTGAATGTTTTGTCAAACATAGTCATGTAACTAGTTATTCCCTATATTTTGGAACTTTCCAAACACATCTACATAGTCCATTTTTTAATTTTAAATATCATATTATTAATTTTACAACATATTTAATAATAGTATTCGGATCGTTGTTTTGAGTGCAGTTCTTTTGACACTTAGTTTAGTACAATTTTCTTTCAATTTTTTGCATTATTTTACATATAATTAGATACCTCGTTCAATGTGTAATTTTGATTTACTTTATTTTACAAAAATACTATAAAAACTCATTAAAAATATTGTTTTTTAATTTTTTATTACATTAGTGTATTTTTGTAATACTTGTGACACCCTATTTTATCACAGTCTTTCACAATTTTCTTTTGTCTAGCATTAAATTCAATAATTATTGTGTTTTTACATTTGAAATTTATTTTTACTATCAAATAAATTTAAATTCACATTAAAAAGTGTTTATTTTAAGTATTTTTAACTGTCATTCTTAAATGGAAGTTATGGCTTAACCTAACTTTGTTCTAGATAAATCACAAATACTTAACAAATATGACTATAACATATGGAAAATATGAATTAAAGTATAATTCATGACCATAAAATTATGGAATATTATAATTGGTACTAAAAATCCTCATCATGATGACATGTTACCCCTAAAATTTTAAATGCATTTCAAGAAAATTACAAGAATCATGTTGACTATCTTGCGAAGTGTTAATGATGAATTTATCATCCACATTGGTAATTAGGAATCTCCTAATGATTCTTGGAAACTCCTTGAGTTTATGCATGAGGGCACTCATCTCTAGAATATTATTAAACTAATTCTTAAATTTTTGACTACACATATGAAAGGTGATGAAAGGTTATTAATTTTCTTACTAAAATTAATATTATTAAAGCTCAGTTAGATGGTTGTAACAGTAATTTGATTCAAGGTCAATTTCTCCTAACCCTATAATCTTTTATTTTTTACTTTGGTTGATACTTATATTGGTATATTATAAGTTTGGATTAGTTTATGCATGTTAGTTTATTGTTATCTTTACATGAATTGTTTCTTTATTTAAACCTCATGGTTAACACTAAACAACACCCAATACAACCCTCATACTAGATACTTATCAGTTACCTTTTAATGTAATTATTTATCATTTGATTATTTTAATTTAGCCCTCTTACATCTTAGATTTAGTTAGGTATATGCTTGTCAATTATTTCTATAAATTCCTTGTGATCTTCATTATTCATGTCCATTATATAAATCCATGTACTATTTTTTGGAATGGTGTATTTTGTGTATGTTAGATCTAGTATGGGCTTCTACCTTATCCTATATTTAAGGATATTTATATTGTTGATTTTATCTAGCCTACATACAAGAGCTACGACCAATGTTATGACAATAGAAACCAAGAAATAATTAAAATTGGGATGCAAAAGAGAGACAACAATAATCTTAAAGATCATATATAGATTAGTGATTGACCCTTAAGGAGTAATTGAGGATGTAATTTTAGTATTTATTTCACAAGAATATCAAATGTACTTTATCATGTTACAAGCCAAGAATTTTTTTTAGCTTATTTTCCCATGTTTGCACATGACTAGATTGTAAGGGGAATAAGCAAAAAAATTCTAAGTGACTTCTATTGTTTTTGAAGATGTTGGATATGGAAAAGGCCATGGTGTTGATTTATGCTGATATGGATTAGTTACACAAGGAAACATGGGGATGCATACCCTTAGGATATTAAATAAGGATAATAGCACCTAGGAAACTAGACTAGATGAAGCTTGGAAAGAAAATAGGACCAATGAAAAATAATAAAGAAGATACAAAGAATATTGTAGGGATTTATCAGGAAATACAACATAAAATATGGAGAAAAAATAACCATGTTGAAGATGAAAGGATAAAGTTAGCTTGAAGAAAGAGCATTTGATGAACTTCAAAGATATTAGGAGGAAGTAGACCTCCACCAAAAGATAAAGTGAGATTATCATATAGATCAAATAGAAAGATGATGTCTACCTAGAATGGGAATGGAAAATAAATTGGAAAACCCATGTAGAGGGTATTACAGTAAAAGTAGAGAAGGTTAGTAGTAGTTTGAGTGACTAGCTTGAAATTAAGTGAGTGTACTTGGATTGGGAAGGGTAGTCTTTCTATAATTTACTATTTTAATAAGGGTCTATGGTGGGTTTTAGGGTGGTTATTATTAACACCCTAATTTTTATTCATTCACTCTAAAAGGATACATTCCCTATGCCCATAATAATTACATAAATCAATAAGCTAAAGTCATATAGGTTTCTCACTGTAATTATAAAATGGTTTGGATAAATTACGAAAAATATCAAAATACACAAGAATGATATTAAAAATCAATCCAGTGTAATTTATATTTCAATTTCATCAAAAATATTTGTAAGCATCATAATAAGTTCATAGACAATAATACACTCAACCAGCAAACCAAGGGTATGTAATTTGATTCCAAGGATAATAACACTCCCTATTGGAGATTCTATAACTTTACAGTTTTATGATAGACTTACAAATCTATAAAAATATTTATTGATTTGTGAGATGAAATGGTAATACAATGGCATCTTGACTAATGAATCCAAACACTATGAACTTGTAGAAGTACTAACCAAATGAGCCTTGTAATTTATCTTTAAGAATGGTGAAACTAGGCTAACCTTAAATGAGGTCAAGACCAAGCTAATTATAGAATTAAAAATTTAGAGGTACAAGTCAAATCATATATAACCTTAAAGAGATCAAATAGAAACTTGGAGATTCTATATGGAACTATCACTTCAGGTTCTCAAATGTAATAAATAAGGTGAGTTTATAGTTTCAAGATATTGATAAAGCCACATGGTTCATGGAATTGTTTCAAAGTTAGATACAATTTTTGATAGTAAAAACATAGTTCCAAACTAAATATGAATCCATAGAAGTTATAGTGAGAGTATAAAAATTTGAGCATTATAGTGAATATCCCACAAAAAGTGTGAAAATCAATGCTAAATTATGTATGCCATGAAAGATGGATGAGATACAAGGTGGAAATAATCCACATATTTATATCTAGTTTATTGAGTGAGAATAGGAAGGACACCATTCTAATGAGTGTCATCACATCAAAATGGAGTTCTATGAGTTGTGTCACACATGGGATCATGCTACCGTAAATTGTCATCTATTACAACATTATGTGTCAGTCACAGAATGTGTGCTACAAATTTTTCAAATCAAACACACATGATAAGAAAAACTACATGGATTTATAGGAGATAAAATATGATATCACTATAAAAATTTTCTCAATCACCACACAATAACCTCTTCTACTAAATCTAAGCATGACAACCCAAGACACAAAGATGTCATATCAAAGAGGTTAGGTTACATCATCACCATGAAAATAAATTGGTTGGGTCTCCTCCATGACTAAAATAATATATAGGGTGGACTCCACTATCTATGCAACATCAAGGAAGTTGGGAATATACATCATTACAATATCAATAAGGATGGGCTCCATTATCATCCTAAAAATAACCAAATTGGGCACCACCTTCATAGTATGATATCATGGCAGCTATTAGGGTCATAAATACAAAAATATAAAATTGAAATGACTCATCAATTGTTACTTATATGGGCAGATGAGTCACAATGTATTAAATTTACCAATAAATCTATATCTTGAAATTTAATATGATTATTGTTGAGTCTTAACATATCATAACATTGAATATTTCCCAACACTAGAGAAAAAATTAAACACAAGACAATGTATAAAATTAATGTGGTGAATACCTTACCAAAGGAGCAAGGCTTCATATAGGTTATGACTCAAATTAATCACAAGGGCCAAGGTCTTCCTCAACTATATCTGCCTACAAATAACCTGATCAAGATGGTAAGGGAAGACAATTGTGTAGATACTACAAGGGAAAATGTGTTAATGAATAAAGCAACCCAACTATTGCAGTCATTATAGACCAAGGATATGAACGATGGAGGTGATACAACAAAAAAATCAAAGATGTATGGACAAATTGTGTAAATCCTATGATAGTAAGGATTCAAGATAGATTTATAGACCTTTTTAAAATAATAAGTGCATTACGCAATGAGGATTTCTCATAAAACTTTACCAATTTACTGCATAATTTATTAGTGTACAAAGTGGCAATAGAGAAGAAAAAAATGTTCTAGTTCATGAAGAAAAAGAAGCCATGGGATATGGATGAATAGATGGAAATTGACCTTATAGGATATGGGGAACCTAATGTTGTCTTAAATTTTAGAATCATTGTTAGCATGATCCCTAGATCCACTTGGGAAGCGATCAAAATTTCAAAGCTAAGTTACAATCCTATGAATTTGAGCCTATTAAATTATGGTTTTTGTTGAGCCTATTAGAAGGCTAGAGGATGTGGATATAAGGTGTCAAAAATTATCTTACATGATTATTTTGAGGTAATTTATATAAAAATAGATGAAACCCACTACTCTACACTAATTAGGAAGAAAAGGGTTTATGATGTACATATGACCATCAACATAGTAAATAATTAGCTAAAAGTGCATCAAAATAATGACATTACTATCATACATCACCATAAAGCAAAACACAATCCCTATATAATACCTAAGTTATATTTTTCTCCATATATGCATAGGTCAAAAAGTTAGTTTAATGTGGACACGAAACAAAAATGACAAGCACTATAGGAAATGAATTTTACCTACTCATCACATCCTACACATGAAGTACAAGGGATATAGGGATTAGATAATCCATGGAATCAACCAATAAAAATACTTCAATTACCATGGTACTTTAAAATAATTAGGTGTAAGTTTCCTTATATGTAATCATATACAAGATTTGAAATTGAGAACATCTTTTAGTTGGCTATGACTAATCAAGATTACATCGAGCCTAATAAGGAAGGTCAAACATAATGGAGGTTTATATCTTTTATCAGTTGGGATTCAAATTATATGGTAATTTGGATGCAAGAAGATCAAAAAACTATACCAATGTGTATAATGTTCACCATAGACCAGTAGATTCACCATTATTTTGGCTTAGAGGACTTGACATGTTTCATTTCTAGGTTGGAGAGTAATGTTATGCAAAGGCAAACATAGGTAAGTGCACTAAATCTTGGGATCAAGGGGGTCATAACCATTTTATGGGATATTCATAAATCAAATGATTTTAACTAGGATGAAGCTTGAGAAATATTACATGTGAGATTTCATATTGCACCTCGCCTATCAGAAAAATGTTCACAATTCTAGGTGGGATAATGTCAAATATGCATGTTCATTCATGTCTAGACATATGGAAAACACATCATATTGATTCAAATTATTTGGTGAACATATTTTAAGGTACACTAACCCCTCTTCCTAAATGTTGGTATATACATTAAGAACACAAAAGGGAAATAGATGTAAGGCTATAGGTCTAACTGGGTTTCATTCATACTTTTGTGTTTGAAGATGAGAATCCCATATTACATAAATCATTTCATAATATGAATATATTTTTTTGATATGGTGGGGTTGATGACATGAATTTTGAAACCAAACAATATTCCTAATATAACTCTAATACAAGCATCCATGAGAATGTGGAAAAATCTCAGTACACTTTGGAATAAAAAAAGGTTTATCCTTAAGTCCTACAACAAAAGTTGGAATAGTGTGAGCAGCTTAATGCATACAAAAAGAAAGGATCACATGGACTTAAATGGATTTTTATTTTAATAAAAGTATATGATGTTTCATAATAATAATGGTTTAGTTAAGGAAGAATAAGAATAGCTAAAAATCTAAACATCACAAAACATCCAAGCTAGAGAGAAGTGGTGGATTCCATGAATATTGAAGGTGTTAAATTTTATAAAGAGCTCATGTAAAAAAGGATGGAAAACATAAATATAAAATCATTATATAAAATGGAGCCAATTGGGGACTACTAGATGTAATAACATGTTTATGAGGTTGTACTATTATTTTAGAATTATGAAGATGTATTTCCCACAAAATTTAGTGAGGTTAAGACCCTTCATTTATGGAAATACATATTGATCTTAAGGAATTCACATGACCAATTAAAAATCAACCATATAGGCCAAACCCTAATATTAAGAATGTATGGAAAATAAGAGATCAATCTCAAGGTGGAAGCTTAGATCATTTATCCTGATAGAAAAGTCATATTATGTAAGGACCATGGTAGTACATCCAAAGATAATATGAGAAATCAAAGTGTTTAGGGTTTTTCCACACTAAAAAAATGATTGTGTCAATGATCCCTTACCTATACCATTCACTGAGGAGGAATTGGGATTTATCATAAGTCATGAAATTTGATCTTTCACGGATGGGTTCAGTGGTCACCATCAGATTTCCATTACAATGGAGGATCAAGCAAAGACAACCTTCCAAAAAAAGTGGGGTTACTTTTCCTATATAATAATTCCCTTTTTATTAAAAAATTCAATAACATTATTCTCTAAAGCTATGATTACGATATTCAAATACTTCATCCACAATTTTTTGGAGGTGTATTTGGATGACTAGACAATATTCTCTTTATTCAAGGAACACCTTTCAGGGTTATGATTGATATTGGAAAGCTGTTGATCATTGAAAATCAATATGAATCTAAATATTTTCTTTTTATTTAGATTTTTTGGTGTGGTACTCAAATACTTAATGTGTTTTAAAATACTTTTTGGTCACTCAGGGTAAAATCACAATCATCATAGGGCTCATAAAACTAACCAATCAGTCTAAAGTGTGATCATTTATAGGACACATAGGATATTATCATAATTCATTCTTGGATATTCAACCATCATATCACCTCTATATAAATTTCTATATAAGGACAAGAAGTTTGAATGGACTCTTAAATGTTAAACAATGTTCATAGACCTGAACCAAATATTGGTCACAACTCTAATTTTGGTTTTTCTAAATTAGAGAAAAACATTCTATATGCAATTAGAAATGCATCATGTCTATAAATTAATCCTAACTCAAATAAGATAGATCATACCTACACTTATGATTGAGAACACATTTATTAAGTGGGAGATGACCAATATGGAGATTTGCTAGACCCTCTTAGAGGATCTCTTATCATAATACACCATTCTAAGGAGGGTTCTAAAGCCTCCAATCTAACACAAACATACAATAACCCTAAGGGGGTCCTAGGTTTTTATATTTCACCTAAACTAATAATAAATAAATTAAATCTAATCTAGTGCTCACCAAAGCTTGTGGAACAAAGTGGGGGTTAGAAACAATAAAACTAAACATGCATAGAAGATATATACTCATGTCAATATATAAAGAATCCTAATGAATGGAAGAGAATCACAAATTCATATCTATATACTCTTACAAAGGAGAAATAAAGTTAGGAATACCTACCATTTAAGATGAACCCACCGAGCCTCAATCTCTCCCTTGACCAAGGTGTTTTGCAAGAGGTTGTTGTGGTATGTAAGGATGACAAAGATAAATCATCTCTAGGCTGCATAACCTATCAATGCATCCAAAATACTTATCCAAAAGATAATATACGTATCTCCAAAGAAAGTATGGATCCCTGATCTTTATTCCTCAATTATAATGGTCAATAAATAGATGTTCATTTGCTCTTATTTCTTCTTTTGCTTCTTCTTGATAAATGATGGAAATGAACTTGTATTTATAGGCAGATTTGACCTTTGACCCTTCTAAAAATCTTGGTTGATAGGGTCGATCAAGTTGACATAGCACAATTTTTGATAATTATTTACTAGGTCATGAGCTAGGTCAGCCAAAGGCTAACCTAATTCCAAAGTGAAAATATCTTGAAACTGTACATGGTTGACCCAGTCAACCTAGCATAACTGACTGATAAAAATGGATTTAGGTGAAGAAAAGGATTATAAAATTTGTAAAATTATTTGAATGGGTAAAAAAGAGAAGAACAAGCTTAGGGCTAATATTTTTAGGAGACAATTGTGTAAATAACAAGTGGAAAAAGGAACAACAATCTTATGAAACACCAATGGTCTATCCACCCCTTTCTCGATACACCCATTAAGGTATGCACTTAGAGAGATTGAGACTTGATAGATTCCTAAAAGATACAAAGTGTCAGTAATCGATAAAAGTTTAAAAATATTGTGTATACATATACCCCATTCAAATCTCATCATGTGTCATGTGAGTGCAACACAGGATGGTGCTTCAAAAAATATAACATGATAACAGATAATGTTGATGCTAATTAAAGTGTAGTAAGTATCAAATAAGGTAAATGAAAGTATATAATTAAAAAACACATACCTTTACTTACCTTAGTGTTCTAGATAAATAAGTATACTAAAATATAAGTGAATATGTCTAAATATGAAAAACATTATGCAAACCTATAAAAGTTAGTGCAAAAAATAGCCAAAAATAAAAAAAATAGAAGATAGTCATATGGTAGTGGAAAATATTCTCTACATGATCATGATTCCAAAACATTTTACAGTTCAAAAAATGGATGAGTAAAAACAAAGATAGAGGTAAAACAAGGAATCTACTAGAAAATAATTAAAAGATTTAGATTTTGAAAAGGTTATTTTACATAGGATGAAATGAAAGTCATTTGTTATTTTTGACTTGTGAAGGAAAGAAAAAGATCTCTGAGAGACCAAACAAACTAGGATGGTGAGGAGATGATAGGCTAGGAAAAAGGGACCCCCAGAGGCGGTAGTGGGTGCACTATAGGTAGGCAAATGCGAGTCTCAAGCTAGTTTTTGAATATTCTAGTGATTTAAGTGTATTTTAGAAATTTGTAATTTAGAGCATTTATAAATGTTGAAATCAAATCATATCAAATTTTAAGGGTAGGAAAAACTAATCAGGTAAATGGGTTTAAAGGGTTTGGGGAAATAACTGTTGGAAGGCACTTATTTCACAAAATATAAGGGATTAGTAGGGAAAAAAATTGGGTCGACCCAGTCAACCTAGTATGCTAAAAAATAACAAAATCCATACTACCGATCCAGTACGTATGTGCTGACCCAATACATTTTACAAATTGTTGACCTAGTATATTTTTTTAACTAAACAAAAAAAATTACTATGATAATTTAGTATTAAGGGGAGGAAAATAATAGGGTTGGCTTAGATTTTTAAGTTAATCAAGTCCAAAATAGGAAATTTTAGTCAAACTAGTGTTGACCAAAGGACCAAAATAGTATGAAAATGTGTGCAAGTGGTTGAAAGAGTGATTATAAGGGCCCAAAATGATCAAGTGAGGGATAAAAGGGTTGAGTAGGCTAAAAATAGGGGTAATTGATCAAAAATTACTAAATTAAAAAAATTAGGCTTGTTTGTGATTAAAAATTTATTTTGACTATACATGACATGGAGGATCTAATACATCTTTCATTGTCTCTTGATTGTAGGGAAACTTTAGATTCTAGTGTTTGGTGGATGCATCATGGATACCAAATTTATTAGAGCATCTGTCGATAGAGGATAGGGTGAGGCTAATATTTGTAGGACTAAGAGACATAGAAGGGATGTGTAGGATGCCCCTGAGCTCAGATCTATTAGTCATATTCTTGGGATGCTAGGAATGATTAACTAAAAATTTTAGGTGGGAGGTGAAGGGGTATAATATAGAGGTGGGAATCACCCTAGAGGATTTGCATGCCATCCTAAGATTTCTCATAGTAGGGACACTAGTGGTCATGGGGATACCTGATAGCAATGAGGGTAAGAGAGCCTTAGTTGTATGGGCTATATGATTAGAGAGGATATACTTAGGTCAAAGGGTGACCATGTTTTATGTGTATACATCATAGGTTTTAGACATCCAAAATGCCATGATAGGACTTATGATAACATGAGTATTATACCATAAGTCAAATGGCAAGGTACTACTCTTTGTGATACCCTTGAGTTGGGTGATATTAGAGGAGAGGCTGCTATATTACCTGGGGTCTATCATCTAGGTGTATCTCATATACGATATGTATGGAGTGTTTTTTAGAGGGTATAAGTCTATAGGGCTGATCATATTATTTATGGCATGGATCTATGAGAGGTTCCCCATGTATCAATTGACTAGGTTACCCCATTCGATCGATGATAGGTCACCTTGGGTATAGATATGGAGATAGGACCAGATAACATGGGCCATGCCCCACATGCCATCACTGTAGATAATAAGATGAGTGGATATACTATGGTAGATATATGGGCACATTGCTACTACATGGCCTAACTAGGACATAGTTGCACCAACTTTGGGATCGATAGAGGTGACAAGGCATTATACCTGGTGGATGGAGCCACATCTAGTGGCATGAGTAATAGGGTATATGGGCTTACCTCACCCAACTATGTTGATAGTGGTGCCCATGTTTTGGGCCTAGCATATGAGAGAGTTGTGGGGGAGAGGAGAACTAGTGCAACTAGTGATGAGGCCAATGCTCAGACCACATCGAGAGACCATGGACTGGTCAAGCATGATAGGTAGTAGAATAAGAGGAGATGGGGGTAGAGGCAAGATCACTAGAGGTACCACTACCAACTTTGTAGTGGGAGAAGTGACCATCAAGGATATGGAATTGATAGAGGTAGTAGGAGTAGGTTATAGTAGAGATAGTAGATGTCTCAGATGACCCAGAACGTGGGCTAGGATAGAGTTGGACTATAAAGAGACCACTTAGGCATAGCTTGAGATGGGTGTGATTAGAATCTTCAGGATTTGTTTAGGAGGTGATCAACAGAGGAGGTTCATGGAAGCCATGTATATGGGGAGAATATTCTTGATGGTCATGAAAATGGTGAGATAATAGTGGCTGACACATAGACAGGTAAAAAAATACGGTTAAATGGTGATTAAATTTTTGTTTGAGATATATTAGGAATAGATAGATTTGGAGATATATTAGTGATCTAATATCTATCTATTTTTTCTTTTTTTAGGTGTGGTAGAGGATAAGGAGATTAGATGGGGCTTGCTAGTAAGGGGAACACTCCATGATGTCATAAATGAGGTACTGATATTGTATGAACTTACCACACTGGAGGATCCTAGGGTACAATCTACCCCAGCTCAAGTGAGTTGGTTCAGACTAGTTAAAGAGGTTATGAGGTAGTTATGAGCACATAGAGAGAGGATGCAACCACCAATAGAGATGGTTTTATGAAATACATGGGCATTATAGGCCTTATTTGAGGAAAGAGCTTCACATCTAGCTATAGTGACATAGATGACACATGCAGTGACCATGACCCATATATCATATGTATAAGAGCAAGAGAGAGCAACACGTCTGGTGACCTTGGCCTAGTTGACATAGGTGCAGGCTTAGGTAGCTTATTTATAGAGGTAGGTGTCAGGATTGAGATCTCAGATAGCTTTGTTACAGCGTTTTGTTTAAAGGGGTCAAACCAAGGCATTGACAGGTAACATGGCTAGGCCACAAGATAGGCAAGATGGGGCCCAACCATAGATCTAGAGCATTATATATGGTTGTATTTGTTTTATCAATACTCATGATATATATATGGATCATTTGGGATATTTATTGTATGTGTTATCATTATAGTTTTATTTGTGTATGCTTTGGATATATTTCTTTCTAGCACATGTATTTAGTTGTTATTGTATATTCTATAGGATATATATGAGTTGTGGTTTATTTTTTAAAATTATGTAGGACACATGCATGGCGAAAAAGAAATAGGTCAAAAGGACTTGGTAAAACATAATCAATCAAAAATGTACTACAGACTATTTCATGTTGGTAAATATGTAATAACAAGAAAATGACTAAGTATAAAGAACCAAAGGGTGGTAAATCAAGATGGAAAAAAGGAATTCATTTTTAAACCAAATAAAATATAAGCAACCAAATTAAAAATAAAATCACACTAAATCATGTTGGGAAGTTTGAAAATAATATAATAAAATGGAAGATTATGTAAAAGGAACAAATGGTATAAAAACAAATCAATTAAGTCAATAAATTATACTAAATCACGTTAGAAAGTATAAGATAAAACAATGGCAAAAATTTAGTCTTAAAGTTATCACACTAATTCAAGTTGGGAAGTATGAAAATTTCAAAAAATTATTGAATTCTTACATGCACTTAGAAAATAAGAGGATAAAATCAAAAGAGAAATGAAGTAAGCATAAAACATACTAAATCAAGTTGGGAAGCATGTCAATGGTGTGTAACTTCATGATCAATCACATTTTATCTCATATTTGACACATGTAATTTTGATTGTGACTTGCATTATTTAAAAAAAAATTGTGAGGAAGGTCAGATCCTATCTGTGGTCTTATATTTTAACTCACAAAGGGAACACTAACGAGGTAGAAAAATGTGAAAATTGAGTAATAAAGGATATGGGTAATAACAAGGTGAAACTATGGTAATCTATGAGGATGGTCAGGTCCTATCCATGGTCTTATAATGCAACTCACAAATGGAATCCCAAGGGGAGTGATCAGTAAACAAAATAATATTTCTTAAGTGGAAATATGAGGAATGTAAGGAGTGAAAAAGGGAATGTAAAAATCATAACTTAGGAATATTATGAGAAGACCTTAGGAGATATGAGGCATACTAAGGACATGAGAAGACACTAAGTGACTAGTGATCATTAATGTATAAAATAAACCTATTCGCTATAGGCATAAAGCTTTGTAAGAAAATAAGCATGCTATTAAGATAAAATCATGAAGGTAGATTGGTACAATAAAATTAAAATGGACCTACCTTCCTATGATGTGTTCCCCATTCCTCAAGACCCTTTATAGAACCATCAATCTACTACGAAGATTGGGTACTTACGTGAGAAAGTCAGTAGCACTAAAAGATTTTTTTGTTCTCCTTTTCTAATCTAATGGCCTAATACACCCCAAAGGACCTCGACTCTATTGTGAGGCCAAATATGAAATTTGAGCTTCAAATAGAAAGAGATGTGCTTTAAATCACATTTTTTAGTGTGATTTGACTTTTTAAAATGTTTTTTTATTTTGGATTATTGCCTTTTGTTAAATGATTTTGGATTTTGAATGTTTTTAACTCTTTTTAAGCTTCCTCCTCCATATGGACTTGGAATGACCAAACATGAGAGATAGATTAATACACATGAATGAGCTATAGGCTTAGGCTTAAGGAAGCTAAGTAACCAAAGATAAGACTGACTAGAACACTTAGGCTTGACAATGAACCAACATGTTATCTCAAATCTCAACCATGTATATACTTAGTTTTTAAAAGGGAATAAAGGATATCCAAAGTGGATTGATGAAAGGAGATTATAATGAGATTAATTTTTTGCTAACTGATTACATGGTAAAGAGAGAATGACTAAAGGAAACTAGGTTTTTATAACTAAGTCATAATGATAATTAGATGTGAATAAATAGAGATAAGAAAGCAAATAATCATAAGATAAAATAATGGAATTTATAAGAAATAAACTCAAGAAGAAAAATAAAGCAATGATAAATAAAAATATCCATAAGTAAACATAAATGATAGTATCAAAGTAAAGTCACCATGTAAGATAAATAAGAATTTGACATAATGTCAAATGATATAACATATAAATAAAGATAATATTGGAGCACACATTCAAATCAAATGAAAATGTAAAATCACCATACATGTGCTCATAAATAATAATAAATATACCCACACACATTATCCAAAACATTGGATAGATCTTTATGAAGTTGGATGTGAACTACTACTGATGTCTCATTTATCTTCAATGAAAACTGAGAAAATACTTCTCATCTAATCTCCTCAATAGAAAAGGTAGGTGTTGACCAAATTTGACTTCTATTCAAATTGGGTTAAGCCCTAATATTTTAAACTTTTGATTAAGGTTTCATGTGTCCTATGGGGTCTCTTATTGTCCTATATGCCTCACTTATCCTTCCCCTAGTCCTTGTTAAAGCTCACCTCCCTTGTACTAGCGTAGTCAACCAAAGTCAAAGTTGGTCAACCATGGTCAAACTTATTATAACTACCAAATTATGTTTAAAATTTCCTAAGAGGGTATTTTATATGTTTCAAGGTGTCTACAAGTAATAAATTGGCCACTTGCTAGGTTTTATGTGTAAAAAGGGTCATTTGGCCACTTTTCTAGCCTAATTAATGACTTGTATGGATGGTGGAGTTAAAAAATTTGTCACCAAAGTGAATATAAATGTGGAGGGGGTCAAATTCTATTAGTATCAGTCATATGGCGGTTAAAAATTTAGTTATATGTAGGAAATGATAGTTTCTCCTTAAAAATAGGTCATTTGTAGCAATTATACAGACTTCTTGAGTTCACTTACAGCTAAAAACATGGGTGTTATGACTATTCACCTCCTCACACCCATTTCCATATTTTTTTTGTAGAGGGTGCATAAAAAATTCCATATGCAAATTCTTTTCCTTCATTTTCTCTTTGCAATCCAAGGAAGGTCAAGTTCAAGCACTTGGTATGGGCCATACAAGTGGAGTTAGAAAGAATGGTTTTGGGGGTGGATAGTACTTTGAATGTACTTCAAATACATAAAACAACTCTTAGTCTGGTAGATCCTCCTTCATGACCAATTACTAACACTCCATAAATATTTTTATGCACTTGCATTCAAGAAGGGTATGGGTTTGCATCTAATTCTTATTTTCATAGATCCATTGAGCTGTATAATTTTGATGGAGTGTTTTTAGGTTAGAATAGGCCCTCTCCATGATGTTCTCATCACCCAACACTTCCTTTCTCAATGTCATTGAAGGAGATTTCCCAAATTATACTTGTTTATCAAGTTTTTAGTCATAGGTGTGTAACCTATTTTATTTTAACATGAAAGAGGATCCATAAAAACCATTTATATAATTCTAGAGGTCAAACAAGGTACCCTAAACTGCAAAGGTTATAGTCATGTGTGAGGTAAACCCTTAGGCTTAGAAGCTAAGTTGAAGGTCATATGCATTTTCATCCTTGTCCAATATTTTCACTTGAATAATTCATGATTATAGAGGTATATTGGAGTTGTTGAAGCCATCACATTTTAGGATAAACCATTTGATAGTCATATTGAGTCAAAGGAGTAGGTAGACCTATTGGCAAGGATAAGGCCCAATTTCAAAATAGGGGTCATCTTCATTCGTAGCTCTTGAGGATATATTATAATGATTGAGGCATGTTTTTGGAACACATACAGAGAATTATGAACCATTTTTTTACAATTAATCCATTAATATTCCATTTTGGGCTTGGAAACATTCATAGAACTCACATAATGCATGAGAAAGACTTGAATGCTAACTTCAAATGCTTGATTTTTCATGAGATTATGCATGGGACCTTGAGGTGTTTAGGGAAGTTAGAGAGGGTCCTTGAGGATCCCTCAGTGGAATTTTGAGATACTTATAACATGTATCTTTTATGAACAAATGTTAAGAGGGCTAGTGACCCTAAAACCCTTGAAAACTTTGTTGTGTGACCCAATGGGATAAATGAGGCTCAAAGTGCATCCAAATGGATAAATTTGACCTTGAGAGCTAAAGAGAAGTTATTGGAAACTTCATGAGGATCAGATCCAAGTAATTATATTGTATAGAATCCATATAATTCAAGCAAAAATAAGGTTTCTTTGACATTTTCTTATGTTTTTAAGGTCCTAAAGATGATCATTGGATACCAATCACTTTTGGAGGTAGCTTGGGACTTGAACCAACCCCTTATACCATTTTTAGATCTTGGAAATGCTCACAAGTGTTCCTTTTAGGCCTTTCACTTCTACTAGTCTCCAAAATGACATAGTGAAGAGAATAAAAACTTAAGTTTGTAAGCCTTTTAAGATGTGTTTGATAAAGTCAAGTGTATTAAGTTTCCTACCATGTGTCATGAGATGCATAGTATCGATCAGTTAGGTAAGATAAGAAGATGTTAGTACCTATTGTCAAGAAAAGCCTATTAGAGAGTGATCATGGTTGTAGGTGATGATTAGCCTTGTGCAAGAGAATATCCATGATTAACAAAACTTCCAATGTAGGTGGAGGACTCTTTTTAACTTCCTCTTCTTAGTGCACATGAGAAACTTGTCCCTAATTTTCTTTGGAATGCCCAAGGAAGCCCATGATGAAGGCATTTTTCTAGAGGGAATGATTGAAGAAGATGTTACACCACATTTGGAGAAGAGGATTATTTGGGATGTGATCATGTGAAAATTAGTTTCATAACTTCTTTTCCACCTCACTTCTATGAATTGTAACTGATTTTAATCTTTGGACACTTATCCTTATGCCTCTTCAACTTCTCTTTTCTCTCTCTTCTTCCAAATTCTAAAAATGTGAGCCATTTTGGCTATGGTAAAGGATACCATAGCTAGTAATACAAAGCCCTACTGGTATGACATTACATTTTATCTCTGAACATTGAATACAATTCTAATTCTAAGTTATGAACATTTTGTCTAAGTGTGTGACTAATGAATAATGGATCCAAGTGATAGTATCACCCTTACTTCCCTTTATCCTTCATGTTTAAGCAAGAGTTATGATTTTAACAGGTCATGTGAAGTGTATTGATTGTACTAGACTCTTCTTCAAGCAAGAAATTGTCTCTATGGTGTGTGATTTTCCCCTAGATTAGTTATATTGTTGATTATCCTATATATGCTACCTTCATATTGAAAAAATTATGTTAGAGTCATTCAATGCCTAGGATTGGTCTTGGAAAGATTTGTTTCTTAGTAGGAGTGTGATAGTCTATGGAATATGTTTTGGTGTGTCACTTCTTTAGTGTAGTTTCCATTTTATAAAAAACTTATAGCCCTTGTCCATGAACAAGCATTAGATTAGGAGATAGGCATATTAAATAAGAATCTAGGGAGTTATCCCTTTCAATCCTAGAGATTCATCTCTCTTACAAGTTCCCAACAACTTGAGAGATGATTCAATGTTGTATTAAATTGTAGGAGATTGATAGAGTATCTTAGGGTGAATAATTTGATGATAACAGTTCTAGCATGCCTAGTGAGACCATCGGTCTTAGTTATTTCCATGTTAAGGTGAATGCTAGTTTTGACAAGCCCAAGGTTGTATACGTGTTGCTAATCTAGCATTTGGAAACTCTAAAAGGTCAGAATCTTTGGTTGTAGATCAATTTCTTCACATTATACTTCATAGTCTTCACTATATCATCTTCTAGTAGAGCATTAAAGCAAGTCCCTCTATCTAAAAATCCTCTTGAGGAACAACATCCTAAACAAGAAGGTTTAAAAGAATAAATTAAGGAGATAGGATATCAAGAGGAGGAAGAAGAGATGGCTAGGCAACATGCTTTCCCAGCCTTCAACACCCAAAATCCAATTAATCTCCCTACATATGATCCTATTCCTCCTAATGCTACCAAAAGTATCCTTGGCTTCAATGGAGAGGGCCCTATTACCCCATATGAGCACATTAGGGACATTTTAAATTATTGTAACTTACACAATATCACTTAAGTTAACATAGCTATTAGACTACTTTCCATGTCTCTAAAGGGTAAAGCACTTGATTGGTATATAACATTAGAGGGTGGTTTCATTACTAATTGGGATGACTTTGGAGAGTTTTTGGTAAATAGGTTTGAGAATAAGAGTGACCATACTTCACTAATCCATTAATTGAATGTGATAAGGAGAGGTCCTAATGAATCTATGGGGGATTTCAATGAAAAGTTTCAAAGGACATGGTATAGATTGCCACCTATCAGGAGGCCTCCTCCAGGATTTGTATTCCCCACTTATCTCAAGGCCATTGGCACTGATGTGGTATTAATTTTATATTCAATGTGAGGATTTACTCTACATGATGCATATGGGATAGATATTGAATTTTAGAATAGTTTGATACAAGCTAGAAAATTAACCCTAAGAGCTTCCATGCCTTTGTTGTCTCATAGTTCAGTTGAAAATCCAAGTGTAGCATAAGTTCCCAATGCTAATGCCAAGTCTAGAACCACTCCCAAGAAGGTGGATAATTCTATAGACAAAGATGAAATTATTCATTCATTACAAGCTCAACTCAAATAATCTCAATATCATGCGAGTGATATACTCAATCCCCAATATTATCCTTCACAAAATTATAGACCTCCACCCCAATACAATTACTAAGGAAGAGGACAAGGTCAACAAGGTTTAATTAGGCAGCCCAATATCTATAATCCTAATTCCATTCCATCTATAAGGGTTGTTGTTCTAGTATATACTAACATCATTCAAGGAGAGGAACATTTGGATCATTGGGGACAATTCAAGGTCAGTTTGTGTATGATGGTGGAGGAGGTTGTCAAACCTTAGTGACATAAGATGGAGATACTCCTTACCTCACATCAAAAGAATAAAATCTCATGCAAATGGATACTCATGGAGAGGGTAGCAACCAAAGTACCAGTTTTATGATCTTTCAAAAGGAAGAAAACTTTGTGAACAAGGTTGATAAAGAACATTAAGGATTGTCATTCAATACTTCTTCTCTATTGACTTCATAACTTGAGAATCAGTTGACTGTTCCTATGACTCTTCAAGACTTAGAAGATGATGTTGCCATAGATGAGTTCCTTGAACATATTGAAGATGATACCTCAAGTAGCCATGATGAAGAGATTATCATCAGCACACTTCCTCACCCTAGTGAATCAATTTTTGAGCTTAAGGAAGGAGATAATGACATGGAGCAGCAAATAGAGTTTTTGGGAGAAGAAGACACTTCAACTGTAAGATAAGAAGAAGTAGACCTTGAGTGGATTGATAAATTGCCATGATTAATGGAAGATGATGATGATCAACTTACAACACAAGATGAAGAAGAAGCACTCATTAGACAAGATAATGTTCCACAATAAATTGGTAAGAATGTTGATGAGCTTCAAGTCCTTTCTATTGATCATGAAGAGTTGGCATTTTGGGATGACCTTGAGAAATTTTGCTTGAGCTTGAATGATGCATCTTCACTTCATGAAGATCTTAAGAAAAGTTTTGAAGAAGATGTTGTAGCTAAACCTATTGAGATTCATGAAACACCTCAATAAGAATACAAGGTACCAAGAAAATTAGTAAGTTTTGAACAACTTCTCCCATGCATCCAACTGCTAGGACCACCAAAGTTTAATGGAGATCTTACCTTCCAAAATAAGCATAGTCTTGATGATGAAAAGCGACTTGCAATAGAAGTTAAGGTTAAGGGTGAGTATCTAAATGAGTATATAATCAATGATAAATCACTTGAAACAAGGGTTGTGGTTTCCATTCAAACCAATCAAGAGGAGTATGTTTCCATTGAACACAAGTTCTTAGCTGAAGAACCAGATGAAACCAGTACAAGCACCATGAGAAGTGAACAGGGTGTTGAATAAACAAGAATAAGTCTTAAGTGGTAGCTTGCACATCCTTATATTTTAATTCAAGAATATGGTATAAAAAACTTTACTTTTGATCTAGGAGGATCAGTTCCATATTTTTAGATTGCACATATTAGATTGTGTTTGTTTCAATTTGTCTTATGTTTCCTAAGTGCTTTATAGCATAAGTGTGTTTCCTTCTTTTTGTTTGGTGTGTGTCTTTGATTTTATGTGTGTGGGTCAACAATCTTGTTTTCCTTCAGTCAAATTTATATTCAAGTCAATTTAAGTTCCCATATGCATGACTCCATGCCCAATTAAAGGACTAGGCAACTGTTCTTAGGCATAGCTGGCATGCCACCCCTAAGAATCACTAGGAATGTTGACCAAATTTGACTTATAGTCAAATTGGGTTAACCCCTACTATTTTAAACTTTTTAATAAGGTTTAATGTGTCATATGGGGTCTCTTATTTTCATATATGCCTCACTTATCCTTCTATTGGTCCTTGTTGAAGCTCACCTCCCTTGTACTAGCTTAGCCAACCAAAGTCAAAGTTGGTCAACCATGGTAAAACTTAATAAAATTGCTGAATTGTGTTTAAAATTTCCTAAGAGGGTATTTTATATGTTTTAAGGTGTCTACAATTCATAATTTGGCCACTTGCTAGGTTTTATGTGTAAAAAGGGTCATTTGGCCACTTTTCTAGCCTAATTAATGACTTGTATAGATGATGGAGTTAAAATATTTGTCACCGAAGTGAATATAAACATGGAGGGGGTAAAATTATGTTAGGATTAGTCATATGGAAGTTAAAAATTTAGTTAAATGTAAGAAATGGTAGTTTCTCCTTAAAAATAGGCCATTTATAGCACTTGTACAGAGTTCTTGAGTTCACTTACAACTAAAAATGTGGGTTTTGTGACTATTCACCTCCCCACACCCATTTTCATGTTTTTTTTTTAGATAGTGCATAAAAAATTCCATCTATAACTTTTTTTCAATTATTTTCTCTTTACAAGACAAGGAAGGTCAAGTTCAAGCACATGGTATAGGCCATATACGTGGAGTTGGGAAGAATGGCTTTGGGGGTGGATAGTAATCTAAATGTAATTCAAATCCATAACAATAACTCTCAATTTTGTGGATCCTCCTTCATAAAAATTTGATAACACTCTAGGTAACTTCTTAAGCACTTGCATTCAAGAGGGGTATAAGTTAGCATTTGTTTCTTATTTTCATAGATCTACAGAGCTGTATGATTTTTATGGAGTTTTTTTAGGTTGGAATAGGCTTTCCATGATGTTCTCATCACCCAACACTTTCTCTCTCAATGTCCTTGAAGTAAATTTCCAAAATTATGCTTGTTTCTTAAGTTTCCAATCATAGGTGTGTAACCTATGTTATTTCAATGCGAAAGAGGCTCCATTGGATGTTTAGTGTGCTTGGATTCATGTTTTAAAAATGTTTTCATTGAATTATCTTGTGATATCAGGTCAACCCCCCTTCAAAGAAAATTATCCATTTTTCTTGTTCATTGTCTTGTCAGTAGAATACACTCAAAGGTGCCTTATACAGGGGCTTCAAGAGGTTTGTACAGAGGTATGAATGGTGAAACATATGATGGAATTTATTTTTAGGCTCTAACATACCCAAATAGACATGTCATACATGTCATAGAGGTTAAAATGCTATGCAAAGAAAAGTTGTTTTCCTTCAAAAGATGATCAAGTTGGATTGTACTCATAGTCCTTAAATGGACAAAATAGAGCCCCTAAGTGTTTTTGTTGTTTTCATACAATGATATTATGGTGGTTTTGAAGGATTCTCATGTGCTCACCTTGTATTATTTAACACATAAAAAACCTATGCAAATTTTTAGGTCAAAATTTTAAGAGAGAGATAGTCATTGAGACCCTCAAAGTTGCCAATGAACACACTAAAAGCTCTCAGTGTTGTCTACACATATAATGGAAAGAATGACCTCTTTTGACATTTTGAGAAACATCTTGAAGGGAACTAAAAGAATGGATTGGCAAGTCTAGAATTATAAGATAATTTTAAACCATTCATCTCATGAAATGACTATCTCTATCTTAAATTTTTGAGGTCAAAATTTTAAGAGAGAGATAGTCATTGAGACCCTCAAAGTTTCCAATGAACACACTAAAAGCTTTCAATTTTGTCTACACGTATAATGGAAAGAATGACCTCTTTTGACATTTTGAGAAACATCTTGAAGGGAACTAAAAGAATGGATTGGCAAGTCTAGAATTATAATATAATTTTAAACCATTCATCTCATGATAATATTATTTTTTGATTTTGATGACCTCCTAAACACTCATCGCTGTCCATACAATAGGCTTAAACAAATACCTACAACCAACACACTAGGCAATGACCCATTTTGATAGTTACATGGTGTTTTGAAGTTTTCAAGGTAATAAAGTTTGTTAAAATTATTTTTTATGACCTTAAATGGAATTTAATAGGTTTTTCACATCAAAACCAAAGGGGAGAGACTCCATGCATGCACCTATAGGCCTAAGAAATGCCACATATAGCTGATACAAACAATGAGATGAAAAAAAGGCTTAGGTGGAGATATAAGGTCTTTCAAAGAAAAAAATGGATCTCAAAAATGTAATCATGATCTTATATATCATTATTAATCCCTATTAAATATCTATAATTCCTAATTCTTGCCAAGGATACACCTATAGGGATAGAATAATGACTGTTACAATCAAGGTAGGGGTGTCCTAGTTAAGGACCTAAGCATAAAATTGATATGGATTGAGAGTTTATAAGTTAATTAAAATCATGATCAAAGTATCATGACCTAAAAAACATGTAAATAAGGCCCACACCCATATTCAAAGCTTAGACTAGACCTATAGGTAGGGTCTTAAGGGTGTCTCAGTCCTCAATAAGCAGATGGCCTAGTCTTTGGAATGAGAGATAAATTGGTGAAAAGGATTGATATTAGCCTTATAAAAATGATGTATGACCACCTATATTATATTTTAAATATCATATGAGGTTTATATTATCCTCTTAAATCTTAAACCAAGCTCAAATAGCCTACAGGTAAGCCTAAACAATGATCTCCTTCTAAGTAGTCGTAGACCTAATCCATATTTTCAAAAGCATAGAGGTGTTTAAGAGACCAATAGACTATAAAGTGATTTTAATATATTATTTTAGGCATTAATTATCCCCACATGTCATAAAAATATAAAAATAATCCATAAAACCTCCAAACATAGCCTATACCCTGCCTGCCCTCACAGTCTACCTTAGTCATAAGTCTGCCTAGCAGATGTCACGAGTTGGAAGGTCTATCCTTAGAGTTGGAATATAAAATTTGGTAAAAATAATACTTGGGACCCATGATACACTCCCCAATAGTTTTATTTGATGATATAACAAGGAAAACCCTCTCTATTTTATCTCAGAGAAGGCGTAGTTTTCTCATGCATGAAGAGATAATTTTATGGAAAAAGTGATAAGGCATGGACCAAAATACAATCAAAGCTGAAGTGAAATTTTTATAAGTTTTAATAAACCTAAAAATACTTTATATAATGTTTTAGGTGAAATAGGGCACCCTATACTGCAAATGTTACAATCATGTGTGAGGGAAACCCTTAGGCCTAGAAGCCAAGTTGAAGGTCATATGAATTTTTAACCTTATCCAAGATTTAAAATTAAATAATTCATGATTATAGAGGTATATTATAGATTTTTAATCCATAAATTTATAGTATAAACCATCTGATAGTCATATTGAGTCAAAGGTACAGGTAGACCTATTGGCAACGTCGAGGCCTAGTTTCAAAATAGGGGTCACATTCATTCCAAGCTATTGAAGATATATTAAAATGATTGAGACATGTTTTTAGAACACATAAAAAGGAGTATTAACCATTTTTTTTCAATTAAATCCATTAAGAAGCCATTTTGGGCTTGAAAACATTCACAGACCTCACAGAATGCATGAGGACTCGAATGCCAACTTCAATTGCTTGAAACTTTCACGAGATTATGCATCAGACCTTGAGGTGTTTATGGAAGTTAGATAGGGTCCCTGAGGAGCCCTTAGTGTAATTTTTAGATAATTTTAATGTGTGTCATTTACGAACAAATGTTAAGAGGCCTAGTGACTCCAAAACCCTTTAAAATCTTATTTTGTGCCCTAATGGGATAAATGAGGCTCAAAGTGCATCCAAGTGGATAAATTTGACCCTGAGAAATAAAGAGAAGTTGATGGAAACTTCATTAAGATTAGATCCATGTAATTATATTTTACTTAATCTATACAAGTTAAGTAAAAATTAAGTTTCTTTGACATGTTCTTGTGTTTTATAGGTCCTAAAGATGATCATGGGATAATAATCACTTGGGGAGGTAGCTTGGGACTTGATCCAACCCCTTATACAATTTTAAAATCTTGGAGATGCTCACAATTGTCCCTTCTAGGCCTTTTACTTTAACCAATCTCCAAAATGACATAGTGAAGAGAATGGAAACTTAAGTTTGGAGGCCTTTTAAGATGTGTCTGATAAATTAAGGTGTATGAAGTGTCCTACCATGTGTCATGATACCCCTAGTATGGATCGATTAGGGAATGTAAGAAGATTTTATTGCCAATTATCAAGAAAAGCCTATTAGAGAGTGATCATGATTGTAGGTGATGATTGGGCTTGTGCAAGAGAATATCCATGATTAAGAAAACTTCCAATATAGGTAGAGGCCTATTTATAACTTCATCTTCTCAGTGCACATGAGACACTTATCCCTAATTTACTTTGGAATGCTCAAGGAATCCCATGATGAAGGTAGTTTTTTAGACAGAATGATTGAAGAAGATGTTACACCATATTTGGAGAAGTTACTTATTTGGGATTTTATCATGTGTAAATCAGTTTCATAAATCCTTTTCCACCTCACTTCTATGAATTTTAACTAATTTTCATCTTTGCACACTTGTCCTTGTGCCTCTTCAACTTTTGTTTTCACTCTTTTCTTCCAAATTCTATAAATGTGAACCATTTTGGCTATTATAAAGGAGACCACAACTAGTATGGTGAAGCCCTACTGGTATGACATTAAATTTTGTCTTTGAACATTGAATACAAGTATAATTATAAGTTATGAACAGTTTTTTTAAGTGTGTGAGTGATTAATAGTGGATCCAAGTGATAGTATCATCCTTACTTCCCTTTATCCTTCATGTTTAAGTTAGAATTCTGATTTTAACAAGTCATGTGAAGTGTATTGATTATACTAGACTCTTATTTAAGAAATAAATTATCTCTATGGTGTGTAATCTTCCCCTAGATTAGTTATCTTATTGATTTTCCAATGTATGCTACCTTAATATTAGAGCAATTATGTTAGAGTCATTCAATGCCTAAAATTGGTCTTAGAAATCTTTGTTGCTTAGTAGGGGTGTGATAGTCTATGGAATATGTTTTGGTGTATCACCTCTTTAGTGTAGTTTCCATTTTATGAAAAAATTCTAACCCTTTTTCATGAACAAGCATTATATTAGGTGATAGGCATCTTATAGAAGAATCTAGGGAGCTATCCCTTTCAATCTTAGAGATTCATCTCTCTTACAAGTTCCCCATAACTTGAGAGATGATTCAATGTTGCATCAAATTATAAGATCTTGATAGAGTATCCTAGGGTGAATAATTTGATGCCAATATTAGGAATGATTGATATATCATACTGAAGAGGGATATTAGGCAAGGGATGATTATAAGAATCCATGCGAGTAGGCTCTATGTGAGATGTGGGAATAACTAATGGGGAATTATCCACATGTGAGGGACTCACAAGTGGAGAAGGATCCATGGGTGAGGGAAGGTCCATAGTTGAAGGAATAATTGGTGGAGAAGGATCCATAGGTGAAGGAGTTATGGGTAGAGGCATAGAAGTTGATGAAGGGATCATAGGAGGGGATGAAACCATAAGAGGTGGAAGCAAGGGAGAATAAGGGGGAACCTTTTTGTGGGAATAACCTATGGGAGGAATGGTAGATGCTCTAGTAATAACTATAATGTGATCCTTAACATATTGTTGAAGGATGTGGAAATTATTAGTGTGATGGGTGCCATATTGGTGCCAAAGATAATACCATTCTCCATACTTAGGCATATATTTAGGTAGTACCTTCAAGGGAGGTATGGCCTTGTTTAAGGACTGAGGGGAAGAAGGACATAATATATCTATATATTATCATAGTTTGTGACAATGCATAAAAGAATAATTATTCATTTCATAAAAGCAACAAATATGCCTATGAGTAGACTTAGTAGAAGTACTCACAAGAGGAGGTGTAACAAAAATGGAAGGAGCTTGGGAAGGCTCATCAGCCCATTTGGTGGGCAACAAAGAATCCATTTGAGGTAAAGGAATCAAACCATCACCAAGAGAAGGTGATTGTGGGGAAATAATGAGACTAGGCTCAATGGAAGGAGGAATGGGATCAAGAGCAGGGATAGACTTAGAGACAACAAGAGCAAAAATAGGATCAACTATAGTAGGAACAATAATGGGATCAATTATAGAAGGAGTAGGCATGGGCTCTAATTTAGGATCTATTAAGGAAGGAATGAGGTATGCATAATGCCAAAAAAATGTCTCATGCATCTCAAGGATAAGTAAACTATAGGGGTTAGATTACCTATCAAAGTGGTAAGGCCCAATCATAGCATGATCCTTGAGGATTATGCTTTAAGGTTCATCAAAAAATGGAGGTGTTGAAACCATATCTATCTTATGGTAAAGAGGAAACATATTAAAATTAAGAACTATAACTTATGTAACACGGGAAGAATCACTAAAATATTGAAGCAAAGAAGAATGATATTGGATAATCTCAACATCACAGTCTTGAATAAGACCACCTAGGAATGGATCATCTAAGGCGTAACCATCATCATAGTTAAGTGTGTGAAGATCAATGATGTATGTAGGAATGACCTTATCATTTTATGAAGTGTGGTGAATAGATTGTCTATTCTTAGTTAAGATAATGGGAATATCATCACAAGGAGGTTTATGAGAATGAGGCTACAAAGAATCAGGAAGCTAAGAGATGAGATGAGGTTAGAGATCAATTCTTTTAATATTTAGGTTTATCTCATCAGGCTCATCATCATCTAAATCTAAGAGTTTATAAGAAATATTCTCAATGATTTTGGGATGACCATTGTAACCTCACTTGGAATTGATGGGAAAGTTGAATTGTTGAGACTCACAAAATGGAACACTAGGCAAAGGTTCAAGAGTAGGAATTTTGAAGACACCAAGGTCTTGAAATTGTTCAAAATTCCAAGGGTTAGTGTCACCCTGAATCCTATAAATGGATCAATTATGAAGGAATTTAACGTAATTATAGGTATAAGAAACAACTGCTCTCATACAGTGAATCCACAGTCTACCAAGCAAAATATTATATGAGAGAGGAAAGTTAAATATCATCACCTTCACATGAATGGTGATAGGTGGGATGGTAATGGGGAGCCACACATAACCTAAAAGAGGCATTTGCATTTGATAATATCCTTATCATGTGCTATGTGTGGACTTGATACTGCATTCCAAATATCTAAGAGTTTTCATAAAATCTAGAGAGGCAATGCAAGTGTCAGAACTCTCATAAATTAATGCATGCTTGACTTGGATATCACCTATTTAGACACTATTAAATAAAGGAAGATCATTCATACAAAGCATATTCTAATCAAGAATCATGGAAGTGATATGAAATTTTAAGGAAAGAGAAGTTTCCATAATTCCATCAACATGGATGGACATCTCTTCACATTGTTGTAATATCCTATCCTCAGATTTAGATAAGGTTACTTCACATCTTACTAGGGGATGATGAGGGACATTCATTTCGAACAATAGTTTCATAAGACAATTTCAATGATGTGTAAATGTCCTCATAATCTCAAGAAATGGAATTTTGGATGGGAGATTAGTGAGTTCCATGATGATATCCCACTCATCATAACACATATAAGGTTGTTAAAAATAGGTACATAATGATTACTGAGGTCCTCCAAAGGAGGAGCCAAAGTGCATTGAAATTTGTGTTGATAAGAAGATAGAGGTTTAGAACAAGTTTGTAAATTATTTTGAGAAGGTGATTAAGTTGGTTTTGGTTGGTTTTGAAGTTTGGTAAAAGAAGTGTTGGTATAAGCTTGATTATTATTAGTGTTAGAAGATAGAGGGATGGTAGAAATAGAATGGGAAGTGTTATCCAAAGGAGGATTTTGGATTGGTTCATCAAAGGTTATAAGGTCATCTTTCCCTAACTCATTTAAATGAGTTAGAGAAGAATCCTAGATAACATGAAATGTTTAGGATAATGGAGGAGTGTAGATAGGTTACAGATCGATAAAATCAACCACCCTTCACATATTAGTCATGTTAACCACATCCTCTTCAAGAGTTGTATCAACAAGACTTTATACATTATTGGTGGAAGGGGCAGGCTTGTCTTGGGTATCTTGATTAAATTGGTGATTAGTAAGAGGGTCATTATAGATAGCCAAATGAGCATTAGCTTGATTTAAGGCTTGAGATTTAGTATGTATTTCATGAGCCTTAAACGTAATTTCATAGGCTTGTTAACACTTTCAAATGATAGAATCATGATTAAAATTAGGACCAAAAATAAAATCCATAGATAAACTATGAATCTACCTAAATTTCTCATGATAATGACCCCAACTAGCATGAAACCAACAAAACTTGTTAGGATCATACCAGTATTTCATAAGATGAGTGGGATCAAACTTTCATGGTAGAGGCCTAGGTAAAAATTTAAGTAATTTAGCTAAGGATAAAGATTTTTGAATGTTGGTGTTATTAGGTGAAGATAAATAAGGATTGGTATATTATTGAGATGAGGGTGTTGGTTCCAAGGATTGGTTAAGAATAACAACTTGAATAGTGTGAATGGTGTCATAAGAGTCTATGACACCATCATTGGTAGCATTACAATTTTTGTTCTTGAGTAAGATATGAGGACCTGCATAAGGTTGGGGTGGCTTGAATTTATGCATAAGGAAATTTTGATATTTAGCTTGGTCAATAGCTTCATCCAAATTACATGGAGAGAGAGTATGGACCTAATATTATAATTTGGGAAAAAGAGCATTAGTGAAGTGATGAAAAAGGTTATCATCAGCCATGTTATGTTCATACTTATTTGAAAAAAGTTTCCACCTTTTAACAAAAACTTGGGAAGTTTCATTTTTAATTTGTTTAAAATTTATGAAATGGGCCAAAGTGTTTTCAGGAATATCACTAGTTTGGAACTTTTGAACTAAAACAATCACTAAATCTTGCAAACTAGCAATAGAATGGGTTCTAAGTTGGTTGTACCAATTTGAGGCATCACTCATAATAGTTTTGGCTAGGAGCTTGGTGGTAGTAAAGGTGTTTAATTTAACCCAATCCTTATAAATATTTCCAATTTTTTTAAGATAAAGGGTAGGATCAGTTGATTGATTATAAGAAATGGTAGTGGTGATACCTCCTATATCAATATTAGAAATTTGAGTGGTAAGAGGCTCATTTTGAAGATGCTTAATGGTTTTTCTGACCAAAGGAGGTTGAGGGATGAGATTGCCTTGAGAATCTCAAAGAGGAGGGGGAACATTTTGATTATGCGTGACCCAAGTCATTGGCTGAGGATGAGTTTCAAGATGGAGAAGATGATTTTACATTCTCATCATTTGATTTGTGTTATGAGCTTGAAAGTATTCATTTGATTGAGTGTTTATAAGAAGATATGATGGGTTTGATAAGCATTATTAGCTCTATTTTAAGCATTATAGTTGGTATTAGTGGCCTAGGTACCACTATTGGTGTTGATAGGAGCTTGAGAGGAACTATGAGAATGTGAAGCACTAGTGGAAAAATTTATCTATGTGAAAAAAGATGGACTAATGAAGATATGAGAAGAGGAAGCACTATAAACATGATTACCGTGGGTAGCAAATGATGCATTAGTAGAAGGATTAAGGATAGTGGATCTTATAAGAGGCTCATTAGATCTAGAACCTACCATGTTAGTGGAGATACTAGGCATGAAGGTAGAAGAGGTTAAAGAAGAAGAGGTCATGGTATGATAAGGGGTCATAATCAAGGGAAGAGGCTAAGAATAAAATAAAGTGGTACATCTAAATCCATTTGAGAATATGGGAGTAGGTGAATGAGGTTATTTGGATTTACCACTAATCATGAGATGTTAAATGGTAAAGGGATATTTTCCTTGATGTTGAGGAAATTCAGAGATAAAGAAAAGCATTTCAGGGGTATACTCTAATTTGGGTTGATCATTTAGGGAGAAGAGAGGATTATGATATGAAGAGGAATGATGAGGGGTCCTACAGTTCATTGTGTGAGTGGTTATGTGAACATTACTCTCATTCAAAAGAGGATCCATACTTTGTATATGGGAGACCTTATGAGGATTGGTAAAACTCATCATGTTTATTTAATTCAACTTGGTATTGTATTCAAACAAAAAATTCAAGATGAAGGAGAAAGACTAAATAGGTAAGAGAGATGAGAAATCAAGGAAAAAAAAGTGACAAAAATAATACAAAGTTGATTGAGTTGATATCATATAGGGAAGAGGGCTTGTAAACTATACAAGGTCATCTAGGTTAACCTAGCATAATAGATAGAGGTTGAAAAAGTGTACAGGGTTGATTGAGTCAACCAAGCACAAGAAATAGGGAAAATCAGACAACCTATAACAAACTATGACAATTGAAATTACTATACACTGATCAAGAATAATTTTTCAAGTATTAGAAAAGCAAGAATTGAAGGGAAACAAACAATCAATTAGATCAATAAGGATGATCCAATTGATGCACACAACACAAAACCTTACACCAATACTGGCTAATGCAAGTTTTTACATTACAACACATAATTTGAGCAAAGAGCAAGAAATTAACTTGAAAAGTAAAAGCTAACAAGTGGTCAACCTAAATGTTAGATTATTAAAATATAATTTTAAATTTGATAGTAAGTTGGCTATAAGTAAGAAACTAAAAAGTAATCTAAGGATAGTTTCAAGACATTTGGGTTGAAAAGGATATGTATTGGCAATAGTACAAGCTTGGTATTGGAGCCTAGCCCCTCACCTCACACACCATAGTGATAAGGGTGTTGGGTGCTTAGACAGAATATATCATTAACCACATATTTATACTTGGCCAAAAAAACTAATTTGACTTACCCCTTGATGATAAAATCTAAGTAGATTGGCCTTGGGTAGACAATTATTAAAATACTTGTTTAAGATTCTATGATTTGGTCATGTGTACATAAAATAGAAAATAGTGAAACTAAATAGCATATTTAAAACCACCTAATTAGATTGTGTGAACTATTATAATCATGTGAGTAATAATAAATGAAAGTGTGAGCTAATTACTAGCATATAAGGGTTAATTCCAACTTTAAAACACAATATAGCATCAATTTAGTTGATAATGTATGCACATAATACAAGAACAAGGTTGATATTATCACCTCTATACTACAAAAGTAAAAGGTCTAAAAATAAATAGGGTCAATAGGGTCGACCTAGTTATCCAGATAGCACACAGAATATAGAACTAGGTTGATAGAGTTGATTATAGACTACAAACTATGAAAAGAAAGACTATAAGGAAAGAGAAAAAGGATAGAAAGGAACCTTAGTGGGTTTGAAGATGTAGAGAAGTGAGATTATTTTCAAATAACCTTGATAAATGCTTTTAAATCCTACTAACATGGTCAACTAGGTCGATCAAGCTTTGCAGAAGCTTGTTGTTGAGTGCCTGAAAGTGTATAAGGTCAACTGGATCAACCTAGTAGTTTGGACTGAATATCTAAAAGTCTAAAAACTTTACCATGTCAACTGAGTTGATCCAATATCCTATACCTAGAAAATAACCTACATAGAAAGAACATAGTTATTTTGATGTGACTATGTTAAATTGTGCGTAAAATTTAGTACTACGTCGATACAGTCAACCCAACATCACAAATATATGATAATAAAAATGATAAAATAATGAAATAAGTGAAACAAATCCTGCAAGGATTAGATTCACGTTGATTTTACCAGAATGTATGCAATCAAAAATGCATCATATCTATAAATCAATCCTAGCTAGAAGAAGATAGAACATACCTACACTTCCGATTGGGAACATATTTATTAAGTGAGAGTATGGCCAATATGGGAATCTTCTAGACTTGATTAGGGGATCTTTTATCACAATACACCATGCTAAGGAGGGTTCCAAAGCCTCCATTCTAACAAAATCACGTAATAACCCTAAGGGGGTCCTATATTTTGATATTTCACCTAAACTAATAACAAGTAAATTAAGTCTAATCTAGTTCTCACCAAAGCTTGTGGCATAAAATGGGAATTAGAAACAATAAAACTAAATATGTAGAGAAGGCATATACTCACGTCAATGTATATATAATCCTAATGTATGGAAAATAAGTATAAATCCATATCTATCTACTCTTAAAAAGGAGAAATAAAGTTAGGAATATGTACATTTGAAGAAGAACCTATTGAACCTCAATCTCTCCCTTGGCCAAGGTGCTTCACAAGAGGTTGTTATGGTATGTAAAGATGACAAAGACTTATCCAAAAGACAATATCCATATCTCTAAAGAAAGTATGGAACCCTAAGATTTATTCCTCAAGTAGAATGGTCAATATGTAGATGTTCATTTGCTCTTACTTTTTATTCTACTTATTATCGATAAATGATGTAAATGAACTTGTATTTGTAGGTAAATTTGACCCTTGACCCTTCTAAAAATCCCAACCGATAGGGTCGACCCAGTCAACCTAGCACAATTTCAGACAATTATTCACTAGCTCTTGAGCTAGGTCAACCAAATGCTAACCTAATTCCAAAATGAAAATATCTTGAAACTGTACAAGGTCGACCCAGTTGACCTAGCATAGCTAACTTATAAAAAGGGATTTAGGGGAGGAAAAGGAGGATAAATTATATAAAATGCTTGAAATGGGTACAACAAATAACAAGCAAAGATTTAATGTTTCTTTGATACAAGTGTGTAGATAACAAGTGGCAAAAGGGATAATAATCCTACAAATCACCAATGGTCTGCCCACCCCTTTCCTGATGCACCCCTTAAGGCATGCACTTAGATAGATTGAGACTCGACATGTTACTACAAGATACAAAGTGTCAGTAATGGATAAAAGTTTGAAAATATTATGTGTATACACATTCCATGTTCATGTAGATGTATCTACATTATAAATTGAATTTGTAATTACACAACCAAGAAAAGTTGATTTGGATCATATAATTCATTTTTTAAGTAGAAAATTGTTTTTTACTATTAATAATTACACCACAAAGGAATGAGAATATTTGGCTATGGTATTCACACATTAGAAACAAAGTCTTGAGCTAAGTAAAGCTTTCCCTCCTCATTCCTCCACCAAATTCTCACTGAATCTTTGAAGAAGATATCAAATTTATCCTTAATATTAGCCTCATGGGCATGCAAATCAACACAATTGTCTAGACTCAAAAGCCATAACTCTGTAAAAAAACCATCTCCCTCTCCATGAAAGGTGGGTGGATAAAGTCTTAATAAGTCTAACATGATAAATATGTGGTCACTCATAGGTGTTTGATGCTCTTCATACTTCTCCCTATGTGGTGAAGGAGCCATTTTATTCTCGCTATTATAATGGACTATGTAACCTCTCTCTAAGATGAGAAGCCTCTGATGATAGGGGTGGGGAGTGTCTCTATGACTCCTCCCTAACTGTGGGTAATATCTCCTAAAGTACCCCCATAAACTATTTCAGATCCTAAAGATTATGAGGCTCATGGTCTACTAGAGGGGGGATGGTGGTTCAGGTGGTGGCAGCCTTGCATCCTCTACATGAGCCACATGATTTCCCTCCCACTATTTCATCCTACATAAATACAGGATGAGCATTAGGATGTTGCAGAATCAAGAATTTAATAAATTAATTACCTAGAGTTTTTGGTGTTTAACTTGATCTCTAATACCAAAATATAATGCCCAAAATCAACATACTAATAAATCTCATTAAAATGTGATATTTTTTAAATTATTATTTTGACTAAAGTTTAAACCCTAGTAAGTTAAATAGGGTTGTTTATCTATTATAGTTTTACTACAAAATAAATATTAAAATTATTTAACTTTTTGTAATAATTTTAATATAATAATACATTAAGACTTGTTTTGATATATCAAAATTATCATTCAATTGAAATATTAAATGTTATCTTTTTGAGAGTCTAGGAGGGAAAATAATTTATTTTTAAAAATGTGTCTACAAAATTAGTAAATAATTTGATTAATTTAAAAGACAAAATTAATTAATTAAAACAAACAAAAGGGTTCCTACTTGTAATGGGAGGAACAAATCCCCAACCTTAAATCAAAATTTCATGCATCTTAGGATTTAGGGTTACCAAAAAAAATTCCCTAAGTTCTTATGTAATCAAATAAAAGCCATTTTCTAAGTTTTACCTCTCATTTTTATTTGTTTGGTTTATAGGTTAGAGGCTTGAGTGGAGGAACTTGAAGAAGGAAACTCTTATACCCTAAAAATATGCCTGCATTTTTTTATGTGTGTGTGTGTCAATATATATTAAATATTATTGATTCTTTAAATATGCAGTGTAACACATATATAATGTATATATATTTCATTTATATATATATATAGAATTTATTTTTTATTTTATTTATTAATCTATGTTTTTTATTTGTATACATATATATTATTTTTTAATATTTATAAAACCCAAAAAAGGGCTTGAGCACTGACTGACCCTCCCTATAGCCTATGGCCTACAGCCATGGTTGTGGCAAGGCTATTAGTCCCAAGACAGAGTAAGGTAGGGGGCTATCTGGCTGGCCTGTGGCAAGGCTATTGACCCCAAGATAGAACAAGGTAGGGGGCTGGGCAGTTGGCCGAACCCCCACCCTCCTTCCTTGAAGGAAAAGAGGATTTGGAGGGGGTCATCTTAGTTGCCGCCCCTCCCTCACTCAAACATAGATATTTTATTTTATATTTTTTATATTTTATTTATTTTTGTTTTGTTTCATTTTATTTTATTGTTTCCCCACACACACACATAACCTTTTTTTAATAATTAATTAATTTTATTTCTTGGAAATAAATTATTAAACATATAGACATGTATGTATGTATTATTTTTAACTTTTGATTTATTGAATCCAATATATTATTATTATTATTATTATTATTATTATTATTATTATTATTATTATTATTATTATTTAGTTATCTTTTACACACACACACACACACACACACACACACACACACACACACACACACACACATACATATATGATTAATTTAATATTAAATAAAAATAAAATGACACTAATAATTTTATTTATTTGTTAAATTATTTCATAAACTAGTCAACACCTTATATATCCAGAAATTAAATAAATAATTTTCAACATCATAAAATGAACATATTATCATTTATTTGACATATGAATGAATTTATAATATCAATTTCACATTCAAATTTAAACTTTAAACTAAATAAAATGGAGAAGTAATTTTGCTTAGTGTTACAATCAAAAGTAATAATCTAATCAACATAGTCAATATATGCATTTCTAAAATAAATTAAAAACATATTCTATTCATAATATTTACTTGCATATCATATCAAGACTTTTTTTATATTTAACTAAACATATGAACAATCTTAAGATAGAAGAGAATGCAATGAATATGCATTATCTCATATTCATATTTTCAACTAATAACTTTTTCACATATTGATAACAATAACTAAAATTGAAGGAAAGGTAGTAACATTCTTACAAGTATTCATTACAAAAAGGATTAAAACATTCCCAAAAAGATATAGGAGAGGTAAGTCTTAAGTTTACAAGACTAAAATCATTGTCTTGATACAACCCATTCACAAGAGTTCATATAAAAGATGTTTAAGGCAACAAGTTTTAGAAAGATGTTTTCAAAATCTCATCCCTCAAACTAATGATTCACAATGGGAAGAATCTCTTCAAAAATATAAAAGACATGATATGTCAAAGAACATATTTAATCAACCATCATGTCTCAATATCAAACTCTAAGATCCAAAAATTAAACCTACACACAAGTATTCAAGCTCCAAGGGCACTTCAATAAAATACCAAAATAGACCAAAGAAAGGTGCTTTATCATCCATATAGGAATCATTGCATACAAACCTCAATAAGTGAGGTTCATGCATAGCCTCCCCCAAGCCCAAGGGAAAGAAGCATGCCTCAAACTCAAATGCACAATGAATAATTTTGAAAGGGTAATGGTTTGGTATCAATAATTAGGAGAAAAAAATAATAAGGTGTTTACAAATAAAAAGGAAGTCAAAATGACTTCACTAAAGAGAAGAAAAGAGGACTCTTGATTTATTTGTCATATAAGTTTATCAATAAACATAAGGCTTCCAAATCTAGATAAAAGAGTCCTTGTCAAGCAATAATTTTACTCCTTAGACATCCCATATCTTATATAGGAGAGTGGATTTTCAACCTTATAAAAAGTTTCCACTTATCATAAGTACGTTCATGCCATTAAGGCTAGAGTGTGCTTGTTTAACAAGCTATAAGTAATAGCTTCACTATCTCATTCCCTAAATACATGCACTTTTACCATTCCTAACATGGGTCACATAGAGATGCTCCCAAATCCCATACCCAACATTCACACAATAATAAATAAATAAAATAACAAAAAATATAAATCATGTAAATAATACAAAATTGGATAGCTTAAAAGGAATCTACGAACAAGGCCTCAAATCTAGTAAAAATATTTGTTTATTTTCTTTCAGATGAGATTCATTCAAGAAAATCAAGAGAAAATGAAGCATTCAAACATAAATAAAATTAGTAATAAATAGCTAACTCAAACAAAAATCTCAACTTGACACTCTTCCAAAAGCTTTTCTCTAAACACCCAAGCTCTCCAACAATCCAAAATGCATCAAACCAAAAAGACCAAAAGAAGATCCTTAAAATAAGAAGACAAAAAAAATAAAGACTAATAAGAGATTGACACATATCCATCCTTATCCCAAGGATGTGACTTCTCTCCTTAAATTTTTCTTACAATCTCTTAAATTCCCTTACACACTCACATGTGCATTCCTTACACCCAAAAAATATAACTAAATATTTTTGTTCAAAAAGATAGGGTTGCTTGTGGAAGTAAATCTAGGCCATAAATAAGGCCTTACTATGACCAAAAAGTGGTCAAAGTGCCTTAAAAACTCCACCTACCCAATGGGTATATGTATGGGTCTAAAAAGGACTAGTAAGATAAGCTTTTCTTATCAAATAATCAAGCTAAAAAGTGGCTGAAAAAACAAATACAAGTTTAAACACATGGGTTGGGTTTGTAGGTCAACCCAACCCTTATCAAGGTTAAATAACCTCATTGAGGGTTAACATATATTTAAAGTGATTAAAATTAGAATAAAGATTTAGGTCATAGAACAAAAATTTACAAATAATAAAGAGAAGAATTTAAAAGACATAAAATAATACAATTAACAATTTGAAAAAAAGGAAGGGTATAAGATTAAAGGTTTAAGGTGATTACAAACTATTACACCAAAATCTTTTGGCATTAGTGAAACATGCCCATCAAAATAATATCCCACCACATTTTCAAAGCCCAAACTCTGGGTTGGATTTACACCTGTACACGAAGATCCCCTGCATGTATGAGCCCTAGATGAACACTATGACTTGAATCTAGGTGGAGGCTCTGATACCAAATATAAGAAATCAAGAATGAGTGGAGTAAATGAGAAATAGTATAAATAAAGAGTCATATGATGTTGTAGGCATCCAAGAAGTTATTTGTAAGTGAGCCTTGCTCAAAGGAGGTAGCCCCCTTGAAGTGGACCATGATTTGGAGTTATTCCTTTCATAAAAGGAATTATGTGTAATCAATATTTTGAGTTCAATATATGTAGTTTATATTGTTATTATGTGAGTGTGAGTATGAGGTTCCTCTCATCTAGTATCAGATCAAAGTTCTAGCTTATGTGGACTAGGGTGTAATCTCTTATGACATCAAATTTTTGGTGCATTTTATAGCCATTATGATTACATCAATGCATATGCATCACCTCAAAGCATAGGTGTGCATATCTAGTTTGTCTAGATCTGACATTTGAAGCTCAAGAAATCAAATCCCCAAATTTACCAGGTACAAGTTTTGGTTATTATTGATTTTTAAATCATTATATTATTTTAATTTTATATTGAAAACATTGGTTGTAAATATATTTTTGGATTCCTCTCTCTAAGAGTTTTCCAAAAAGTATTTTTTTTCTAAAAATAGATGAATGAGGCACCCATGGTGTGCATTTGAAGAATGTAGAACATTCTGGTGTGATATGCATGCTTGTTTCATTTTGCATGTTGTGTAGTCATTGACCACTATCATTAATTGTTAATGTAAACCACCTCATGTGACAAGGGCAAACCATCAGGACTTAACCACTAGTGGTCACTTCAAAGGTGATTTGGACTACTATCACTCTAGAGGTGATATCTTTCAAACCATGAAGGTTAAAAACCTCTCATTTTTTTTTTGGAATTATGATTCTAATGTAGACTTGGTAATTCTATTTGATCATTTTTTTAAAGCTCATTTTATTAGTCAAAAATTACATTTTCCTCAATAGAACCTTATTTTTTACAGTTTGAAAGTACCTTTGTAGACTCATACTTGAGATCCTTAAGGAATTTTCAAGTACTATTTTTTTGAAAAAAAAATATATTTTTTTAAAATGTTTTGAAATACTTGATTTATATCTATACTATAAGAATTTATAGAAAATTTTATTTATCCACTTCTTTTTCTTTAAGAATAAAGTGTTGTAACTCAAAATTGTATAATTATAAGTAATGTGAGAAGGAGAAATTTTTCTTCTAATTGGGTGTATTTTTGGTGGAGCCTGACACCTAGTTAGTCTTTAAAAAAATAAAAAAATAAAAATATTGATCATATTGTAAAGGATGCAATGTCGATTGAATCTGACATTCATTTGATTTTGATCATGGGGATTCCTATTTTATTTGGAGGTAACTTCATTATGGCCTTGACTCAACTTCATCAAATGAAGAATATTTGAGAATATCAAGCAGCATTTGAAGCACTTGCCAACTAGACTATAGGATTCTCTGATGCCTTCTTCCAATATTGCTTCATCATTGGTCTTAACAATATAATCTGACATGAGGTTGAAATTTTCAGTCCTCACACAATGATGGAAGTTTTGGGCTTAGCCAAGCTCACTAAAAACCATATCAACTAGAAACATCTACGAATAATTCCCCCTCACACTGCAAAAACATTAGAGCATGACCTTGTAACACCTAAGCTAAAAACAAAAGTACTCAAGCAGGCCCCATCTAAGTCTAAAATGGCACCCAAAGTGTGAGAGTAAGCACCACAAGTTCCCAAACAATCCTCCAATGAGTCCATTCAAGCAACCAGCATGCTCGAACAGGCCCTAGATGAGCCCAAGTTGATAATCACATATCCCAAGCAAGGAACCAAGGATTCTCCTCCATCAGGGAATAATGCTAAGGGGGATGGCATGTACCCTTAGTTTATAAGGACAACTATTTTATGCACCCTTGTTCTAGATTTGAGGTGATCATTGTCAAGCTTCAACTTTCATTGTGTGACTCTCACTACTAGAACCACTTAATTTTAGTTACAATTATTCCAATCATCCATCTTTATGTACATCCACCTCATAACACATACAGAAGAAGTGGAAGCAAAAATGAATGCATGGCCGATCTTCCATATGGTCTTAAACCTATTTTATTGGTTATACCTCCATTTGGTCATCCTCCCATTTCTTATTATGTTTCAAGGGAAAAACATTTTAATGGGGATGGAATGTAATGTACCTAGATAGGGGTATAATAGTATAATAGTAGAATAATGAATAATCCCACATGCATTATAATGAAGAGTGTGGTAGATGATAAATATTATAAATAAATGGGAATCTGATGTTGTAGGCATCCAATAAGTTATTTGTAAGTGAGCCTTGCTCAAAGGAGGTAGCCCCCTCAATGGGGCCCATGATTTGGACATATTCCTTCTATAAAAGGAATTGTGTGTAATCAACATTTTGAGTTCAATACATGCAATTATTATTATTATTATTATTATTATTATTATTATTATTATTATTATTATTATTATTATGTGAGTGTTAGTATGAGGTTACTCTCATTATGCATATGATTCCTCAAGGCATGATTGAGTCCCTCATAATCCTGCCTTTGGGCCCCTGCAACTTGAAAACTCAATGCAAATACGAAATACATTTATAGAAAAATAACATATATCTAGAATAGTATGAACTAGTATAACTTTCACTATAAAATCTTTACAAGATAATCATATATCTTGGTTAGTTCAATACAATCAACTATAAATTTAAAAAATAGAAATGTTATTTTATATCAACATCTCTATAATAAAGTATATACACTCATAAATAACCATGCATACAAATAAAATCTATGAAATTGGTAATTAGAGTCAACAAAATATAAAATTTGGGCACCTTGTGCCTCCAAATAGTCTAACACATATCCATGTTACACCCTACATCCCTTCAGTCCATGTGCAAACCATGTACACCCCTCCTCAAAAAATAACCAACCTTTCTGCATCTAAAAATATTCTTCCCTATTTCATATTTTCTCTAAGGTTAATTATTTGGATAACTATTGTTCACCTTATTACAATTCACTCTATCAAGCTTCTTACATTCCTCTTATTGGTTTTCCAAGAAACCCTTTATGTGATCCCACCTTTCTAGTTTATTTTGGCCACGTCGATAATCAAATTAAGAAAACATGGGGACCTATGCTAAGTATCTTAAGGAACCCCTCAATATCAACATATGATAAGTTCATGACCCTAATCTATTTTTCTAGTTCCATGCCAACATTGGGCACTCTCATTTTTGCTCTCGATGGCTCCTGCGCGCGCGAACCCAAAAAATTTGAAATCGGCTGCTGTGAACCGAGCGGCCGGTGAGGCTGTGGCTACCATTACAGATGAGGTTTTTTTTGCTAGTAAAGGGAGGAACCAGAATACCCTTAAAGGGACTTCTTCTGTGGGGATTGAAGATACTACAGTCGTGCGTTTGGCCTACGTTCCTGGTTCAGGGCATGGACCTGGGGGGAGAACCTATGCGGATGTGGCGGCCTTCGAAGCAGATATACATGATGCTCTGCCTCATACAACACCTGTACCTACCTGCATATCACCTGTAAGTGCTTTAAAACCTATTAGGGTAACTCTAAACCCTAAATTAGCAGAAAATATTTTCCAAGAGGAAAAATAGTTTTCCTCTTGTGCTGCCATTTTTTGCTTCCGTGGTTTCTGACCCTCTTTTGTAGATCTACAGAATTGGATTGCCAAGAACTAGCTGCAAATTAAAGACGGTCAAATCCAACCTTGCGCTAGGGGTTTTTGTATAGTAATATTTCAAAGCCCTGAAGATAGGAAGTCTATATTGTGTCACAATAATTTTTCTTGGCAGGGCAGATTTCCTCTTATGGCCAAACCTTGGCATAAGGATTTTAATCCTCTCTCGGAATCCTTTAACAAGATCCCTATATGGGTGTGGCTCCCTTATCTTCCGATACATTTGTGGCAAGAGGCAGTTTTTAAAACCATTGGAAACGCTATAGGGGAGTTTTTATATGAAGAAGACAGTTCGAAGAGTCACCATTCGACTTGTACACGATTTCTGGTTGATCTGGATGTTTCAAAGGGCCTTCTTGAGGTGATATGCATTGATTCCCCAAGGGGTACCTGGACACAAATCTTGGATTATGAGGGGATCCCTTTTCGGTGTAGGAAGTGTCACCAGATGGGACATATTACTGCTCATTGTGTTACTGGGAAAACCAATCCCAGACGTTCACCTTCTTGGTGGCCTAAAGATTTCTCTAAACATAGCATGGACAAAAAACCTTTGGAAGCAACAACAGAATTCGAGACCAAGAATGAGGAAAGGTCACAATCTGAATCGAAAGATGAAGAGGAATCATTGGAGAATCATTCTAATGAAGCCTCTATGGAGGCTTTGGTCAGTGATACAGCTAAGCCAGAGGAGGAGGTGGTGGTCTCTTCCCCTGTTTTGGAGGATCTTTTTAAGAGCCAGACTGTGTTTGACTATCACAAGGAGTTTATGCCTACTGGTGTCCAAAGATCATTGTCTTCTAAGGCATGCGTTGCTGAGGCAGCTAAGGTAGAGGATGGTTGGACAACAGTTAGAAGAAAGAAGTCTAAGCCTTTGGTCCCTCCTCTAGATATGAATCTTCGATCATGCAAAAAGAAAAATCTTAACTTAAAAGATTCATCCAAAGTTCCCTTTTGCTGACTAGTTTTTAGGGGGCTGTTAACTGGTTACTTTTTTGGTTTGCTGGTTACTAGTCTGGATGTTTGTTTGGCTTGTTATTCCATTTGGTTAACTTTTAGATCAGTGTTTTGACAACTATTTTTTCATGGTCTTATTTGTTGGTAACAGGTCCCTGTAAAACCTGGTTTTGGTTCTTTTCTATAATCAGGTTCTTTTGTTAACCTGGTTGTGCTTTAAGGTTTATCTTTCTCCTTGTGTAGGGTTTCGAGGTCCCTTCAAAACCTATTTTTACCTCAATCTAAAACATACGATAAGTTCTTCCACATCCCCTACAATACCTTCCCAAGTTCAAGGAAAAGGGAGATCTCAATGCACACTTCAAGGTTTATGCAATGATTCTCAGGGAAATCTTGCCTGAGATGGGGTTGTTGCAAAGATTTTTACTAAAACCCTTGAAGGAATCAATCTTGGTTAGTACTACCACCTTCTTGAGGGGTTTATTCACTCTTTTCTATAATTGATGGATGAATTCATTAAGGCCTTCAATATGAACAAGCTTCTAAAGACTGACATTCAAAAATTCATTCATATCAAACAAGAACATAATGAATCAATTGATAATTTCATCATGAGATGGTGACAGGTCATGTATTCATTTGTTTGTGCACATCACGTGGACCAGAAGGAATTATGTGACCTTTTCTTTCACTTCCTTAACAAGGAGATAGGAGAAGGCATCCAAAATTTTCCCTATCAATGTTATGAATAAGCTATTGAAATTGCTCTATAGATTGACTAAGTGGCTTTGATAGTTTTCATCAAACCTATGGGGCCAATAGACACATTATCACCCCGATCCAAAATAATGGGGGATTTTAAAATGTGAGCCATAACAATATCAATAATCAAGGCCTCAAAATCCTTAATCAAAGTAGGAACACCACCGCTAATGGCATGACTGATTAGGATAAGAATCAAAATATAGTGAATAATAATTAGTCTCCCCCATGAAAAATACCAACATAAATAACAATACAAGTGCTAAGAACCAAAATATTTCACCCATTGTTCATGTAGTTGACTTTAACTAGACTCCACCCTATAACATGCACTATCAAAAACAAAATTTGAGCCAGTTTCATCATGTTGAGCACTTTCTATAATTATAGAACCAACCTTATTATCAAGGGAATAATCAACAAGGGTTTGGTTAGCTTGAACAAAATAAATGGCCTTAAGAACATGATCTCAACATCTAAAATCTCTTCTACTAAGTCATCACCCATGATACTTCAAACTATAGGGAGTATAACAAATTCATCCAAAGGCTCCTTAAGGATCATAGAGATGTTCCTAAGGAACGCATGTGAAAAATTTTAGGCCCTTTATAATGGTCCCATTACACCATAAAACCAAAATATCAATATTTACCATAACCCTTTTTTGAACCACCAAACATGAACTGCCCTTCATCAAACTCAAGGTAACTATCAGAATCATGTGGTTTGGCATAATCAACCTACGTAAGCATGTACCAATGATGTTAAATCTTAAACTTATAGAACAACTAATGTCTATGTCACTCTTTAGTTAGGATTCCATAGTAAAACTAGGATGATATAGGTTATAGAGTTGGAATTCAAAGAGGAAATCTAATTAATTGACCTAGGGACTATTATCCCACAACTTCTCACCCTTTAAAAAAATTATATACTAAGACCATCCCTAAGCCTATGGGGAATTATGATTTGATCTCAGATCTTACAAAAACATTTTCCCACATTTCTTTTTTTGACTTGTTTAATAACTCACATGCCTATCATTTGACGTTTCAATATGCTTTAGGATTGGGACATTTATCCAGTGTAACTCCCCTACCACATGTCTAGATCAATCACATTGATCTAGACATGTTTTCACTGAGGCAATATTCTCAATATGTTGGTTATTTATTCAAACTTAGTGATCTCCATCATGATTATGAATTAGCAAGTAGGGGATCTAGCTTTATTTTTTCAAATATGCATTTATAATAACTACATAAATAGAACCAAGGTTGACGACAAGGTAGTCATGAACATTTTCCTCTTCTCTTTATTGAAAAAACATGGTTATGTGGAAACCAAATTTTACACTTGAAATACCCTATGAATATATGATATCCTCAAGTCTACCTCTATATGAACCATTATGCTTCTGGTCTAGGTCTCAAGATTGTGTTAATAAAAATTTAATTAATTGTCAAAGACACAAAATTCTAGAATGATCTTGGGAAGACCCTAGATTCACAGGATAAAGGACATCCCTTGAAACTTGTTCTAAATAAATAGGTTTATCCATATGGGTAAGGTTTTTTTAGCCCAAGGGGATCCTAGGCCTTTTGACATGCTTTAAAATACCATGCACAAGTAACTAAGCTTGCACATTAACTAACACTTACCTATCAATAAGATCAAAAAAACCCTATAGTTGGTTGATGTTATAGAGACAATTAGTTTATGTTATATATCATATAAATCCTAAAGTGGTTGTCCTGAAGAAAAGGGATAAATCCCTCAACCCTTACTAAAATACAAACTAGAGGAAAAAAATGTGGAAACTACAAAAAATATCAATGGTTTAGATCCAATAGTCATGTTGGTAGTTTCAACTATGTCAAAAATTGATATTATTAATGTCTTGGAAAAGGATGTACCAATCATTCTCATCTTTGACCCATGAGGGGTAGGGACTTATAATTACTATAAATCTCAAAACTAATAACATTATGAGGGGTTATCTAGTATACTTTAAACATCTGCATGGTAAAGATATTAGAAGACTAAGAATCCCTCCCCATTGATGATCCTTCCTCTATACCCTATCAATGAGTCCTTCACTACGATAAAGCCAAATGTCATTTTGGCAAAGAAGTAGGAGTGATCTTTGTCTCCCCAGAGGGAAGGGTTATTACTTGGCATGCTCATTGTTAAATAGCTAGGAATTCAAAATCTAAAAATATAAGGTGATTCAAAGTTCGTGACCAATCAAATCGAAGAAATATACTAAACTAAAGCCAAACACCTTCAGCATTATAAGGTCATTGTGTAATAAATCACCAAGGATTTAAATTTCATTTCTATATAAGTAGTGATAATAGAAAGTAAAAAACTTTTTAATTCTAAGGCTACTTCCTCTTATCATTTTAGTCCCCACCTAATGATAACCAACTCATATTTCATAACTTCTATTATAATATAACCTCTCATGTAGAGAATACCTAATGACCCAACCCTTGTCTATAAAAGGAAGTTATCCCACTAATCCTTAACTTGGCTAAAAATGATGAAGTTATCTAAGAATTATTTCACATTTAAGATGATCTCACATATTTTCACCATTAGAGGGGTTTTTCTCTCACATATTATCCTACATCCACTCTCATGAATAATTATTATGATTCTTACTGCATGGTTGTAGATTATTTATCTTATGATGAAGATCATGACATTTTAAACATAGTGGGTGAGGAAGTTGGCCTCCCATTGGCTTATAATTAATTCAAGGTAAATTCTTCCCTCATCAAAGATACTATTTATATAAACATAGGAACTAAGGCAAATCCTAGAATCCTCAAGCTCGGGTCTTTACTTTCACCAGAAGAAGTAGAAGACCACATTTAACTACTCTCTAATTTTTCTAAAGTTTTCACCTTCTCCTACATGGATATGGTAGGAATTAATCCCAAAGTATTTATTCACAATCTAGTCATAATGCCTGACACAAAGACAATAAAATAAAATCTTAGGCCAATTAAGTTGAAGGTGGCATTAACGGTGCAAGAGGAAGTCATTAAAATCCTTAAGGTAGGGCTTATAAAGCTTATGTATTATTATAATCAAATGTCCAACATCATCCCCATCCTAAAAAAGAATGAAAAAATTAGGATATATATTTATTTTTGTTATATTAACAAAGTATGCCCTAAGGATGATTTTCCTTTTCCATCTATTGATGTTTTATTTGATGTTATGGTTGTTATGAGTTGGTATCCCTCATGGATGGTTTCTCTAGCTATAATTAAATCTGCATCTTTGATGAATGTGAAAGCTAAACTTCCTTTACCACACCATGGGGGACCTTCTATTATGTAGTCATATCATTTGGCCTTAAAAACATTGGGAAATTTTTTCAAAGGACCATGACCCATATTTTCCAAAATATTATTCATAATATAGTGGAAGTATACATAGATGATCTTCTGCAAAAAGTGAAACAAAGAATTGAAAATCTAGGATTATTACGCATTATCCTTATGTGTTTAATAAAATAAATTATTACACTCAACCATGAAAAGTGTGTTTGGATTCATAGTGGAGTACTCCTCGACTGCATTATCTCCCTGCATAGAATTTATATTGATCCTGGTAAAATTCATGTAATCCTGGACATGCTTTCCCCCACTAATGATTCAAGGATTAGATCATTCCTATGGAATTTTGGGGTCATTTGATGATCCATACCAAACATCACTCATGTTATTCATCTAGTCAATAACTTAATAAAACAAGTGGATTGACTTGGATGAGCAGTTGCAAAGATGCATTTGAGGTAGTAAAATGCTTATTAATGTCTCTTTTAACACTCATGGCACCCAAATTTGAAAATCCCCTAATAATTTATATTAGGGATATGGAGGTGTCTCTTTCCTATATATTGGCCCAAGAGAATGATGATGGAAAGGAGCATGTCATCTAATTCATTAGCCACATTCTCATGGATTATGAAACATGCTACATGCAAGAAGAGAAAAAAAATTTAGTTATTATGTCCATAATTAATCAATTGTAACATTATATGCTTAATATAGAAACACAGGTCATAGTAAGGTCTCAAGCCTTACAAACACTTTTGACCCAACTATCCCTCTCATAAAAGATTAGACATTTTATCATAATTTTGATCAAGTTTTATCTTACTTATGTTAATCAAAAGTCTGTCAAGGGGTAGGTAATTATCAATTGGTTAGCAGACTCTCCTCTAGAAGTCAATAATATCATTGATACCAATTTTCTCGATGAATTAATTTTTTAAATATAAAAACTTGTTATCACTTCTTCTCCTTAGTATGTTAGAATAATTGATTACTTAATTTATCATATATATCTTTAAGGGGCAAACTTTCAATAGAGGTGGCATGTTTGTGTTATCGCTTCCAAGTATGTCATTTTAGATGATGTTCTCTATTGCAAGGCCTTTGATGATATGTCATTGAGATGTGTAGACCAAGAGGACTCAAAAAGGGTCATCTTCCATTATCATAGTGGGGTTTTTAGTGATCACTTTGGTGGCCACCTAAATGCTCACAAAATACATATAATATGATATTATGGCCCACTCTTGAACATGATGTTGTCAAATATGTTAGTAAATGCGAGAATTTCCAACACTTTTCTCATGAGATACATATTCTTCCTAAAGCTCAATAGTCCATTCTTGGCCCTTTTTCACTTGGGGTCTAGATCTGATAAGGTAAGCTTTCACCTGCTTCTTTGGATGGTCACCACTTCATTATCATGACAATCAAATATTTTTATAAGTGTCTATAGATAATGCCTCTTACAATTGTTATTGGTTTAGTCACTATAAAATTTATTTTGAACCATATGATTTATTGATTTAGAGTTCCAAAAATCATCATAACAAATAATAAATCTCCCTTTGAAAACCCTAAGGTGTGTGAAGTATGTAATAAATTCATATCACATCACATGACCTCCTTGTAGAATCCATAGGATAACAGCCAAGTCAAAGCTACCAGTAAAACCCTATAGTCAATCTTGGTCAAAACAGTCAAAGATTCTAAACAATATTAGAATTTTCATCTTTAGCCATCACTTAAGGACTATTAAACTAGCATTAAAATGCCTATGGATGAAATCTTGTATTCCCTTGTGTTTTGATCTAAACCCATTTTACCTCTTGAATTTGAGATACCTAGCCTTTCTGTCTCTCTATAGGGTTTATTTGACCATGAGGAATATAGGAATACATGACTAGTTGAACTCGAGACTTTAAATGAATAATGACTTATCACTACGTAGAACCATGTCGCATATACAGATTACATGGGTAGACAAAATAATTAAAATGTTCAAAAGTTCCTAATATATATTGGATACCTTATCCTTAGGATCGACAAATGCATTAATAAAAAGAAAGGAGAAGGTTAGAAGTTTAAACCTATCTGGTTAGGCCCTTACCTAGTAACTAAAGATTTTAATAATGAAGCCTATCAATTATGTGCTTTGAAGTTCAAGGAGTTTGTTAAATCTATGAACTCTTTTCACCTTAATTATTTCTATATTTATCTCTTACATGTCACATTTCCCTCTTTGCATTGCATTTTTCATAGCTTGTGTGTTGATTTGCATATCAGATGATGTGTTTGGTGATTTTTTAGTTGTTAGTTTGCATAACATGAAACTTCCATAATGTAACATATCATATCATTCCATTTTTATATTACCTTATTATCCCATAGAAAATATTTACAAAATCAATATTACATTGGTTTTTGGCTTAGTTCTTATGAGCAGAGTACACCTATTTTCCCTATATCTTATTGTAAAACTCAAAAATGATAGCCTATAGCCTAGTCTTAGAGATTTTCCATGAAAGAGTCCCTTTTTATGATGTCTTCTAACGTAAAACATTAGCATGATAAAAAACATGTAACTTTACTCACCTATCTTGGTCTTCAGTGATGATCCCTTGCATTTCACTAGTTCAATGGGGCCAAGATTTGGGGTAAAGGCCTTGCAAGTAGAAAAACACTCTTATTGAAATCTTATGAAACATCAAAATTAAAATCCACTCCTCTTTCCCTAGTCAACCTTTGTTGGTGAGCCCTCACATCTTACCAGTTGTGTGGGGTTAGCATTAGGGAGAGGTGTCTTTTCTCACTTAAATTTATCCTTTAGTGTTGAGCTCATATGTCTCCTAGTCACGTGATACTAAGTGTAGTGGGTCAAAAATAAAAATAAAAGTTAAATGTAGAAGCAATAAGTAAAAAGTGTCAAAATAAAAGCTCTTCAAAAATCCTGTCTACATGTTTATGTTAAAAATGTAACTTTATCCCATTTACCAATTTTGTTAGGCTTAGTTATCTCTAGATGAAACCAACAAAGTCAATATTTCTTAAGTCTAAAAATAAGTAAATTTTATCCTTTGTTCATAAGGATTAGCTCATCTTCCTTTTTCTATAAAATTATGATTCACAATTTTCATTTTTTATCATCTCACATTTATCCTATCTCCCTTTTCATTTCACTGTTGTAAATTGGAAGTCATGTGTCATGCATAATAAAATAACTGAGTCATCACTTAAAAAACAACTATTAATGTATGTGTACTTTCATATATATATATATATATATATATATATATATATATATATATATATATATATATATATATATATATATATATATATATATATATATATATATATCATTTGCATACATTTTGTTTTCATATAAATAAGCATCATCCATATAATTTTATCAAAAATAGAGACACCTAAGGTATATCATCACACACCTAGTCATCTAAAGTGCATAAAATGAGAAGCAAACATGGAAATTAAAACCCATAACACATAATAATAAGTCATTAAAAGTTAAACCAATATATATATATATATATATATATATATATATATATAACTATTGAGTTTTTACAACATAAGTATCTAGTAGAATCACCTTTGTAAAGGAACAACGTGTCTCAAAATCTCAAAAAATAAAAAATAAAGGTGTACAATATGTATCAATATGTATAATAGATCAAGATCTCATCCTCCTCCTCTAAGAGGGCCCTGATGTACTAGAATGATTGGGGTTGTGGATCTCATGGCATCTCCTTCTAGAACCACCCTAAAAATTTGTATCTCCAACCTAAGGGCTCTTGTCTCTCCTCTCATTGGTGCCTCCTTGAGAGGCCTTATCTCTTACTCATCAGCTATAAGAATCTTGACCCCTTCTTACTACCATTATGTCTACTAGGGCCTCTTCTCTATTAGCTCTCTCATCTATAGTATTATTCTCCACTCTCAATCTAGTCAGTGGCACAAATACATGGTAGGCTAAAGCAAATGCACTAGTATGTTGACCTATCTTAACAAGCAATATGAGATCCACTAGTAGCTCATCTCTAGTCATATTAGCACCCAACTCAAAAAGGTTGATCAGGGTGTCCTTGATCATGGTCCTACATCTGGTCAAGGTATCTAAAATAAAAAAGTGGAATAATTAATGTCAGATCTAATTCTATAGAAAATCAAAGTAGTAAATCAACTAAGTAATCGATCCTAAAAATAAAATATAAGTTGAAATATGTAAATAAATAGTTTACCTAGGTCATCCTTATGGGAATCTAGATTGGAGTCATAGTCAACAACCTCATCCTCCTCAACATTGAGGTCCTCATCTAGCTCAATGTACTCTAAACCCTCACCATCTCCACCTAGATTTTGTTATTATGTAGGATCCTACTCATTGAGGTCCTGATGTGGTCATGGTGGTGGGGGAGTTGCATGTTATTGTCTTATCAGGGCCTATCCCACTTGTGTAACTCTTGGTTGATGTATGTATTGATGGGCATCCCTCTTATAAGTGGGTGTCATGCTAGCACCCCAATTTCCCTTTATATACTTCTCACATGTCTATGTATACCATTATTAGTATGGGAAGGTTTCCCACATAGGGCATGTCAAACTATTAAGACATAATATCGACTAGGTGTAACTAAACTTCTTGTAGTCTATATCATACCTAGGTGGCCCTAGCGTCCATCATGAGGTAGGTAACCTTTCCACCCCACTATTAAATCATGCCCTAGTAGGGAAGGGTTATCAAATCTATCACTATCAAGGTCCTAATTACCTAGGACAAAGCTTAGAATGACACCCCATGTATTCATCTTGAGGCCCTAATGGCCCTTGCATCCCCAATAGCTACTCCCCTCTGATAAGGGATCATCCTCTTATACACCCACTCATGAGGAGTGTGGGATGACTAATGGAAAGTGCTCCCAATCTAGACATGCAATATAAATCTCTATAAGTATAGTCCAAAATCTCCTAAATCTAGGAAAATTGAGTTTTATGCTCCTTAATTTGGTGGATGATCAAGGTCTAACTTTAAATTAGCATGTGGGTACCCTTATCCCCCACCAACTAGGAGCCAAGTATTCTAATGATCACTTTGTATAATTTGGGTATTATTGATCACTCAATCCTATAAATCCTCACCCACACTTCATACCCACATTGAGTGTGCTAACATCATCAAAGTGTGTGGCCTAACCCACTACCTCAACCTTACTCGTGGCCTCCTAGAGGGCCACCGACCACATGTCATTGGTAGACATGTAATTTTGTACATGTCAATCAAAGTGATATTCCACTCTCATATGGACTAAGGCAACATAAAAGTGTTCTAGTCAAGATCTCAATTGTGATAAAGTTGCACAATAATTTGTTCTATGTGGAGATGATCCCCACCTTTGCCACTCAAAGTATGACAACTCAATTTAGGATGACCAACTTGTTTATCATCAGTATCACCATAACATAAGGAAGCCAATCCCTCCCTCAGGCTCTACTCCAATGAATGTAGGTCCTATGCAGTAGTAAAATACCCTAAGTTAGCTTGTTTCCCATATCTACCCTTCAATCAAGCCTAATTTATCCTATTTGTCCCAAGGAATGGAACTACCCATGTTTGTAGGTGGAAATTATGCAACTGCCCCAGTGTCATGTCAAAAACTTTTTTCTCAAAATCCATGTAATTTTTTTTGTTAATTTAGTTTAATGATACTTATTAAATTTAGGTGCATAGTGGTTAAACTACTATTTGATTCTCCAAAAGTTATCAAATTAGTGTGATACACATAATTATACAATGAATTAAAGGTAATTCATTTAATTTCATTCACTTTCCACTACAAGTATTCTCTAGGGAGTGGAATACAAACACAATAGGATCAGGTTGTTGTCTAAGGTGATTTTAAAAACTGTTTACTCAATTAATAGGGATGATCCCCTATAATAAGGTAGCAAGAATATATGGTAAATTATAAATATAATTTTTTGATTTAAAATATCACAAATAATTATTCATGCATAACTCAATTAACACAATGGAAATTAAGTAAGCTAGAATAATAATCACTTTTAACACAAGGTTGTCAATTTAAGGATCACCAAGAGTCAACTAACACTAGAAAACTCTACTCTTGAAGCACACAAGATAAGGAAAATAGCTAAATTTAAAATAAAAGAGTTGACAACAATTGTATGATGATCAAACTCAAACATTAATTAATATTATATATATAGTTAATTAGAATAATAACATATGATATTAACACAAAGGAAGATGACGAGCACCCCTAACCTGGCCTAAGAACTTTGAATGAATGCACCCATCACAACTTGGGAAACTTACATATCCACTCCATGAATCAGGCTTCGATGTAATTCTCTTTACACTTGTGATAGCCTCCTCTACATGACATTATCACTAAAACTAGGTTGGAATTCTAAGCCAATAAAGGATCTACTACGTCACTTAGATGAACTTTTATAAGCTCTAGAAAAAACCATAATCTCAAAATGTCTACTCAACATAAAAAACCTAGATAACTCAATGTGTATGCTTACCCAAGCACTCCCACAAAAGTACACAAATGAGAGTCTAACATATTAATGAACCTATTAACTATTGGTCTAATGAGGCCAAATTCTCAATAATTTTTTGCTTACAGTACTCAAATAAGTTTTTTCTCTCAAGTGGGTCTCTAATGGTGTCCAAAATTAAGACAAGAGAAAATAAGCTCAAATACCAATGATCAACAAAGGTCACTATCCTGTAACAACTAATCAACTAATAAAACCACATGGATAGAATAAAAATTAACCACTTGCATGAGGGAGAATGTTATAAGATTCGTACTCAAGAAAGCACCATAAGGGATAGATGTTTAAGCACATGTTCTAAAGACATACTAAAATTAGTTTTTAGTTACCCACACTAAAATAGAATCCTAATGGTTAATTTTCTAAGCATTTTCTCCAAAAACATCCTCAATTTAGCTGATAACACCCACACAAAGGGGCATCTTAAGGGTTAGTTCACTAAGTCTGAGGCCACTCCTCGAGTTGCCTACATATTTGTGGTCATCCCTTCATGTGCAAAACATATTTGTGTTCATCCCTTCATGTGCAGAATCAAGGTTGGTTATAGTTCACCTATTCCAAAATTAGTGTTACATTAAATGTGAAAGCATCTAACCTTCACCAAAAAATTCACTTGACTAAGCTAATGAAGTTACTCTTTATGAGTAACACCATGACCACTAGTTAGCCCAAGTGTAACTAGACACTATTAATAGATTATAAGGTAAATCCAATAAATGTAATTACATACATAAATAAATTTAAGATCGATTACAAATACCAAGACTCATACTAAGAGTACACTCCAAAACAACTTCAAGTAGGCCCCATCCTAGGTCTACCAAATAGAAAATAAAGCTAGGCATATTCACATGAATTTATGGGCCAATTTTTGAACCAATTAACAAGCATATAAAGGTACAAAATAGTGTAGGGTAGTCATGACATAAATTATAAACACCAAAAATCACTATCATAACAAAATACCCTTCCAAATAAGACAAAACACGCTAATACTCAGGTAGAAAAGTACCTCTTGTTTAAATCTAACAAAAGAGGATAAATTTTTATTTGCATGGAAACTAATTCTATAAGTTATACACATTATGTTTAAGACATCATAGTATTTTTATTGCAGTAAAGATGGAAATTTAGTCTTCCATTCCATAGTGCATGCATCACAAGCATGAATGGGGAAAGGAAACATCATATGTATGTGGTTTTAAGTAGCTAAGGCAAGATGGAATAAGTAAAAAGCATATTTTTGTAAATTGATCTCCATCCCAGTAGTAAAGAAGAAGATTTTGAGGATATGATCCAAGCACTTTGCTTTTGGAAGAGTACAATTCCCAAAAATGAGAATGTCATCCATGAACAAAATGTGAGTGAGGAAAGTATCAACAATAATATTTACACCTATGAGGTTCCCCATTGATCATTCATGAGATATGTATCTACTCAAATCCTCTACAATAATAAGGAAAAGAAGTGAGGAGAGTGGGCATCCTTAATGTAGCCCATGGGAAGGGAAAATAAGAGAGGATGCAAAGCCATTAATCAAAATTGATGATATTCATATTCTATAGTTTTCATCCATGTCAAACTTATCTCCTCTTACATGGATAATTTCAACCCATTCAAGTACCTTATGGCATTACCTGGGTAGAATTCACTATGGCCTAACCTGATGGTCCTCTTGTAAAACTATTTTATGTACTCCTTGACAAAAAGCTAATTATAGTTTAAGTTCAAAAATATCTTAAATAGATCCATCTAATATTACCCAAACATAAATTTGTCCTTTAGTTTGACAAACATCCAATCCCATCAATTTATTTTCCCTTCCATTAGTGGTTAAAACCATAGCTGGCACAATTATGCGTAAAATTAAAAGCAATGTCATGACTACAATATTGCTAATTGTAGGTCAATATTGTAATTTCCTTTTGAGCACTTAAACAACATGAAACCATCCTTATACTTCCTCTTTAATACCCATTTTTCAATCCAACCTCCCTTATCACACTCTTTAAGGCATAATCCAAAAGCAATTTAAAAGTAATCCTAAGGTTAAAATGTACTTCTTGGTGTATGTATTGATTAATTTTAAAGTTATTTTGGGTTTTCTCTTTATTTGAGGTGTGAGTGTTGTAATAACATTCCCTATTTTCTCATATGGTTTTAACCAGACAAAAAGTGAAAAATAAAAACAACCAACCACTATGCCACATACTAAAGTTCAACACAAATCTTCCTTTTGAGCACTTACACAACATGAAACCATCCTTATTATTATTATTATTACACACATACATCTACATTTGTCTATATTATTATTTGAAAAAATACACCTTCATAAATGATATTATGCTTTGCAATAGATGGAAAATTTTAATTATTTATTTATTTATATACATATATTGAAAATATTTTATTTTATTTTGCATCTACAACCTTTCCAAAAGAAAAATAACATTTAATAATTTACTTCATATATATAATCTTTTAAATGTATGGATGTACTTAATTGATATTCTTTTGAATATAAGTAAATTATTTATTTTATATATGGGCACTTCTATACAAGATTAAAGTTTATTAATTATTACATCTTAACTTGCAATAAATAAATTTAATACAACCATTTTTATTTTCTAATTTTAAAAAAATCAATCACTAGAAAACTATTGGGAGGGAGATAAAATGATGCACAAGTGTTCACAATTTATTCATAATTTTAAACACATAAATTTTAATTTCAAATCTATTTCTTAAAGGAAGATCAAGAGGAGAGAGATAACCTATCTTCACAATTACTCTTTAGCTTATTCAATTCATTTCAAAAATTCAAGGTATTGGAAGAGAGTAGATGAGAGGTTGGAGAAAGAGAGAAGAATCTAATTTTTATTTTATCATAAGATGTCTCTTTATGCAAAGGTAAGTACAACTCAAAAGATGAGAGAGACCCTGCATATTTTTCTTATTATTTTTCAACAAAGAGAAGCACAAAACAAGCTATAAAAACATATTGAATTTTAGAAAAAATTATAAATTACCATTTGTTCCATACCAAGATTTCAAGAACAAGAACAATTTAAGATTTAAGATTTTCAAAGTATAGCAAGCAAGGAGATGATTTGAATAACAATGTTACTCATTCCAATTTATTAAGGAAGAGAAGAGAACAATACCTAATTTTCATATTTGACACTAGGTGATTAACCATGCTAAATTATTCTAACTTTTGTCAAAGAGAGAGTGCTTAATCAAACCACACAATCAAGACACATAATTTAGTTTCACTAATTTTATAAGAGATATAAGCGGAGAGAGAGATATCATTTTTTCAATAAGAATGATACCATTCAATAATGGACAAATTTCTATTTATGATTTCAATTTCTCTAATATTCAAAGAGAGATAAATTTTATTAATTTATTAAGCATATACCAAAATCAACCAAATGAGAAATAATCCTACCTTCATTCTTCTAGCTTCCAAAATCCTCTATTACTTTCCTTATCCACTTCAAATCCCTCCACCAAAATGTACCCAAGAACAACAAAACAATGACTAAGGATTTTCAATAAAAAGAGAGTCATAATATATTTTAAGATAGACACCAACCCATTAAATGAAGAAAGTACCCTCTCTTAAATGGGTCCTTTTATGTCATAAAGGATACATAATTTTATTCCACATAATGGACATTCTTGAAAGTAAGGTCTTATACAAAATAAATCCTCTTACATGTCCATATGGGTTCCTTAAATCTAATTAATTTTAAATTGCATTACTTCTAAAACTCTCCACCAAGTGGGGCATGCCTACTAATTAGGATAGAACCCTAGGGTGTAAGTTTTCTAGAAGTCCTATGAGATATGTCTCATAGCCTCTCTAGGAGACCTATGAACATTCTTAAAATAATATAGGTAATTTATAATTAAAAATTAATAAACTCAAAAACTATCAAGACAAATAAAAATATCAATAGGCTAAGATCTAAAATAATAACTCAGAATTGATTCGTATTGAATGAATTGACATAATTACAAACCCAAACCATGATTAAATAATCCTCAACTTATAATTTATATTTGACATGCAAAAATTTAAAAAATCTAAAATCTAAAAAAAATGTCTATTTTTAGCAGCCACTATTTATTGTAAGTTTCGCATGCAAGTGCATGCAATTCTAAAAAAAATTCTAAATATTCTAAGCACTAAAATTAGCCTATAATATGAAATTTAACTAAATTTGACATTTGGTTCTAAAAATATACAATTTCTAAAAATAGAAAACTCTTGAAAAAATCATTAAACGCTAATTTTAGGCCCTCAGATGATCAAGTTTGGCCTTTGAAAAATATTAAAATCAAATCTAATTAGATAAAGAGGCTTAGGTAAGCATAAATTTTTTTAATATGATCATTGTATCATGTGGAAGAGCTCAAATGGAACTATGGGTCAAAATTTATGGCCTTCGAAATATCAACCTATTTTTTTGTATCATTCTCCTCTGGTTGAAAACAAACAACTCTTGTGAGTTGGCCTGATTGTACTACTGCCACTTTTCTTTGTCAATCTTCTTTAGCTCCCATTATATAATCTAAGTGTTATCTTTTTGTTGTAATCCTTCCCACTACACCAAATACATGTTATAATTCCCTTGCTTTATGCTCACTATCTTCATATCCAAAACCTACACTATTTTTTTCTTTTTCTTTGGAACTTGACACTCCTAATTTAATTCATCATCTTCACCATATTTTCCATGGAATTCATATAAATCTGAAACATTAAATAATAGAGATATATCAAAATTCTATGGAAAACTAACCTCATGTGCATTATCATTGATTTTCTTCATAATTTTGCATGGCCCAATTTTCTTGTACTTCAACTTATTGTATGTGCCTTTTGGAAATCTCTCTTTCCTCAAGTAAACCATTACCAACTCTCTTTTTTTAAATACTTTAGATCTTATTCTTTCATCTATGGTTGCTTTATATTTCTCATTACTTTTCTGCAACTTTCTTCTTACTCCTTGTAACTGTTGCATATGCTCCGTAAAAGCTTCTGCATCATCACTAATTCAATCTACAGTTGACAATTGTACCAAATCTAAAATACCCATAGAATTTCTCTCATAAATTTTTTGAAAATGTGACTTTCCTATTGATCTATTCATTGAACTATTATATGCAAACTCAACTTGTTGTAAATCTAAGTCCCATTATTTGGGCTTCTCTCCCACTATGCATCTCAATAAATTTACTTAGCTCCTAGCCACAACTTCTATTTGTCCATCTGTTTGTGGGTGATATGCACTACTGAATTGTAGATTATTACCCATATTCTTCCATAAAGTCCTCCAAAAATGACTTAGAAATTTTGTGTCCCTATCTAAAGTAATATTTTTTGGAACACCATGTAATCTCATAATATCATTAAAAAATAATTATGCAACTCTAGTGGCATCATTGGTTATCATAAATGCAATTAAAGGAACCATTTTAGAAAATCTATCTACAATAACAAAAATTGAATCATTACCTATTTGTGTGTTTGGCAATCTCAACACAAAGTCCATACTCAAATCTATCCATGGTCCTCTTAGAACTGGTAATGGCATGTATAGTCTAGTATTTTGTGCATGTCCTTTAGCCACCTGACATATTATGCACCTTAAAACATACCTTGTCACATCTCTTTTCATCTTTGGCCAAAAATACTTTTCTTCCACCAAATCTATTGTCTTCATCTTACCAAAATGTCCATCCAAACCGTCACTATGTAATTATCTTATTATATTATCTCGTAGAGACCCAACTAGAATGCATAATTATTTTGCTTTGAAGAGATAACCTTCTTGTATAAGATACTCATCATGAATAGTAACTGTTTCACCTGTTAATGGATTCTTTCACTGCTCAACTATCTTTCCAAAATATGAATCAATATCATATAATTCTTTGATAGCTTCAAATCCAACTACTTTACTCACCATGGTAGTTAATAACGCTACCCTCATGCTCAATGCATCAGCTACTTGATTCTATTTTCTTGATTTACACTTCAACACAAATGTAACCCCTACAAGAAAGCAACCCACTTTGTATGTCTACTATTCAACTTATTTTTTGTATTCACATACTTCAAAACTTCATGATCTTTAAATATTATAAACTCCTTAGGCACCAAGTAATTCCTTCAATGTCTTAATGCTTGTACAATTGCATAAAGTTCAACATCATAAGTAGTATACTTTGTTCTTACCTCATTCAATTTCTCACAGAAATATGTTATGGGATTTCCTTCTTGACTCAACACAACACCAATTCGCACAAATGAAGCATCACAATCAACCTCAAACACTTTGTTAAAATCTAGTAATGCTAAATTAGTTTTTCTATAATCTTCTTCAAAATTTCAAAACTTTTTGTAGCTAGTTTAGTCCATGCAAATTCCTTCCCACTCATGCAATCTATTATTGTTTCCACAATACTACTAAAATTTTTAATAATTTTTTTTGCTAAACCATGGAAAATTCTTACCTCTGTAATGCTTCTTGGAATATGCCACTCAACAATTGCATTTATCTTTTCTTCATTCATTTTCACACCATCTGTTAAAACTACAAATCCCAAAAAAACCAAAGTATTCTTCATAAACTTGCACTTCTTAAAATTTGCATACAATTTCTCCTTAAAAAATCCATTACCATTCTCAAATGTTGTAAGTGTTATTCTTTAGTTTTATTGAATATCAAAATATCATCGAAATAAACAACCACAAACTTACCAAGATATTCTCATAGCATTATATTCATTACCCTCATAAATGTGCTAGGTGGATTAGATAATCTGAAGGACATCACCAACCACTCATATAAGCCATCCCTAGTCTTGAATGTAGTTTTTCACTCATCTCCTTCATGAATTTGAATATGATAACAGCCATTTCTTAGATCAATCTTGGTAAAATATTTTGCTCCTACAAGAACATCCATTATATCATCTAAATGAGGTATAGGAAACCTATACTTTATTATATTTTTGTTAATTTCTCTATTATCCACACACATTATCCATCCTCCATATTTCTTTGGAGTTATAATAGTTATTTTTAAACAAGGACTCATACTCTCCCTTATCACCTTCTTTCTTAGCAATTCAATAACCTATTTATTTAATTTTACATGTTCTATTGGACTCATCTTATAAGTTGTTTGATTGGGTAGAGTTGAACTTGAAATCAAATCAATGTGATGTTATATATTTATCTTTGGTGGTAAACCATTTAGTAACTCATTAGGCATAACATCTGTATATTATTTCAACACTCTTGCTTCTTCTATTGGTATTGGCACCATTTTTGTTTCTTCATTCTTTGTTACCAATCCATAACAACAACCTACTACCTTTATATCTTGGATAAATTCTTTAGTAGAGAGCATGTTATTTGTCTCTTTAAGAGGTAACAAAACTACCTTTGTACCACCTTTCCAGAAAGTGTACATGTTATTTGATCCATCATGAATTGCTTTTCTATCAAAATATTTCATCATTATAAGTTTTTCCTATAAAAAAATTGATTAAGCACCTTTTTATCTATTGTAACTTCATTCCCTTTCTTAAACCATGAAATATGATAAGGATTAAGATGATTTTCATATTGCAGATTTAGTTTCTCTATTATTTTTTTAGAAACCATATTTTCACAACTACCACCATCTATAATTACTTTACATACCTTTTCACCCGAAGTACATCTTGTTCAAAAAATATTTGATCACAGCCATGCAACACCACCTTCTTTATTTTTCACTTGTTCCTTCTTTGAAGTGATCATGGTTCTTCTCATCATGAGATTATCTCCAACATTTGTTGGTGTAACTTCAGTATTTTGCTCTTCTATTTCACCCTCAACTAGGTTTACTCTTGGGTAATCTTCTTGTCTCCTTTCTTGATCTTCATAGCATGGACACTCAAATGCTCTATGCTCTTCTTCCTCATGTTTATAATAGACATAAGATCTTTGTTGATTTGGAAACCAACTAGCACCACCATAACCTTATCCTCTCTGAAATCCTCTTCCTCTTTATTGGTATTGAAACCCTTATCTATTGTCATCTTGCCTTTTATACCACATGATGATTCACATCTATTGTTATTAGACCCACCTCTAGTGGTATTAAACCTGCCTCCTCCCTTATTTGGAGGGGATCCACCTCTTGGACCAAGAGACATTCTTCTAAAATTCTATCCATTTTGTTTTTCTTCTGTCTTCAAAGCTAATTGATAAGCTTCATCTATGCTAAGTATTTTATGCATGATTAATTCATCTTGAATAAAAAATGTCAAACCATTTACATACCTTACAACCATCTGCTCTTCTATTTATTCATGCTCTACTCATATGGAAAGCTTATAAAATTCATCTGTATACTCTTGTATACAATGATCTTTTTGCCTCAAAATTTGAAATCTTCTATCTAGAGTTTATGCATAATCCATAAGAAGAAATTTCTCCCTTAGATTTTTATCCATATTTTTCCATTGATTAATCTTCTCTTTGCCTTTTTTGTCTCTTTTTTTTCAAGTGATCCCACCAAATCATTACATGAACTTTCAATTTCGTGCATGTAAATTTTACCTTCTTGTCTTCTCTCATAGTCTTCTACTCGAAGAACTTTTTCTGCTATTCATCCAATCTATCAACTCCTCTAGTTTTAAACTACCTCCATAATTTGTAACATCAACCTTGATTGTTTCATTTCTTTTTTTTTAAACCTTAACCATCCTTTCTTCCATCGATGGTGGTTGCACTTGTTTTTCTTCTTATTGAACTTCATCATGATCTATGTCATCCTCATCACCATAATGCCTCCTTGCTTGATTGGTGATAACCTCTGTAATTATTTAAATTACATCTATAGCTCTTGTATAATCTAGTTCATCTATGTCATACCTCCTTGTCCTCTTACCATTATTCTCTCTTCCAAAATTTGAACTTGCTCTGATACCAGATAATGAACTCAAAAACTATCAAGACAAATAAAATTACTAATAGGTCAAGATCTTAAACAATAACTCAAAATTGATTTGTATTGAATGACTTGACATAACTACAAATCCAAACCATGCTTAAATAAGCCTCAACTCAAAATTTAGAGTTGACATACAAAAATTCAAAAAATCTAAAATCTAAAAAAAGGTTTATTTTTAGCAGCCGCTATTTATAGTAAGTTTTTCATGCAAGCACGTGCAACTCTAAAATTTTTATTAAATAGAATAAATACTAAAATTATCCTATACTATGAAATTTAACTAAATTTTATGTCTAGTTCTAAAAATATATAATTTCTAAAAATAGAAAATTCCCAAAAAAATCATTAAACGCTAATTTTAGATTCTCAAATGATCACATTTGACCTTCAAAAAATATTTAAATCAAATTTAATCAAATAGAGTGGCTTATGAAAGCATTTAAATTTTTGAGATGATCATTTTAGTGCGTGGAAGAGCTCAAACGAAGCTATGGGTTGAAAGCTATGGCCTCTAGAAGATCGGCCTATGTTTTCTTCATCAAAAATTCATATGATAAATATGTGAAGTTTAAATTTAAGTAGTCATTATTAAAATTTTAATAATAATTCATCTATTAATATGTAAGGAGGAAAATATAATACAAATTATTTACATCCATGTGATTGCATTAGTGAGAGTCTCAATTGGTAAGGGAAGGAGGTCCCTAATACAGGGTATTACACCCAGATGGTTATGTAACCACCTTAGGCGATTATGCAACTGCCAACCCTATAGAGAGAGTTATGAAACCACCCAAAATGGTTAAGAAAATACCTTATATTATTACATAACTATCATCTAGTGGTGGTTGCATAACTATCAACCCTTCAAATATTGGTGGTTACGTCATCATTGTTCTACAAAGACCACTGGTTCCATCCTGATGCAACATTTATGTTCATTGACTGAAACCTTCAAAACCCCCACAAACAAATCCTTCAAAATTTCACTCAAAATGTATTTTATATCAAATTCCTAACCTAACCCTACCCACAAATATTTCAAAACTAAAAATTTCTAAAATTATTGGAATTTTAGTGTGTTTTAAGCAAAATTACAAATATAGGGTAAAAGATGGAATACCAATAGAAACCTACATGTCCCTATCTAGATACCCCTATCAATGGCATATACACCATCCTCATCTTGTGCTTGTTCTTTTGAATTTTTATCATTAAAAATTATTGCACGTAATACGGAGCTCAAAATTGCATAATTTTTTAATATAATAAGCCCTTAAACTAACTAATTTGGCTAGAAAACTTTTTTATTTTAGAATATTCTCTCAATAACGCTTATTTTCATGATTAAAGTTCATATTATTACTATATTTTATGACTCATGTTTCAAAATTGATGATGTAATAGATTTATATCTTTTATAGTAAATTATATGGTTTTGCAAGTATACAACAACTTGGCACTAGATTCAGTTCCCTAATGGGATGATTCAAGTAATATGACCTGCCCTGCATAGATGGTATGTAATTTTATCTATGGTTTGATTATGTAGCATATTTTCCACATTTTCATTAAATTTCACTTGTGTTGGGCCTTATCCTTAGTTTTTATTGACTAAATATTAAACTCACACCTAAAGGAAATGAAGAAGACAAAGAGCTAACATGCCAACATATCATCCAACTAGTGACCTCAGGCACTCACCTGAAGCATATAGCCAAAATTAGTTCCTATCGATTCTATCATGTGATGGTGGATAAACTTAACTCTCTATCTACACTTAGGTGCTTGGGTTAGTGACATTTAGTTCTCATTACTATAAACATCATATTATGGTTAACCATGTTATTCACTCTATACATTCCACATACTTTTAATCATCACCAAAGCAACAAATTAGCAAATTTTAGAATTTACAGATAAAAAAGTGATTTTATTGATTTCATTTTAAAATTATAGTCACTCATACACTATATATTAATAATGAATAATGAAAGATTAAAAATATAATTCAGTAGCATTTCCTCTCTAGTATTCTCTCTTTGTTTCTTTTATAAACAAAACTACGGGGTATTTATACATAACCCAACCCTTATCTTTAGGTTACATCATTAATACAATAGTGATGATTAGCCAACAACTATTTGAGAAAAAGAATTTGTGATGATACTTATAATATAATCCTTTAGACTCAGGTTTAACAACCCATATATATTCTCTCCATGCTAGATATATGTTCTCATCCTCCTATTCTCTTGTGAACCAGTGATATATTTGTGATTGACTAGTCTCCTATGATTTTTATGTGAGTTACTTCATAACTGTCTCTACTTCCTCTACCCTATTCAAATTCTTGCACTTTTGTCTAAATCTTGCATCTTTTGTTTCTCCTCATTTTTTTATCCTTATCTCCTACAACTCGTTATTTCATTCTAAGGTCCTCCATACCATTCTATTTTGAGCTTATTTCTTCTGTGCCAAGGTCCTTTATTTTGTTCTCATGCCCATGCTCTTCCATGCTATGGTTCCAAAACCCTTATAATATACAAATACAAAACTTGGGGTCCAACATCACTCCCACTCAATTGATAATCAGTCTCAGATTATGTTTAATATTCTTTAAATAATAAAAATTTAGGTCAAGCTTAGAATTTATAGCCTTGTGTGTGTCCTTAAGTGACTTGAATTCTACCAAAACTTACCCTCAAAGTGTTAAAAAGATAGCATTAATTTCTTAGATATGGGTGCTTATTTATTTCTTCAGTTCTGCCACATCTTGCAACACCTTGGCATATTGGGATCTATATATGATATTTAGCACATACTTAGCCAATTATTGGTGTTTTTGCTATTTGGGTTGAATTCATGCTTCCAAAATTTTATTTGGCCACACTAGGTTTACAAACACCCCATCAATGATGGTAATAGTGATGCCTATTTTGGTCAAAAAAATTATATATGTCTATGGCCTCTGTGAAATGTTTTGTTTCCCACATTTTTTCCTATTAAGGGTTCACTTAGTTCTTGCATTTCTTGAGTATAATATTCACCGGTGTCTTTACTTTATCTATGGCTTCATTGGTGAGAGGAATCCTATCAATAAGCATTGGCTTGCTCTTCAAGACTGTCTAATAAAGGGCTAATGTCCTTAGTTGAGATACCTCAACTTTATCATGTTAGAACTTGATTGCCTCTAGTTCCTTTTCAATCCTTTGACTTTTCTCATGTTCCTCTTAATACATCTATCTGTGAAATGTTTTGTTTCCCACATTTTTTCCTATTAAGGGTTCACTTAGTTCTTGCATTTCTTGAGTATAATATTCACCGGTGTCTTTACTTTATCTATGGCTTCATTGGTGAGAGGAATCCTATCAATAAGCATTGGCTTGCTCTTCAAGACTGTCTAATAAAGGGCTAATGTCCTTAGTTGAGATGCCTCAACTTTATCATGTTAGAACTTGATTGCTTCTAGTTCCTTTTCAATCCTTTGACTTTTCTCATGTTCCTCTTAATACATCTATATAACCTCATGATGTGTGTGTCGAAGCTGGCCAACATCATTTCTATGGAGAATATTTGCCTAATGACCTCTAGGGTTAATTTTATTAGGGTCATATCTACTTGAGTTGTATAACATTTAAGGAAATGCACCCAAAGCAACTCTAGAATATCTTCCCCCTCTATGATTAAATATATGCTCACCTTAGGAATCTCAAAATGGCCTTCATTATTATATATGCCTATAGAAAAATATAGTTTATGTCGAGTTTGAATGGTGGATTCATATTCAGGGAAATAATCCCACATATAAAGTTGCTCATTTGGGATTACTTGTTAAAATAGGTTATGATAAGGAAGGTCATCATTACCCTCATTGTGTTGTCATATCTCTTCCACTTCTTCAATATAACCCTTTCCCTTATGAGGGTCACATTCTAGATCTATAATTTAGGGACCCATTTATTATTCATCACTTATGTCAGCATATTGGTCCTCTATGCTAGGGGTTTCCCCTCTTCCTACCTCTTCCTCAATAGGTTTTGGACTCTCAATATCCTTCTTGGATCCTTAGAAGCATGTTATTCTTTATTCAGTTCAAGGGTGGGTTCTTTTTTAGGCTCCACTACTAGAGACACTTCACCTTGTTCAGGGATCATAACTTTAGATGCTAAAAGCTTTAGCCCCAAATTGATAGTTGATTATTATGTAGTAATGATGCCATCTTTCATTTGTTCTTTAGGTAATCTATGGGATTTCATTAGAGATGATGCTTGCCTTTGTCATTTGGTGTCAACTATGGGGTGTTCCTCCTATGCCTTGATAGAAATAATAGCTTTAAGTCTTAGCCTCTTTTCCTTTTTCTGTACCCTTCCTTATTTTGGTGTTTCTAGTTGAGGAGGGATGGGTTCTTTATTTATCTCATCTTCCTAACATTTTCTTCCTAGGATTGAGCATATAGTAAAACAAAAATATTTTCCCTTGCATGATTATCTTAAAAGGATTAATATTAGTTTTATCTTATTTTTGCCACTCTATGTATACCTAATTTCTTGGATATACATATAAACTGTGAAGAGTGTGAACCTCAATGTCAATCTTGTTAGCATCAATTCTTTCCAGGTGCACATTCATAATGCGATTAATATAAACCATGAAATATTTTTCAATATGTGCATAGGAAAACTTGAGCCAACCCAAAAAGTTATTAGTGCTCTCCATCTATATCTACATGAGCAAAAAATGTTATCTAACACCAAATTCATCCCGAATCCCCATTTGTGTAAGTAAAAATTTGAGTATGTTCCACTCATTACCAAAATCTTCCTTCATACCTTTGAACCAACCCTCTATCTTCATTTTGTAATAGGGTGTGATAGTGCTTGGACAAGTAAATTTTTTGAACCTCTTATTAGGGGACTTGTGTTCTGGTGGGTGTACCCACTTAAGTTCTTTACTAGAATATTCGAAGACACTAATTTCATCAAAAACAAGTAAAAGTAAAATCATGCCCTAGGGAAAATTATAGTTAGGCAGTCAATGGGCCTTTTCCACATCTTAAATTTTCTCACCAAACACTGGGAGTAATTGTATTTAGTCCCCTTTGCCATATGATTTTTTATGTAGATCATATCCACCTCTTTCTATCTATCCTCACTCACTAACTTTGTCATTACCGAATGCATAGCTATTTTAATGGAGGGATTTGAAAGACTTTTAATGTACATTAAATGGCCTTGATTATACTTCAACATCATCATTGTTTTATCAATAGAATCTCGATCATTAAGATCCACATAGATATCATCCCCTGAACATAGTAACCATGTTACTTTATTGATCCACTAGGAGGTAATCCTCATTTTGTGCCCTGTAAAGTAAATGTAGTCCTCATGGATGTAAAAAATAAAAAATCATACCACCTCTTTAGGTTTATCAAAGTATGGTAGTTGGAAGAGTTGAATTACACCTGCATCCACCAACAAATTATGAACTGTGAGATAAGAGGTGGCCTCATTCCTTGTATTTTAGTACTTGATCTAGTAGTCTAGTTGTAAGTTACCCTCATTCCCAGATTGGTGATGATTATATTCAAGTACTTCACAATTGGAAACCTTGGATTCCCAATCATTCATGTATAATACTATCTCAGGGTAATACATTTCTTCTATCAAGATTAGAGGTGGAGGTGATGTCATGATAGCCTTCTTACCTATGTGCACCATCTCCAAGTCCTACCTAATAGATGTCTCTTCTGACAGCTCTTCCAAGTTCTCTCCTTGCATTTCATATGGTTTCTAAATAATGGGTACAACAAAACCATATTCTTGGATGAAAATGGGACTACCTTCCTCTATGCCCTCACACTCTTCTACTTCATGGATTACTTTTAATGGGTCTCTTCTCCTACTCAATTTCTACTTTGGCCGCATCACCAACCAAGGTCCTTGAAGGTTAACGCATAGCCAACCAATTTTTCCAAATGAAAAAATTTTATTGTCTTTACCAAACTCAAACACTTTGACCTTCCTCCTTCAATGGAGAACGTAGTGTCTAAAACCTAAAACTCACTCTCACATTCTCTCATAGTCATGTTTTCACTCCTCTTTATTTGAATGACCTTCTCCTCAACCTCTACTTCATTTTTGCCACTGAAATTATGTGAAGACACCTTATCTACTTCTTGTAAATACTTGTTTGAGATCTATAATCCTTTAAATTTTTCAACAGTAAAAATGAAAATGAAAACCCTCTAGGTCTTTTATAGATAGTTTTTTTTTTTAAATCAACTACCCCTCCACGTCATTGTCCATCACTTCAACAATTAATACTTCAAACAACATGCCATGATGTCCATTTGACATGCTTTTCATTTATGTCACTACTTCATCAATAAATGAACATTTCCCATCATTCTTTTGAAAGTTATAAAAAAATTAATTCCCATTTTTATTCATGAGAACTACCTTTTCCATTTTAACCATTTTATAATGGTGTTTATTTTGTCATCTCTGTCCCACATTCCTAGGTCACATGCCACCTCTTATGTGCCTCCTTGTCCAATAATATTATTTAATCATGCACGATTCCTCCCAAACATTTCTTTACATGATTTAGCTTAATTAGTTTATCCATCTTCAAATTTATCCCGCACTAAAAGATATGTGTGGTCTCCCATGGCATAACCTAGTGAGATTTATTTGTCAAGAAAGTAATAGTGATAAATGGAAAATCTATGAATACAAGAGGGTAAAAAATGTGCTAAATTAAACCTAAGAAAAGGTGTGTAGCCAATTTTATGATTATTTGAAAACAAAAATAATTCCTAATCTAAAATATTAGCATATGTCTTATTTATAGAGATTTAAAATATTACATAGAATGGTAGGGTTGGAGCCAAATACCATTAAAATGGTCTGGAAGGAATTGGATATCTAACCTTTTTAACTTCCAAGATTATTTTGGGTGGATATCATGAATAATAAATGGACCATTCTATCAGATTTGTAGTTTTCCTGGATGGCACACAAACTTTGAATCATAGACCAATACATGAATACCAAGATGAAAAACTTTTGTTTTGATATGTCGGTCATGCTAGGCTTTTTTTCTTCTTCTCAACCCCTTGACTCTAGTGTGCAAGAATGTGTGTTTCATCAAACTAATAAAGTGTTAATTCAAGACTTTAATGATTCTTCTTCATCTAATCTTACAACACACATAATATGCAAGGAAGGTACAAGGAATTACACTGATAAAACTGCTTTAATGCCAAAGACAAGATTAAAGGGAATACTTTTTTCAACCTTTTATATGTAGTTCAATAATCCCATAAGACTATTAAAACATGAGCATCCTAATCAGTGTGGCCAATATTACTGCTAAGACTGCTTTAGTGCCAAAGACAACATTAAAGGGAGTACTTTTTTCAACCTTTTATATGTAGTTTGATAAGCCCATAAGACTATTAAAACATGATCATCCTAATCAATGTGACCAATATTACCAAGGACCTTGTTGAAGGCTTTAACTATACCACTGGCTTGTGGGTGACATGGTGTGGTCTTATGGTGTGCAATCATGAATTCAACTAAGAGGATGTGTATTATTGCATTGATAAAGTGAGTGTCATGATCACTGGCTAGAGATAATGGGCATACATATTGTGTGATGATGTGTTCCGATAAAAATATAGTAGTGTTAACAGCAATACATTCTTCCATGGGTGTTTCTTCAACCCATCATGTGAGATAATATGTGGCAGTAATGGTATAGCGTGTATCAGTCCATCTTATAGTAGGTTGAATGGGGCCAAAATAATAGCCCATTTTTTAAAGGATTCATGATCAAATACTAGATAAAGGGGCATGGCATCTTAATGATTTATTTTACATACACACTGACAAATATCACATTGGTGTGCATAGGCTTTAGTATCCTTGAATAATGTGGGCCACCATAGCTCATCTAGTATAACCTTTATTATCATTACACTACTAGCATAATTTCCTCTTGAAACACCCTCATGGACATCTTAAAAAATAATCTAGTCTATTCATGTTGCATTACACAACTTCATAATACCTTATCACATCCTAGCTTGTACATGTCTCCTGTAATAAGTTTGAAGGGGGCATTGTGAACAACTAGTTACTTCTTCTCTCATGTGCTAAAGTGGTCACGTGTTGAGCCTATTGTGAGAAAATCATAAATTTATTTCAATTCTTCAAGCACACGTGTCACTCAAAAAATTTGAACATCAGGAAATCATCTTCTATTGTGTGCATTAGTTCACCAGATTGAATGTGTGAGAGGTGCCTTGGGATGAAATTAGTTTTGCTTGGTTTCAAGACTATGAAGAACTAGAACTTATGAAATATGACAATCCATCAACAAATATATCTATGTAACACTGGTTTATTAATGAAATACTTGAGTTATTCATGATATGTATATAAGATAAATGGAGTGGCCAACAAGTATAGGCAAAAAATTTAGAGTGCATAAACCATGGATAGGGCCTCATAGTCTATAGTATAGTAGTTTAATTTAGCAGGTGTGAGCTTTTGGCTGGAAAATTAAATGGGATGACCAATGTTTTCTTCATTGGGTTATGAAAATATGGCACCCAGTTTCATGTCTGTATCATTGACATGAACATGAAACAATTGCATCTAGTCTAAAAACTAGAGAATAGATGCAGTCACCAGTTTTTCCTTTAGAGCCTCAAATGCTTGTTGGTGTGTATCAGCACATAAGAATAAGCCAATCTATTAGATTAATTCTTCCATCAAAGTTGCTACATTGGCATAACCTCAAATGAACTTAAAATAATATCCAGTGTGACCCAAGAAGATGTAGACCTCACCTTGAGTGGTTGGAGATGGAAGTTGGACAATGATTGTAATCTTGCTTGGATCCACTAGTAGTATATCTTGGTAAATGATGTGTTCCAATAGGATTCCAAATGCCTTAGCAAATATACACTTTTTAATATTTAAGGAGATCTAAAGTTGATAGAGAACTTGAGTATGAGACACAAATTATCACAGTGGTCTCTCATTAAACCATACACAATCCAATCATCAAGGTACACCTAAAGGAAATTATGGATGAAATACTTAAAGGCTTTCATTACAATGCACAAGAACACTACTCGTGTATTCTTTAAGGCAAATTTCATTACATTATACACAAAATAACCCCATCTAGTTTCAAAAAAAAAATCCTTGTCTTCTTCAATAATTAACACTTGATGATAGCCAAAAAATTCATCTATGAAAGTGTACATCTCACATCTAGTAACACCTAAAATTTCCTCTGTGAATAGTGTTGGGAAAGGGTCAATGACACACATTAAATTGAGTTTCCTATAATCCACACAAATATGAATTAAACCATTTTTCTTGGTGTTGATCACGATATGACTAACCCACTCAAATTCATCTATGGGAGTAACAACTCCAGCATGCAACATACTATCAATTTCTTCTTTAACTCTAATGTATAGATTAGAGTTCATCTGATATGATCATTTCCTCACCATTTAATCACCTTTAACCAACTTGATATGCATCTTGAATAATGATGCATACACTCCATTTTTGTGTAGTTACATGGGGAAATGTCTTGATATTCTTACAAATGTTCAAAAAAATTGGTTAACTCAATATCAAACCATTAATTTCCCATAGTGATATTTTAAATGTGTCCTCTATCCCAATATTATGTTGAACCATTTAGAGTGGTGTAAAATATGGTTTTTACTCAGACTGTATAGTATCTATGACATCATGTGCCCCATTATATGTATATAAATGTAAGTGGTAGAATGTTGGTTATAGTGGATCAGAATCGATACCCTAATCAACCTAGTACATGACCTTTTGCTTTCCCTTTTGTATATATTCCAAATATGCACATTCATATTATAATTTGGAATCCAATAGAGCCAAGGTAAGAGTATTGGTTTATTGAAATATGGCAAAGTTGTCCTAATGTATGCCATGCATGTCTCGTATGTGGTCTTCAACTAGTGAACGATCTCCTACTACTACCTGATATACCAGTTGCAAGGACAAACATAAATCAGTCTGTGAAGAAGAAAATGAAAATGTTGTAAGTAGACCATGTGTGAAATGCTACCAAGTATCTATTCCCCTATGATTTTCTTGATATATGTACCACACCTTAGCCCAAGCATGTAGAGTACCATAAAATACATGAATCCATAAGGATTATAGTAAAAATATTTCTTCATCACTGCAAAGGCTTTAATATTTTTATATAAGGTCTTTTAAAAAAGAAACACCATCATAACTCAAGGTGGCATTAACATAGTTGTCATGGTGGAAGCGATAGTGCATAACAGTCTGTACTTATTCCCATATTTGTAATTGGTATTGATGAGTAGACCACATGTTGACAAGTTTAACCTCATATGTCAAAATATCACACCTATAGTTTTAAAGTTGCTTATCATGCTTGTTTACCCTATTCATAACCCACCATATGCCTTATGATGTCTTAAAATGAAGATTTGTTAGCACTGTTAAAGGTAGCATCTTTATCAAGCATTATAATGCCTTCAAATTCAATCTAGTTGGTCATAGGGGCATGTTATGATGTGTCAAGATGGTACATAGTTTTTCAAGTCAAGTCCTTTCATTTGATCACTTGGTTTAAATATTTCTAATCTTGTTTGATGAAATTAAGGTATCTTAGCAAAGTTTAAGGTTTTTAGAGAAACCTAGGTTTCAATTGTGACTAAGATAAGCCTTATCAAGGTGAGTTTATTGCATGGATCACTAAATAATATGGTAAAGAAGTCATCTGAATTCATATAATTTATCGTATTGATATATTCTCTCCACATGAGGTCATCTAACATACAATAGCTTTCTTTACACTTGAAGATGCGTTTAAGGGATTTAAGTCCATTTATAAAGATGGTAAAGATTAAATGCATGTTCTATTACACTTATAAAGGCTTGAAAATGAGTTCGCAATGTACTAATGTTAGAAGGAAGTCATAAAATTGGTCTACACATCAAAATAATTTAATTTTTGCTCTAAAAAAGTAATTTTATGAGTTTGTATGAACTTGGGGTGGTCACTTGCAGGTGAAAATACCTTAAAGGTGTATATTGGTAGTATACATTTAATATCCATGAGTTTTAAGCTCTCACAGATCCTAAAAGTTTAAAAAATGCTCCTAAACCTCCATCGATCCTTTGGCAAGCTTCCAAAGGCAATTTTCATGTGGATGGTATGGATAGAGGAGACAAAGTTGGGTCCTAAAATGTTTTCCAAAAAAAAATGGGGTCATATTAAGCTTCATATTTGTGGCATTTTTTGTCATATTCATCCCCTCTCCTTTATGAACAATCATTAAGACTTTAGGGTACTTCAAAACTACCTAAAAACACCACAAGATCATTTTTATTCATTGAAAGGGAAATTTGAAACTAGTTTAATACACAAGGTAAATTTAAGGAGATATGAGGGGTTTTTGAAAGTAATCCACATGTTTTTCCAAACCCCATTTGGCACGTGTGAGCCATTAAAGGACAAGAAATCTTTAATTTGATCAATTTGGTAGTGGTTGGAAATGGATTTTAGAGGGTTTCAAGGTTTCAAGATAATAAGAGTAGGTTGAAAAAATTTATCACGTCAACTCCATGCCTAAAAATTCTATTAAAGCTCACTAAATTATTTTCTCCATGCTAAGCAAGGTCTAGGATCCTTCATAATCATTGTATTCTTCATAAGTTGCAGATGTATAAATGTAAGGGGAAAAATTATGAGCTTGTAAAGAATTTTTGATCATATGATAAATGGATATAAAAGTGAATCAAGTCTCATAACATGATCCTTAATACATTTTTATAACTTCTCATAGTCTTAAAATCGCATCTACCATCTTGTTAAGGTTCTTTGTTAGATATGCATCCATAGGCCTATTATAGGCAGAAGAGAGAAAGGGATATGCTTTTGATGTAGAATGGGATGTTAAGAGACTAATTAAATCAAATTATAAACATAATCATGATGACTCAACTATCTATGATCACCAAACAGGCCAAGAAAGTGAAGAGATATTGCATTTGGGCCAAGATTGCAAATTGGAACAAGGATGTAAACAAGATATAACCTATTTTGAGGTCATTATGAGGTAGGACCTAGATTTCCCTAAAGGTGTATGATGATTTGAGAGGTTATGGCCTCATGAGAGAGGTAAGGAGGAATGGAAAGATGTTATCAAGTGGAAAAAGACAAAATGTCATCATATGAAGGCCTAAAACATAGGAATGCAGACCTACAAATCTACAAACCTATATGTATGTATTGTATAAGAACTCTGATGAGATATGCATCAAATTTAGATATTGATAGCCTAAAATCAAAGGTAATATAGTCTCTCAACACTTTTACTGGTCTAAGCTCAATGGAGAAAAGGTGTGTCTTCAAAATATCTAATTTCTAAGACACCAATCACCATCTACAGGCAGATGCAATAAAATAGAGGTATGTTGTTGAACTATGAAAGGTATTGAAGAGGTTAAAAATATTATGAAGACAATTTATAACAATTTTAAAATTCATTAAACTATCAATAAATTCATTGAGAGAGTTTTCATCCCATGTTTGTAATTAAGAAACCCAATCACACCTATAGCTAATAAATTTTGGTACAAATAGGGACAGTAGATCATGCAAGATTTTGTGGTTGAATTGGACTTTAAGTGGATAATAAGAGAGTGAATATAATCACAAAATATAAATTATACCTATAATAAGACCATAAAATATGATGAGAGAGTATAACAATTCCACCTAAGCTTGTACTCACATAGTCTAAATTGGCACATTCAAGGTTGTTTGAGTCACTCAGTTAGTTTTCCAAAATTGAGGAAGATGCAATGCACCACAATGAAATAGAGCATTAAATGCAACATCCTACATCATAATTTAAATTTTTAATATGTAATAAATTGTTTTAAGACACTAAAATTAAATAAGGTCTAAAAAAGACTAAATAAAGAAGATCAAACAAGCCTTACTTCAGCATTGCAAACACCATCAATTTTTCTATATATAGGCCTATTCAGAATGGAAGGTGTCTTTTGTTTTGAGATAAATATAAGTATAAAGGATAAAAACTCAATTATAATTGTCATTTTATGATATTTTGACCTCATATAATCCTCAGACTCAATAGAAGATGAATGTTGATAAACATGTCCAAGCATAATAATCTTATGACCATGTACACATGTTTGTTTGTGTAGTCATGGAAAAGATGGCATGTGGAGAGTTGTGTGTGGAACATGAAGGATAAAATAAGAGTTTTACAAATATATTAGAATATTATAATAGGTTTTGAACCTCTTTGAAAGAGAGAAAAAGGGAAATCATAGTCTGTGAGGGTTTATTGTAGTGAGGGATCATAAACCCTAGACATCAGCTAATTAAGTGTGTAGAAGGTCTAAAGAAGTAATATGGTAAAAACACCATGCTAATGATTCAATATATGTGCCATATACCTTAATTATGTGTATATATCTCAAGTTAAACATTATTTCTCCTTTCATAAACTTTCTCTCTCTAAAACTCATGAGATGTAATAACCAGCCTGAGTAGTCAATTTTGAGTGATCATAAATCCTTAGAGGAGTTATGTGGTGAAAATGGTGTTTTAAGGAGATAGAGAGGGTTTCTAACCTTATATCATTGGCATTGTTTCAACTTATCACTTCTATACCAGTGTGAAAAATATCTAATACTGGAAGTCTCATAGAATCATGTTTTGTGTTGAGAAAAAGCTCGATGAGGTCAAAGTTTTGCTTAGATATCTCATGAGGTTTTTCATGGTGTCAAATTGTGTTTGGAGGAGTTGGATGGGTTTATCCACCTCCACTTTGTTGAATTAGGAGAGAAAAATATGATTCTTTCTTTATGAATAATCTTGAAGAACAAAATAGGTCTAAAACCCTCCTAAACCCCTCCTAGTGACCCGATATGAGAAATTTACCTCTAAATGGATTATAATGGATAGTTTTAACCTCCAAATTGATTTGGTGACATTCTCAGGTATCATGATCACCTAGGCATTGTAGTGGTTGGCATGTAAAGGTATAGGAGTCTATGAAACATAGTTGAATACACAATTGTAAGCTTATTTGTGAAGGTGTAGAGTAGAGAGTGGCTCTTAAAACAAGATTAAGGGTCTATTAAGAATTTAAAGGAGTTATAAAACATTATACACACTTCTACAGTCTCTAAAAATGATATACAAGATTTGTAAGTTGTCAACTTGGTCAAAAATGAAGAAAACCTAGTTTTACAAGCCAAGAAGCCTAGATATAGGCCTATAGGTGCAAAAAGAGACCTCACTCTCAAGGTATCAAGTTTTATAATGATCTTAAAAGTCTCAAAAAGTCATTTCCAAGTCTTAGAACTTGAAATTTTCATGAAAAACACTCAAACTTTCTCTCAAGTATGCATATGTGTTTAGACTAGGGTTTTTGGCCATTTCATGGTTCACCCATTTGTACAAGGTCTCAAACATTGAAATGGATCATGTTCTTATCATGAGGAAAGTGAATCATGTAATTCTTGGGAATTTCACATGTGTGGGAGTGTTTTTGAGCTAAATCTTAGTTTTTAGGCAAGGAGGCCTAATCAGAGAGAGAAAATGGGCTAAAAATGACACTTCCACTTAGATTTAGATCCTAAAACTTGGAATAGGGTTTTAAATAGATATTGGGTCCTCTAATATGTGATTAATTATATATTATAATCCATACATTCTTTTGCACAAGGAGGTTTATTTATTTTGAGGGTTACAAGGAATAAGGCTAAATGAGACCTTTTGAAGTAAAATCACATCTTTTAAACTATTTGATGAATTCAAGTGACATGTTTCAGCTTCGATATCATGTCGAGAGTCCATCCATGGAGGGATAATGTTTGTTTAAGACAAATCTAATTTTTCTCCTTTGTATGCCATATTGCAAGAGGGAAGATTTCAAGTGGTCAAATCACTAAAGCATTATATAAGGCTCTTAACATGATTTGTCAAAGCCATCACTTGTCTTCTATGCCACATAGGGAGTAGGAAAAAGTCAAAGATTAGTTATAAGGAGGTCTCAAAGGTTTAAAAGGTCTCTTGTAGTCCTAACAAGACCTGTTTTCCCTCCTACGCCTAGTCAAGGAGATAAAGTTAATGAGGTTTTTTGACTTCCATTATCAACAATGAATTGTAATGTTTGACCATTGATCCACATTTGATAATTTTAAGTGATTTGAATAATGAAGTGTAATTAAAAATTACAGGACTTTAAAAGACTTGAATAATGATATTATTATAAATATTTTTGTAGTAATAATGTAGCCACCTCATTTTTTAATCTTTAGAACTAGTTTAATGTGCCAATATGGCATGACAAGGAAAATAGGGTCTCCTAAATGTAAAACATTCACTAAGATGTGCCCTCGCTCTCCATAATATCATCTTGGAAAAATGCCACCATCATCTCAATGTTTATAAGGATGGGCTCCACTTTCACATCAATAATAACCTAATTAGGCAACCCTTATGTACAAATATCGAGCCAATTATGCACCTCCATATGACTAGAGATAATATGGATAAGAATTAAATTGAAGATTAAATGAATACCTTAATACCTATTTTCATGGAAGAGTACTTATTCATCAAGGAAACTTCTTCATCAAGTATATAGGGTGTGAAATTAAGAATATAGGCACTTTAGTTGGTTAAAATCCACTAATCAATTCCTAATACTTCTTCAAGTTTTCAAGACAAATCCACCTTTACCCATACACCTTTTTTGAGAAGAAAAAAAAGAGAGAAACTAGGAAGTGTTACATTAGAGTTGGAGGAAGACTAGGTGGATGAGTCATCCCTAGTTTTTACATTTTTGTCTCTTTCTCTCTCTCCATTCTCACTTTTCTTTAAGTATGCCTAGTTTTGGCATTTGAAAGCATCCTTAACTTGAGTTGTGGAAGATCCCTACTTAAAAAATCATGTGTACTTGGCTCTATGAACTAAAAAAGACTGAATTCATGCCTTCTCAATGCTTGTGACTAGTATATGCTTATGGTTTATAGATGAATGTAAGTGATAGTGAATGCCTGCTCACATTTTTCCTCTCTTATATACCTATTTGTAGGTAGTAGTTCATCCTTATAGGTTACATAGTGTGATTTAATAACTCTATATTTTTATCAAGTTTAATCATTCTTTAGTGTCCTTGAGAGACCTATTGATCAGCTACTATAGATCATGCATCAAGCTAGTGACCTCTATGTGAAATATTGATGTTTGAAGACTCTCCATTTGATAAGTATAATCAGGTTCATGTTTTAATTTAGCCTTCTTAGTTCATGTTAGGCAAGTGAAGGAGACATTTTGGTGTATCACCTTAGTTAGATAGGTTTTCTTTCAATTTGTCTTCCTCCCTTTTTCCTTGCAAGTTAGTAGTGTAGTTTAGAAAGCTTAACTGATACATCAAGGGGAGCTAGCCCTTAGAAACTAGAGATTCAATCCACCTATTAGAAAACCCATAGTGTAGGATTTTCTCCATGTTACTCTAAATTTTGAATTCTTGAAACAACCTTCACAAGGGTGGATGTTTGAGTAGATAACACCACCATCGAGCATGCATTCATTGAAATACAAAGTTGAGCGCACATAATTATTCACCTTAATTAGCATAATAGTCTTTTAATTATTGAAAATACTCCCTAACCTACATTTGACCATGGAACTTAGGTGTATGTTATAACCTCAAGGGTGGTAGACCAATGATACAAACATTTTTTGGCACTGAGATAACTTAGGTAGCTAACAAGGACACTAAAAACATGCCTTTTAAGATCATATGCTCCTTGAGCCCATTGGTCACAAGAAATACTTGTAGTGTCTGAAATGGACTGCACGTCTTCCCATTGCAATATGCATTAAGAGTAGGATCCACATGTTCATTCCCTTGGGCAATGATGTTATAAATAGTGTTGAGATCCTCATCAACATCGATAGTTTCCATAAAGGGAGGCCTTTAGTCATTATTTAAAGGGATGACCATGTGCCAAGTGTCATTCTTAGACTGGGTGTTAAACTCCACACTATTAGTATCCCAATCTCTTATGCTAATTCATTCAAAATCATATGCATGAACATGCACTACATTGGGGCAATTGAACCTAATTGGATTTGGTTCCACTATTACCAATGTTTATCTTATGTCTTCTACATGTACATGTACTAATGAAGGGCATAGATCCATGGTTAGTGAGTACTCACTATGCCTTTTCACCTTCTTAAAAATTCTCATAACACTTTCAAGATCCTCTCATTTTCCCTTGGGATCACTGCCTATCATGGCCTTATGTATGGCCTTATCATACTTACACTTCCATGGTTCTCACTGATTAATTTCCATGTTAAAATACCAATGTATACCCCTTCATTTCTCCACCAGTTGTGTTTCTCATACAAAAGAGTTTTATCCATCCATGAGGAAGTTCTCATGTCTAGATTTAACCATAAAATTCTTAATTTATAAGGGAAATTATCTTAGATACCTTCCATGTGGTTCCCTCGATAAATTGAATTATGCTTCCTTCGAACAAGAATATGTAGACATAGTGTATTCCAATATGTAGTCATTTAGTGTTCATTTCCATTAGGCATCCACTGCACATGTCTAAGTAGTTTTTAACTTTACCAAGGTTCTCTAATGTTCTGCTAATCAAGAAGCTTTCCATTCATAATTTCTTGGGTGATCTTGCATGTATGTTAAAATCTAAGCATACAAATGGATGGGTAGTTATACAAATAAAGTTTCATATAAAGAATCATATAGATGTTTCTCTACCCATTGTCACATAGAAACTCCTAGTCTAATATATTGAAAAACAAATTTATCTTCTTCTATGTCAATCCAACATAAGACAATTTCCAAAGAGAGTTGCTTGTGCATATTTTTACCATCATGCTAACAATTGAAAACTATCTCGGTAATGAAACCAAAAACTTTGGGCTTTATCCTTAGTTTTGCTTGACTAAATACTAGTCACACACCTAAAGTAAATGAAGAAGCCAATGTACTACTGCACTTGCATATCACACGAGTAGTGACCTCATGCACTCACCCAAAGTACGCAATTAAGATTGTTTCCTATCAATTGTGTCGTGTGGTGGTGGATAAACTTAGCTATCTATCTACACTTAGATGCTTGGGTTAGTTACATTTAGTTCTGATTATTACAAACATCATATTATGGTTAACCATGTTATTCACTCCATACATTCCACATACTTCTTATTAACACCAAAGCACCTGATTGACACATATTTTTAAAAATTTAGATAAAAACAGTGATTCTATTAATATCATTTGAAAATTATAGTCACTCATACACCATAGCTTATTAATGAACAACGAAAGATTAAAAATATAATTTAGCAACATTTCCTCTCTAGTATTCTCTCTATGTCTCTTTTCTAAACAAAACTAAGGGGTATTTATACATAACCCAACCCCTCTCCTTAGGTTACACCATTAATACAATAGTTATGACTAGACATGGTTAGCCATTACAATAGAATATTTTTGACTTAAGCCTAAAGGCCCCTATATATTCTCTCCATGATAGATATATCTACTAGTTCTTATATTTTCTCTCAAACTAGTGTTAGATTCATGCTTGAATACTCTCATCTAATTCTTTCATGAGCTACTTCATAATTTCTCCACTTCCTGAGCCCTTGTCCAAGTCTTGCATTTTTTCCAAGTCTTGCGCTTTTGTCCAAGTCTTGTGATTTTGTCCAAGTCCAGCATCTTTTATTTCTTCTTATTTTTTGTGTCATTGTCTCCTATAACTCATTCTTCCATGCCAAGATCTTTCACTCCTTTATATTTTATGCCAAGGTCCTCTAGGTCATTCTCATGCACTTGCTCTTCTGCATTATGGCTCCAAAACCCTTGGAATATATAAATACAAAATTTGGGATCCAACAACTTGATTCCCATCTTTTGATTGTAGGTTGCACGAAATCTCTATTAGCTTGGCTTCGCCACATAGGTAAGTCATGTAAGTATTTATAACCTCATATTTCTCATTCGCATGCCACTGTTCGAGACCACACACTATTCAATTCATGATAATACATTATCCCGAAGAGGCAATATGTATGCACCCAAAAAATTTATGGTGTGGCATTCCTAGTACAATGTCCAATGATGATGTAGTGATATTTTAATTTACACTTAATATAGATTATGTTTAAAATTCCAGTTATCCCCCCTCCCTCTCTCTCTCTTAAGTCTCTCAACCCCCCTTTTGCTTGAATCTGGTAGCCTCTTTTAACTTGTTTTAAAATCCTTCCAAGGATGATGAAACTACCTCTTTTGGTGATGGAACCACCCCTAAGATGACAGAAGCATCACATTAGAGGTGGTGGTTATGTATTACAATGCAGTGGTTCTATTCTCAAGAATAGCAATTTTGTAATATGAACTGGTGGTTTTGTAACCACCAAATTTATACCTTTGGTCCATTTTCTAAATTCATCTTCTAAAACTCAAGCTTTCACACATTTTACATGCTTCTTATTGTGTTTTTTCTTGTCTTAAGTTTGCCTCCATGTTAGCCCAACTCACTCCTATTTTTTATTCTATTAATTCTCTCCTAAGTTCTACTCTGACTTCAAATCAATTAGACTCACCCTTGCAACTATAATTCCTCTCCTATAAGTATTCCATTTCAAGATGAATTTCAAATCTAAAAATTTGCATTGGAGGTTGAATTTTTGAAGCTTTATACAACCACAACCTTATTATCATTGTTTTGAGCTTTGTCTTTGATCATTTTTGTGTTAGGCTACATAATTTCAAGGAAGGAGGGTCATTAAATTTGCAACCATATATTTGTAGTGATAAAACATGCATAATAAATGCATACAAGCACAAAATCTAGATATGAGATCAATAGAAAATGTTGGAAATATTGTCATTGATGTCAAAGGTTTAGTATTATTGGTGATAAAGGCCCCATTGCATTTAATATTATTTATCTTGGCTAATATGAGTTAATATTTATTTAATATTAACAAATATATTTTTGGTTGCATATGAGACAAAATAAGGGTCCATGGAGAAGCCGAAGAGTCACGGGATAAAGATAAAAGAAGGATGGGACACATTTTCCCATGAAGAGTCATCTTGAAGAATACCAAGAGTCACCAAGTGAAGAGAAAAGAGTAAAGGGTGAATTTCTCATGAAGGGACACTTAAAAGAATACGAAAAGTCACCAAAGATAAGGACAAAAGTGGAAAAGATGTTTTTGGTCATGAAGAGTCACCACATGACTTTTCAAATGCTTGGATATGAAGGGTCATCCAAGATTGGTGCCATTTTCCATGAGGAAGAAAGGTCACAAAGGGAGAAGGCCAAAGGTCATTTGGAAAGATATAAATAAAGGCTTGAGTAGCCATTTGTAATGTGGAAGTGTGACAGGTTGATTTGATATTGTAATATCTAGCTTAAAAGAGCAATTATGAGAGATGATTTATATTTGTTATATATAGCTTAGAAAAGAAAAAGTGAGAGAGAGGAATGTGATGTTGTATTGATCTATCATTTGTTGAGATAGAAAAATTGAGAGATAAGTCTGTGGTATACACAAAGGGTTTGGTGCTCATGAATTATTACTGGGTTGGTGCTCAACAAAGGGGTTGGTGCTCCTATGGGTTGGTGCTCACGAATAGGTGTTGGGTTGGTGCTCGGCAAATGGGTTTGAAACTCTTGTGGGTTGGTGCTCACAAATTGAAGCTAAGGTTTGTACTTGGCAAAGGGGTATGGTGCTCCTGTGGGGTTGTTCTCATGAATATATTTGAGATTGATTCTCCATGGTTTTTTCCACATTGGGTTTCCACGTTATATCTGGTGTCTCTCTCTATCTTGTGTAGATGTTTATTATTTGAGTTTTATTACATATATTTAATATTTGATTAAGTAGAATTTGCTTAAAGGAAAGATTTATAAGATATATAATATATTGATTCACCCCCCCCCCCTCTCAGTATATTTTGTGCCTAACAATTGGTATCAGAGCAGGTTCTTTTTTAAAAAATTTTACAGCTTGAAGGTAGATCGGGAAAAGCACAATGGCTGGGTCACAGGAAGGATTTTCTACAAATAAGGCACCTTTATTTGATGGGATGAATTATGCTTTTTGGAGCATGAGAATGAAGGTTTATTTGATGGCCCTTGGATTCAACATATGGAAATCAGTGGTGGAGGAATATGAAGAGCCACAAACATCTACAATTACTTCAGCAGAAAAAAAGGCAAGCGAATGTAATGCTAAAGCTTTAAATGCTATTTTATGTGGTTTATGTGAATCTGAATTTGTTAAAGTTATGTAATGTAAATCTGTTCATGAAACTTGGATAAAACTTGAGAATATTTACAAAGGGGTGATGGAAAGGTTCAGCAAGCTAAGTTGCAGACTTTTAGAAGGCAATTTGAAAGTTTGAAGATGGAAGAAGAAGAAGATATAGCAAGTTATCTTTTGCGAGTTGATCAGATAGTAAATCAAATTCAAGGTCTTGAAAAAACATTAGAAGAGTCAATGGTGGTGCAAAAGGTTTTGAGATCTCTACTAATGAGATATGATGCAAAGGTTTCGGCAATCGAGGAGATGAAGAATTTAGCCAAGCTAAAGATGGATGAGCTTCATGGTATTCTCTTGGTATATGAGATGTAGATAGAACAAGATAAACCCTCAAAGAGAGAAGCAGCTTTCAAGACATCAAAGAAAGAGAAAGCTAAGATTCAAGAATCAAGTGATAGTTCTAGTGATGATGAAGATGACAACGAAGTACTTTTCATTCATAGGCTAAAAAGAGGAACAGGTAAATATTAAAAAAAATACCTTTTAAATGTTTTAATTGTGGAAAGATTGGACATTTTTCAGCTAGACGCCTAGATAAGGTTAAAGATAAAGAAGAAAAAAAGCCTACATACAAGAAAAATTTTAAATGCAAATCCAAGAAGGGATTCGAGAAGAAGATCCTATATTCTAAGGACCCTAGCTCAGTTCAAGATAGTGGAGTCAGCGATTCAGAAGATGAAGAGATTCTATTCATGGCCATACATGATGATGATCAAGAAGAAGAGAAGGAAGCTGAAGTAGATATGGAAGGAGAACTCAATTATGCCCTAAAAGAGTTAGAAGTTGTTCAAAAGAAGAATCGATGGTTAAAGTGCCAGATCGAGAAAAATGAACAAGAGTCAAAGAAAATGATTGAAGATCTACAAGCACACTTTGAAAAAGTCAAGAAGAATGAAGAAGATCTCATAGCACAGTTGGAAATAGCAAGACAAGAATGTCAAAGTTATGTTATTGAAATTGCCTCCTTAAAAGAGGATATTCAGAAAGCAGGCAATGATAAAGTAGTGAGTGATTCAAGATTTGAGGATAGCACTAACATGCTGAATAAGATATTAGAAAGTCAAAAAGCAAATTCAGATAAGACAAGGATTGGATTTGAAAATAAAAAGAGCTATGCTAAAGCTCTTACACAAGAGGAAACAAAAAGGGGAGAAGTGAAGAATACAGAGCACATTCCAAACAGAGAAGGATGGAGAGAATAAAGCTACAAAAGGCAATCAAGTCAGAGATATATAGACAGGTCTTATTTTTATGGCTATTGTTTTTATTGTAATGGATATGGTTACAAAAAAGTAGAATGTAGAAAAAGAGCTAACAATTTCAAAAATAAGGAGAAAGAAAGTCAAGTAGAGTCAAGCAGAAGCCACAACTCTTTTGCTCCTCTATCAAGCTTTAATGAAGAGACCATAATTTCTTACAAGTGTAACAACTTCAAACACATAGTTCGGTATTGTAGAACTGTGTTCGAGTCAGTCAAGAAGGACCAGAGTTTCAAGGCTCCATTCATCAAGAAAAAAGTTTAGACATGGCAGAAAAAACAATATGAAGGTTCTATGTTAGTCCAGACAGCTCTGCATGCAAAAAATGAAGAAAATCCATGGTTTATTGATAGCGAATGTTTTAAGCACATGATATGAGACAAGAGCAAGTTTATAACCTTAAAAAAGATCAATGGTGGCATAGTGAAATTTGGGGACAATACTACTGGCAGAATTGTCAAAAAAAGTACACTAAGTTTAGATAATGGTAGTACTAAAATTAAAAATATTTTATATGTAGAAGGTCTTAAGCATAATCTTTTGAGTGTAAGTCAAATGTGTGATCAAGGGCACACACAAAAGTTTTATGCAAAAAGTTATGAAATTAGAAGAAAAGATTCAGATGTATTAATTGCAGATGTTCAGAGAACAGGTAATAACTTATATATGCTATCAAACATCAAAGATCAAAAATGTTGTTTGAGTCAGATTGAAAAATGTTGGCTATGTCACAGGAGAATGGGGCACATAAATTTTGACAATCTTATCAAAATTTGCAAAAATCAAGCTATCAGAAATCTTCTAATGATCACAAAGCCATCTAACACCCTTTGTGGACCTTGTCAGCATGGGAAGCAGGCTAGAAGGTAGTTCAAAACAAAAGAGTACTCTACCACTCAGATGCTAGAACTTGTTTGCACTGATCTATGTGGACCCATGAGGACTCAAAGTACTCAAGGTGATAAATATTTCATGTTGCTTATTGATAATTTTTTGCGTATGACTTGGATAATGTTTTTTAAAAAAATCAGAAGCTTTTAGACAGTTTAAAGCATTCAAAGCATTAGTTGAGAATGAAACTAATCTGAAGATTAAGTGTCTAAGATTAGATTGAAGAGGAGAATTCATGTTAGATCAATTTATTAAGTTTTGTGAAGATCATGGAATAAAGAGACAATATTCAGCAACAAGAACTCTACAACAAAATGGAGTAGTTGAACGGAAAAATAGAACAGTTCAAGAGATGGCGAGGACAATGTTAAATAAATCCAAGATAGCAAATAAATATTGGAGAGAGGCAGTTGGTACAACAGTGCATATTTAGAATAGATCTCTATTAATATTTAATAGCAACAAAACTCCTTATGAGCTATGGAAAGACAAACCAGCAATAGTGGATTACTTCAGAGTTTTTAGTAACAAATGCTTCATAAAGAGAATTGATTAAAAACTTGGTAAGTTTGAATCCAAAGCAGATGAAGGTATATTTCTTGGTTATTCTTGCAAAAGTAAAGCTTATAAATGTTATAACAAAAGAACCAAGAAAATTGTTGAAAGTGCAAGTGTCAGGATAGAAGAAGATGGAACACAAAAGATCAGTGATCCAGTACACATTCCTAAAATCATTGAAGATGAAGGCTTTGAAGAATCAGATGAAGATGAAGAAAAAGAGAAAAAGGGCACCAAGACTCCATCCAAATATGTTTAAAAAAATCATAATGAAAGTGAATCATCGAGGATATAAAAGAAGGAATTCACACCAGAAGAATGATGGTAAGTGAATCTGAACAAGTTAATTTCTCTTTGTTATCTAAAATTTAGCCTAGAAATTTTTTAGAAGCCAGACATGATGAGCATTGGGTTAAGGCTATGGATGAAGAATTAGATCAGATAGAAAAAAATGATACTTGGGAATTAGTGCCTAGACCAAAAGATCATAATGTGATAGGAACAAAATGGGTTTATATAAATAAGCTAAATGAAAATGGAGAAGTAACTAGAAATAAAGCAAGATTAGTATGTAAAGGATATGCTCAGATTAAGGGAATAGATTTTGAAAAAACTTTTGCACCAATAGCAAGGTTAGAGGCTATTAGAATGTTTCTTGCATATGTAGTATTTAAAAATTTCAAAGTATTTTAGATAGAAGTCAAATCTATCTTCCTAAATGAGAATTTTGAAGAAGAAGTCTACATTAAACAGCCTGAGGGGTTTATTATCTCGAATATTAGTAATCATGTATGCAAATTGAAAAAAGCATTGTATGGATTAAAACAAGCTCTCAGAGCTTGGTATTCAAGACTTGATAAGTACCTGCAAGATCAAGGATTCAAGAGACGATTTGCTGATAGTAATCTTTACATCAAAACAGAAGGTGAGCATCAATTGATTGTTGTGGTTTATGTTGATGATATCATTTTTGGAGGAAACATTGAAAAGATGACAAAAGAATATTTTGATAGAATGCAAAAAGAATTTGAGATTTCTATGCTTGGAGAATTATCATTTTTATTGGGATTACAAATATTTCAATCAAATAAAGGAATTTTTATATCTCAAAGTAAATATGCCAAGGATATGTTGAAGAAATTTGGTTTTAAGAATTGTGTACCAGTTAGCACACCTATGTGTACAAGAAATAAGGTGAGCAAGGATGAAGATTCACCTGTTACAGATCAATCTTTGTATAGATCTATGATTGGTAGTCTTTTATATTTGACAACATCGAGACTAGACATCATGCATGCAGTAGGTATGGTTGTAAGATATCAGTCATCTCTAAGAGATAGTCATGTTCAGTTGGTGAAAAGAATATTTAGATATATCAAAGGGACATTAGATTATGGATTATGGTATTTCACAGGTAAATATTTCACTTTAGTTGCTTATAAAGATTCAGATTGGGTAGGGTGCTTAGATGACAGAAAGAGTACAAGTGGAGGAGCTTTCTTCCTTGGTGATAGCTTAGTATCATGGCTAAGCAAGAAGCAGAACTCAGTATCACTTTCTACAGCTAAAGTAGAATATATTGTAATAGTATTGTGTTGTACTCAAGTGCTTTAGATGAAGCAAACTTTGGAAGATATCAAGGTAAAGTATGATGAACCTATTTCCATTTTTTGTGATAACACAAGTGCCATAAATATTTCAAAAAATCCAGTGATGCATTCAAGAATAAAACATATTCCCATTAAATATCACTTTTTGAGAGAGCAGGTTGTAGATCAACAAGTTAAGTTGGAATATATTAGTACTACAGAGCAGATTGTAGATATTTTCACAAAGGCACTACTAAAAGACACATTTGAATATCTGTGAGAGAAGTTGAGAGTAACTTCCCTTACTTCTTGCCACTAAGGTTCAGCATCAAGTGAGGGGGAGCTAAGTGTTAGCTTTAGGTAGGCCCTTTGCCATTGATGTCAAAAGGAGAGAATAATAGGTACAAGAAATAGGTACAGGTTGCTATAGTAAGGGGGAGTTACTATATGATTTCAGATGACAGTATGTGTAGGTGACAAGATGTGGCAGTTTCAAAATTGAGGTTGCCATCAATGACAAAGGGGGAGATTGTTGGAAATATTGTCATTGATGTCAAAAGTTTAGTATTATTGGTGATAAAAGCCCCATTGCATTTAATATTTTTTATCTTGGCTAATATGAGTTAATATTTATTTAATATTAACAAATATATTTTTGGTTGCATATGAGACAAAATAAGGGCCCATGGAGAAGCTGAAGAGTCATGGGAAAAAGACAAAAGAAGGATGGGATGCATTTTTCCATGAAGAGTCATCTTGGGGAATACCAAGAGTCACCAAGTGAAGAGAAAAGAGTAAAGGGCAAATTTCTCATGAAGGGACACTTAAAGAAATATGAAAAGTCACCAAAGATAAAGACAAAAGTGGGAAAGACGTTTTTGGTCATGAAGGGTCACCACATGACTTTTCAAATGCTTGGATATGAAGGGTCATCCAAGATTGGTGCCATTTTCCATGAGAAATGAAAGGTCACAAAGGGGGAAGGCCAAAGGTCATTTGGAAAGCTATAAATGCAGGCTTGAGTAGCCATTTGTAATGTGGAAGTGTGACAGGTTGATTTGATATTGTAATATCTAGCTTAGAAGAGCAATTATGAGAGATGATTTGTATTTGTTATATCTAGCTTAGAAGAGCAAAAGTGAGAGAGAGGAAGGTGATGTTGTATTGATCTATCATTTGTTGAGATATCAACATTGAGAGATAGGTGTGTGGTATACACAAAGGGGTTGGTGCTCCTGTGGGTTGGTGCTCATGAATTGTTGTTGGGTTGGTGCTCAGCAAAAGGGTTGGTGCTCCTATGGGTTGGTGCTCACAAATAGGTGCTGGGTTGGTGCTTAGCAAAGGGGTTTAAAGCTCCTGTGGGTTAGTGTTCACGAATTGAAGCTGAGGTTTGTACTTGGCAAAGGGGTATGGTGCTCATGTGGGGTTGTTCTCATGAATATATTTGAGATTGATTCTCCATGGTTTTTTCCACATTGATTTTCCACATTATATCTAGTGTCTCTCTCTATCTTGTGTGGACGTTTATTGTTTGAGTTTTATTGCATATCTTTAATATTTGATTAAGTGGAATTTCATTAAAGGAAAGATTTATAAGATATATAATATAGTTTGGATGTTTATTATTTGAGTTTTATTGCATATATTTAATATTTGATTAAGTGGAATTTGGTTAAAGGAAAGAATTATAAGATATATAATATATTGATTCACCCCCCCCTCTCAGTATATTTTGTGCTTAACAGAAAAGGCACACATATAATGAACACAAGATATAACATGGAAAAACCTCCAAGTGGTAAAAAACCACAAATATTATTCATATTATGAGAATCTAACAAATACCCGATACAGTTTTTCTTTCTCTCATTTTTTCTCTACACAGATCTTCACATCAGCTAGATGGATAAATGGAAGCACAATTAATGCAATGCCTCAGATTTTAAAATGTAAAATCCCAATAATATAGAAAAATTAATCTGGCTATTGTAATACCACTATTGGAGAAGTGGGACCTTTTCAATAGTCGCATTACAAGGGCCCAACCTTGTCCCATAGATCACATAGGTTGGCATCTTTGACCAAAGGCCATGATTCCAACCTTGACCAATAATTTTAATATTAATAATAATATGATTTATTATTGCATGAGCATGACCTCATAAATAATAAAGCATATTATTTATTTAATATTGTAATTTAATATATTAAGAGTACATAAATGCACCATTTAATCATTACTTGTTTCAACACTCCCCCTTAATGTTAAGTGGAGATTTTATATCAACCTTTTGTTTATAACAAAAATAAAAAATATATCACACTCCCCCTTGATGATAATTGGAGATTTAAATCAAACATTCCTTTACAAAAAATAATGTGTGGGTATGAACAACCCATAAGTAGCAATGACACTCACATGGAAAGGTCCCATCCATGCACAACCTTTTCAACGCTCATATTAATATTCTTTCATTTATGGAGGTGACCTCCCCAATGGTAATATTAATATATTTTATTATTTGTTTACATGAAAATTAACTCATTATAAATAATAGATTATATAATTATTTAGTTGATAAAATTTAATGTATTAAGGGTATATTAATAACACCACTTAATCATTCATTATTACAACAATATATGTCATAGTCACCTTCATAAATAAAAAAATTATACTCTGTAAACCATCTATGATGAGTTTAGGAGGTGAAAGATTTAAAAACCTTCATCATGCCAAAAACACCTTTTGAAACAAAAAAAATTAAAATCTATAAACTACTTAGAATAAGTTTAGGCTAGCATGATCGTGAGACTACCACTCACAGTTTCTCATGAATAATCAACCAAGAAATAGAGCCTTTTATAACATAAAGACTTCCATGTATGCTTATAAGTATTGGGTACAATAGTAAAACTTCCAAATAAAGTTTATTCAAATCACATAAGTGATTTATAACAATGTTATACAATGAGAAAATTATAGAAAAAAAGAAAGACATATGGCCATTAGGAAGTGACATTGTCATGCACGCTCTACCTCAATGGAAACTTTGAGAGGCCCAACATTGTATGAAGTTGATAAAACTTGGTAGCACCAAATGGTTTATGAAGATATCTATCACCTATGTATCCATAGAACATTATTGTAGATCACTATTGAGGATTTTCTCTCGAATAACATGTACATGTACTTCAATATGCATATTTTGTTAGTGTTACACTTGATTTTCATCAAAGTTATATAAATTTAGCACCTGCACAAACCTTAAGCATATATCTAAAAATTGATATCATAGTATGGTTAACATCATAATAACCAAATATATATATAACCATCAAGTCATATTTTATGTAAACAAGTTCACTACTTTGATTACAAAGTGAAAAACATAAATTATTATATGCAATTCATTATTGAACATCTCTAATATTGACAAGATGAGCATCCTCATTTGTCATTGATAAACATACAATAATTTTACTAATAATATGATACTAAGACATTAGATATCTTATTAGAAATAACTCATCTAAGTTTTATCAAAACTTTACAAGATTAATATGCTTCAATATTACAATAATATAGAATTGAAATCAAATGATTGATGTATTTACCCTCTCATACATTAAATATGAATAATTTGAATATGATATGCAATCATCCAATCCAACAGAAATAAGACTGAAAAAAATAATTTTAGCGATGTATGAATAAAATGTTTGATAAGTTAAATGATGAAGAGCTAATAATACAAACTCCATTTACACTTGGAATTTCATTATAAATAAAGCATATAAGCATGTTAACATAAACAATCAAATGATAAAACAATAAAATGAGAGTATCTAAGCATGTTAGAATGAACTTGCTCTACTTATCAAATGAAAGTATCTAAGAAAAATTTAACATAAACTTGCTCTACTAATCAAATGAAAGTATCTAAGTATGTTAGCATAAACAATCACATGATAGTATTTAATTATGTTAGCATAAACTTTCTCTATTTATCAAATGAAAGTATCTAATAAATTTAACATAAACTTGCTCTACTTATCAAATGAAAGTATCTAAGCATGTTAGCATAAACAATCAAATGAGAGCATCTAAACATGTTAGCATAAAATTATTTTACTTATCAAACGAATGTATCTAAGCATGTTAGCATAAACAATCAAATGAGAATATTTAAGTATGTTAGCATAAACTTGATCTACTTATCAAATGAAAGTATCTAATAAGCATGTTATCATAACCAATCAAATGAGAGTATCAAAACATGTTAGCATAAAAGATATTTTTTGCCAAGTAGAATCAATAAACATGATCATTTTGTCAAATGAAGCATGATTTTATGTATAAAATACTAACTCATGAAATTGAAAATATAATGTCTAAATTTTTTCTTTGATTTCTCATATAATATCAAAATATATTACAAACCAAATGTGAATTAGACAAGGAAATAATAGTATGATGTAGCAAAATCACCAAGATGTTGATACAAACCGTCTTCATTATCACAACACACAACTCAAAAAAACACCTACAAAACATCAATGAATAAAATTCTTCCACAAGGAGAAACAATATTTTGTCAGCGAATATCAATTTCCCCATCTAAGAAGTACACTTATGAATCCAAATAACAAAACCCATACAAAGAAAATACCAAAATAAACTAATACTCCAAACTTGAATGTTTCAACCTAAATTTTTAGAATAAATTAGATTTGGAATCGAGTTTCCAAAAATAAAAAAGTTACATGAAAAAGATAAAACAAAGTTTCTAAGGTATTATGAATCTAAAAGCAATCATAATAAAATTTCAGTTTTGTAAAACATCAAAAAAAAATTATTTTAAACAGGTTGATTCCAAAACGACTTTACAAGTCAAAAAATCAAACATGGTGCATTTTTTCTTCAACTTCTTATAAAATCGATCTTGGAAAATAATGTAAACTCAATAAGAATTCATTCTGGTTATTTTTTTCATATCTTGTATGATAGGTAAATTAGTTTCAAGTCTTAGTTGCATAAAACAATGAGTTTAAGTATTTATTTGAACACCCATTCTGGGCTATTTTAACACAAGTACTATTGTAATGCAGAATTGCACCCTTGGTGGGAGAGTTTCTCAGGCTCTCTCACTCCTTTCTATAAGCATTGGGATAACTTTAAGGTGTGGGTATCCTATAGTGAGATTGAACCTCCAGAGAAGGTTGGCTTCCTCTTAGTACATCACCTAAAATTAAAGCTAAACTAATGCTCCATAGGCCAAAGGGTTAGAAAGGGGATAAGGGCTCCTAAGAAAGCTTAACTGGGTGATGCACCAAAATAAAATAGAAAACTCTCATAATCTTGAACCCACACTAATTCTATAGAAGACAATATTGACTTACACAACCTCAAGATCAAGCTGGTTGTATTAATGTTCCACGGAAGAGGTTGACGAGTGTCGTTTAACTCTTCATTTAATCAATGTTCAATTGATGTCTTATCAACTAAGGCTGGTGTCCAAAACTGTCTGCAGTAAGGTGTAAGATGGTAGATCTAGAAGTCTGCTTGTGAGGGTGTTTAATAGTCCTATTTTAACTTTGACTAATGAAAGAAATGTGTCCTAAACTACTTGATTCACTATTTTGATGAAAAATAAAATATGTAACTATTTAATCAAATAAATCCACTCTTTTACTGAAAGTAAAATCACACTCCTGTTTACGTTTGCGTGAAAATAGAGATGTTTAACTTAAAAAGGAAATTTGCTTCACAGTTTGTTGTAAAAGAAAACACACTTTGCTTAGAAAGAAAATAACTTTAGAATAAGAAAATACCTTTTGAATTGTGAATTTATTTTGATGTTTTATGAATGAATACAAACATTAGTAAAATTTTGATTAGTAATAACAAAGAGTTAATATAACATAACATAAGTACTGTACATAATTCCCAGCTCTAAGGAGAGTGAGCCCTTGCTCCTTTCAAACTCATGAACAAAGATTAATCAATGCTGAAAACTAAAGTGATAATTCATAAAACTGAAATGATTACAATCTGTCTAAAACTTGTAATATATTTATACGTATCTTTCATCTATTCCCCCTTTTTTTAATAATAAAAGTCTTACATTTTATACTAATATAATCAACTCAAAATAGGATACAAAGAGATAAGATTCCTTGGTTGATCCACTCATCCAAAAATAGGAGATTGGATTTTCAAGAGATCCAATTATTTTGATGAAATAGATATACTATCCTAAAATAGTCTTAAGATCTAAATATATATAATTTTATTAAAAACAAATCCTACAAAATAATAGGTGAGTATTTTTCTCATTTGACTCTAGCTAGAATGATTCTCTCTCATCTTATCTAGCCGCTAGCTTCCCAATTTGTAGCTTTGTCTTTACAGAATCCACATAATTGACCCTACAGAATCAGTAAGAATGAGCCTGTAGAGTCTGTAGAAACAAGTCTATGGAGTGCATAGAAACAAGCCTGCAGAGTCTATATAAACAAGCCATTTGTGTGAGTTCATAGTTTTGTTGGATGGAGATCAAAATTGAACTTTCACTATACATCACCTATGTCTTCTTTCTGAGCATTTTTCACAATAAAAATCACTAAAACATGCTATGTATTAGACATTAATGACAAAGTAAAGTTTTAGTCTTTGGTTCAATATAAACAAGACAAATATATATTTTCTATGTAATAGCTATGTAACAATCTATGATTTGCATAAGATAATATACTTAGAGAGATGAATTGAGAGAAATAACATGTTAATAATGAGTCATATTCTGAGCTCATCATCTCCCCCAAGTTTTACCTTTTGTAAGTTCCATTGTAAACATTCATTGACATTCGTAGCTCTGACATCTGCTTTCCACACTCTGACTCAAATCATAGTCATCAAATTCATCTATTATATGCTTGTCTAAATTGCTTATAAACCCCTGATGTTCTTGAATCATCTATTTCCATATATTGAATTGCTCTTCTAATTGTGGAGCCCAACTCTACTATCTTGGAATAGGTATGATCAACAAAGGGGGTCTATATCTCATGCCAATCCATTTCTTTTCTCCTCCATAATTTATTACCTCTATTAAGACTTCTAAAATTGAGGTAGCTCTCCTCATACTCTATCTTAAGTTATTTAGAGACATGACCTCTCATCTTCTAAGAGACACTGAAAGTTGGTCCCACCTTTTCACACTTGCAGTCACCACTGAATCAAAACTCTATCTTGAAAACAAGTCAAAAGAAACAACATAATCATATAAAGCTTGTAAATAATGAGTTTTAAACTCATCACTTAAACAAGCATAGTTGAAATTCTATCTAATCAATCTGGGGATAGGAAAGGCTGGTCTGATACACAATCCTGTAGTCTTAACATGATTTGTATACTCTTCAAATCTACTTTTCCATGCTAGTTGATTTTTGAATGTAGAATGCAATGCCCTCAATTGAACTTCTCCTACATGAAGTTTTATCAAGAGCTTATTGTGCTCATGGTCTCCTATGATCAAATCATGCATATGAAATTCACAAAACAAATCTTGTTGATCAGGTTTAGCATTATAAAAAAAATTAGAAATGTTGTTGGCTATAAAATCTTATAAGGAAGATGATAAGAGATCCTCAGAAGCTGTCATCTATAAAATTATTCAAATAAAAACAAACTATATGTAGGAGAAAGATTTCTATATGCCAAAAAAGATTCCCCTAATTTACATGCACACTGTAAATTTTCTTCTAAATTTTGGACCTTAGCTTCTAATTCTTTCTTTTTATTTTCCAATATTTTATTTGAAGAAGTTGTAACTTTGTTTTTTTGTGTAAGTATGGAATATTATTCTTCAATTTGATTTAGCATTTGCAAGATAGGAATACCTGGATAACTTGTTTGACAACTTTGGTCAACAAATACCTTAAGAGAAGGTGCAACATTAAAAGCTATTTTAGAAGAGTTTACCAAACTCTGCAATCTTTTATTCTCATTTTTCAAATTTTCTACATATATCTAGAGGTCTATTTGTTCACTTTCATTTTTCTTTATTTTTTCTTCTAATCTATGAACTTATGTTGCATGATTGGCAGATGATGTGTCTAATTTTTGCACCAATAATGAGTTGAGATGATCCTTATTCTACAATTGACTGATGAAGTCAACGATGTCAGTTGTTTGTTATTGCTCTAGAGCTTGAGCTTGAGAAAGCTTCAAGATTAACTGCATAACAAGATCATTTAGATTAGATGACTATCCTTTCTTATTTTTGTATATAATTTTTTCTTTATTCATTGTAGTTTCAACTGAAATATATAGTTGTCCCACCATACTTGATTCTTCTATTGTGAGTGGCTCTTCTCCTAGAATTGGCTCCTCTATTATGATTGGAGAGTTCCTTTCGAAAGGAGTTTCTTCAACATCTACAGTTTCAAGGATACTTTGATGTATAGGGAAATGAGATACCTTTTTAAGACTATCTAAAATGTCTGCAGCCTCTTGTTCATCTTCATCTGTCAGAATTAACCTTCTCCTTCTTTTGGTCACTCTCTAAGCTACACTCGGTTGTATTTCCTTTTCAATCATCAAACCCTCGGTCTTCTCAATTTCTGTAGCAACCTTTCATATAAATTTTTTTCTTCCTAACAAGGAAATTAGTTGTACTATAGATTCTTGAGGTTCTTGTGGGGACCTTGAAACTACAAGGATTTAAGACCTTATGATTCTTCTTGAAGAAGGGATTTTTGTTGAGACTACAGTCTGTGATTTATTCCTTGGAGTTGTTTTTTCAACTGATGCAGTCGGTGGAGATGAATGTTCTTATAGTAAATTTGAAATTTCTTATGCATGCAAATGTGGAATACTATTCTAAAATTGCTCCCAGACCTCTTGTCCTTACTGAAGGAAATGATATTGGATAATTAAGTGAATAAGGCCATGGTGCCTAAGATCAGCATTATGAGTTGTAATCATAATTTGAAGGGCACCATATAAGAAGGATGGGAGGTTAATCTTGTAATGAGGGTTTTGCCTTCCATACTTAAGGTGTATTAATATTTTCATGGTATCTCCTCCTAAAAGACTATTTTTCCCCTCACAAATGATATACTTGAGTATCCACTTGGCTACAGATTTCTAAGGTTTAGAAAGTGAATTTTTATGAATCTTTTTTTATTTTCCCAGGGAATCTATTAGACACAAAGTTCCAATCTGATCATTACCATTAAAGTGAATAATTAAATCACCAAATAGAATTTTGTATGTCACTCTCATTCTCTCATCTAGAACTTGTATGATTTGACTTATAATTTTAGTTGAAATAGGAATAACAATGTCTTTAACAACTGAAAACTCAGGGGTGAGATTAGTGATGAATTCTCTTACCGTTGTTTCATAAAAACCCTAAAACTTTTCAATGAAAGGTAGCCAGCCATTTTCTCTAAATAATACTATAGAAGCTTTGTCTTTGTGAAACTTTGCCACATTTTTCAGCTCTGATCTCATTTTTTATCCCATTTCTACGTGGATTTACAGACAACCCTATTTCTTTAACTCGGGTTAAGGCTTAGACCAGCTTCTATTAAAATCTATAGGTAAAAATCACCAAGGGTCTGTAGAAATTAAATGTTTCATGTGAAACTCCATAGCTTCATGAGTCTGTAGTTTGATATGATTACTTATACAGTTCAGTGCCACACATTTATATGGAGTGTGCCAGCTATTTTGTTAATTTATTATAAATAGAATGAAAAGATGGCATTGCACTTTAATGGTGACAATGATTTATCATTTCATTTAGAACCCCTTTATGATGTTCCATCATTATAACTATTGTTGATGTAATTGATTATACCAAAGCTGCACACTTATCCATACCTTTGACGACTTGTTTGCATGCTTATCCATTATGGTATGTGTCATGTCATTATGTTTCGAAAGGCTCAATTTTGGGTCATCTCCAAAGAATAAATCTTAATTAAATCAAAGATAATTAATTAACTAAACATAAATAAATAGAATATATGTCTCACTTACTTTTGACTTTAGATTTATCCTTTACTCACCATTTGTGCTGCATAAATAAATTTACATGGATTAGTCAACAGGTGTTGAAAGAACAACTTTTATTGCATGGAGAAAACCAATCCTAGTGACATGATGATATTCTCTTTTGTTTTTACTTTTTTCTTTTTGTTTTCTTTTTTATATATTTTGTTTTTGCCTTTTGGCCAGCCATTGCTAGTTTTCTAGCCAAAGCCCTTTTTGCAATGCATAGCCAGCCAACAAGCTAGTTTTTTGGGCATGCATTGTCAGTAGTGTCCTTGAAAGGATTTTCAATATTGAAATTTATTTTTATTTTTATTTTTATTTTTTATTTTTAATTATAATATGCAGGATCATCAAGGAGCAAGTTCTTTGAAATAAGCAAAGTCCTCTAGAATAGCTACTTGATTTAAAGCAATTTTCCTAGAAGAAGTAGAGTCCTCCAAAAAGGCTACTTAATTTTTTACCTTTTGAATAATTTTTTTTTATTGAGAGGTTCCTGATAAAGCTTCAATCTATGTCCATTGACTAATAGAGCTCTTCTATTGTCATCAATAGGTATTAGCTTAACAAACCTATTTTCAAAGATCTCCTCAATCTGATAAGGTCCCAACCACCTCGTTTGTAGTTTTTCTTTAAATTGTTGAAATTTAAAATCAAACAACAGTGCCCAATCTCCTTTCTAAAACTTCTACTGCTTGATCTATGAATCATGCCAAAATTTTCTTTGATGTTGTACCAATTCAATTCTTTATGGTGCTTCCATCCTCATCTCATCAAGTTGATTAAGCTATAAAAGTCTTTCTTTTTGTATTTATTCTAATTCAATATCTACTTCTACAGTTGTTTTTAAAGTTTATAATTCAAATTCAACAGAAAATAAGATATTTTTACCATAAACTAATTCATAAGGTGAAAATCTAATTATTTTCTAAGTAGTATTATAGGACTAAATAGCTTCTGGTACCTTATCTGCCCAATCCTTTTTGCTAGAATTAACAACCTTGGTTAAAATAGTTTTCAATTCTCTGTTGGTGACTTTAACTTACCCATTAGTCTGTGGATGGTATAGAGATGTTTTTCTATATTGAGTTTGATATACTTACATGAAGTACTTTATCATGTTTGACATGAACTGATATCTTTGATCTGAGACTGTCTCCTTTGTAACACCAAATCTTTGCATGATTTTTAAATATAAAAAATCAGCTACCATCTATTCTCTTGCATGAGTTAATAATTCTACTTCTACCCACTTGGTCACATAGTCTGTACATATTAAGAGATATTCTTTTTCTTTGGAAGGAGGATCCACAGGACCTATAAAATCAATTCCCCATTTCTCAAATGGTTCTAAAACTAATTGAAGATGAGGGTGCAGAGGCATCTCTATTGAAAGAGTAGGCTGTCCAATTCTCTAACAAGCATCATAGTGTCTGACATATCTTTTTACTTGTTGATGAAGGTGAGGCCAATAGTATCCTACTCCTAAGATTTTATGTATGGTTCTTTGAGCTGAGTAATCACCTCCTCTTAGTTCGTCATGACAAGCTCTGAAGATATCATAAGCTTCAATATTTATCATACACCTGTGAAACACATGGTCAAGTCCAAGTTTGAATAGCATTCTGTTAATCCATTTAAAAGAAGAACTTTCTTTGATTAAACGTTTCTTTTCTTTTTGTAAAAATTGTAGACAAAACTTTCTTGTAGCGAGATAATTGGCTATATCAGCAAACCATAGAGATTTTGATGAAATAGCAAATAGTTGTTCATCTAGAAAGTCATCTTCCACTGGTTTTTCCTCACTTGTAGTGTTCATTTTTGACAAAAAATCAGCAACCATATTAGACTTCCCTGGTTTAACTATAATAGTAACATCAAATTCTTGTAAGAGTAACAACCATCTAATAATCCTACCTCCCATAATTGGTTTGTTGGTAAGATATCTAATAGTTGAATGGTCTGTATAGATAAATACCTTGTAGCCTATTATGTAGTGTCTGAATTTATTAATTGCATAGACTATAGTTATGAATTCCTTCTCAGTTATGGTGTAGTTTTTTCAATAGGTGTCATGTTTTTATTAATATAATACATAGCATACATGTTATCCTCTTCATCTTTTTATCCAAGTATTGCTCCTATTATTGTATTGGAATCATATGTGTATATATGGAATGGTTGAGTCCAATCTGGTCCTCTCAATACTAGAACAGTAACAAGTTTAGCTTTGATGGTCTCAAAGGCCTGCTGGCAACTATCACTCCATTCGAATGTACTGTCTTTTGTAAGCAAGGCAAACATAGGGGCAGCTATTTGGCTAAAATTATCAATGAAGCGTCTGTAGTAACCAGCATGTCCCAAAAAACTCTTAATTTTAATTTGTATTTGTGGGATGGGTAAGTTGGAGATTATTTCAACTTTTTTTGGATCTACTTGAATGTCTTTTGTAGAAATATGGTGTTCCAACACTATTCCTTCATCCATCATCAATAAATATTTCTCATATCTCAAAGATAATTGATGTTCTTCACATCTGATCAATATTTTTTCTAAGCTGGTAAGAGCCTCTTCATAAGTTTCACCATGAACGATGAAATCATCCATATATACTTCAACATAATCATTTGTAAGGTCAGAGAATATTACCAAAACTGCTCTTTGGAAGGTTGCTAGAGCATTACAGAGTCCAAATAGGAGTACTCAATAAGAAAAAGTTTTACAAGGGCAAGTAAATATGGTTTTATCTTGATCTTCAATTGCCATCGTTATCTGGTTATACCCACTAAACCCATCTAGGAAAGAAAAATATATTTTTCCTACCAAGTTGTCAAGAACTTGATTAATGAAAAGTAGAAGAAAATAATATCTTAGTGTTGCTTTGTTAAATTCTCTATAATCTACACATACCCTTAATTTTCTATTTTTCTTGGGCATAATTACCAGGGGTGAAACCCACTAGCTATCTGAGATGGGGTAAATAAACCCAACTTCTAGTAATTTTTGGATCTCTGTTTTGACTATCTATTTTAATGTTGGGTTTATTCTTCTTTGTAGTTGTCTGACTGGTTTGATATATTTTATGTAAATGTGATGAGTGCATATGCTAAGGTAAATTCCCTTCATGTTAGTATAATCTTAAACAAAAGCCTTGGTATGTCTTTCTAGTACTTCAAAGAGTTGATCTTCATCTTCATTTATTAACCAACTATTGATGTTCAAAATCTTTCCAGGTAATACCATGATTGGTTTTGTACTTGGGTAGTTGGATTCTATTTGCTTGAATTCACTAATCAGTGAGTTCAAAGGACATAGATGACAAAGTAGCTTATGAAACATGGTTACATTATCAAGGAAGAATCAGTCGTGCTAAAGAACAATGTAATGCGTATAATAAATGTTTACTATTGTTCTACCAATTTCCACACACTTTTTTGAATCAGTCCATAATCATATGGTGAGAAAGCATTAAAAAAAGTAGAAGTGGTAGTTTCATAATATTCTGTCTGGCCTAAGAATTCTAAACTAAGACAGTCTATAGTTTCTAGACTGGTAGAGTCCGTAGATTCTGAATTGGTAGAGTCCATAACTTTCAGACTGATACAGTCCTTAGATTTTAGGTATATGTCTCTATTCAATTTTTCTAAGTATTTTTTAACTATGATCATAGCTAAGGAGGAAATATTGTTTGATGTATTGTCTAATTTGTCCACCCAAAGTTCTTGTATGTGATTTGTTGATGGTTTTGTAGGAAGAACAAAGAGATGCATTTGGATTTTAACTTATTAGAAATAGTCATGTCTCCTGACCTACAATCAATTAATGCTACTACAGTAGCCAACCATGGTCTACCTAAGATTATAAGATATCCTAGATTCTTTGTTTTAGGTTGTAAGACCATGAAATCTACTGGATATTCTCAAGACTTTATTAGTACTTGAACATTTTCTATAGTCCCTTTTGATTTAGTTACAAATTAATCCGTCATTTGAAAAATGGTAGTTGTGAGTTGCATTCTCATAAGAGATAATGTATGGAGAGTATCAGTTGTCATAACATTAATTATTGCTCTCAAATCTACCAAGACGTTAAAAAAAATTTACCTTCGATTATGATTGTGATCACTGAGCTTCTTGGATTGGCATATTTTGGAACTAATAGTTTTCCTATTAATAAATCAGTAACTTTTCTGTCAACATGAATAGTTTTTGGATATTTTTCTTTCCTCTTAAGTGTCTTGGTACAAAGGTTTTTGATGATCTTGTTTAATTCAAGTATATCCCTAATAGCTTGTAGTAGGGGTATCTCAATATTGATCTTTTGCAACTCATAGACCAAGTTTGATTATGGTTTAATATCAATTTTTCTTAATCTTTCAGGAAAAGGAACTACTGGTGTAGTAGTATTTTCTTTATTTGTTTCAGGGCTCATTTTGATTTTAGCTTCTCTAATGTTTAATTGAGATGATTATGTTATTTATTTTTCATCAAGTATCTCAGAAATGAGAACTAGAAATTTTTGTATAGTTTTCCCTGATCTTAAATGTATGTCCAAACAATCAATAGCTCTAACATTCATTGTCTTTTTATGTTCATTAACATAAACAGGTGTTGGTTGTTTATTTTTTAGATTTGTTATTGGTTGTGTAGGCATTGAGGGTTGATTGATTTGTTTTTGTTGCTAAATAACTGGGGGTGGCATTATAGTTTGTTGTTGAAGTGGCCTTCTTGGTTAGGTGAATTGTTGTTGTGAGTTCCACTACAGATTTTATTTTTGATATTGTTGTATGATCCATTATTGTTGTGGTACTCATTATTGATGTGGTTGTGGCTATGGCACCATCCATGGGAGTGTTGGCATCCAATCTTGTCCTTCCCATGGATTTTGGATTGATGGAATTTGGGGTTGATTCTAAAAAGGTGAAGGAACTGAAACATTTTATGGTGCCATCCATGGATTAACTAAGTTTCTTGTATTAAACTATCCTTAAACCTAGTTTTATAAGGCAAAGTTTTGTCTCTAGATATAATTTACTTCTTCAGTGGACTGAACTTATGTTTTCATTTGATTTTTTAAAACAGGTAGAAAGGTGCAATGTTTGGTATCATGATCTATTGCATCACAGATCCCACATGATGAAATATTGGTTTTATTCAAGAGCAGTCTCTAAGGGCATGTTTCTATCTGCACTTAAGACAGTAGATTACTAAAGGTTCTATTGCATTTGCCTCAACTTGAAGACCATCCAAAGTACTATTTAGTGTAACCATAATATATGTCTTTAGATTGGCAAATTATTCCATTAGCTTACCCACTTCATTAGATTTCTCAAACCTTTCTCTCTTAATTTTGAGTTTTATTCGAGAGTAGTTGGTATAAAGCTCAAAAATATGATCGAAAGACAACTTATTTATATCTCCACCTCCCATCATATTTAAGGCATCTCTAGTATCTTCGTCCAACCCTTTTAAAAAAACTAATTTATGAACTTCTTCAATGAGTGGATAATTGCTTCTTTTATGAGTGAACATGAATCTATCCAAATAATCCTCTAAAAATCCATCCTCATTCTGTTTGATTTTGAAAAAATCTTCTTTTCTTTCTCGCACTCGATAGTAATCTTAATACTTGTTTAAGAATTTTATCTCTATGTCATCCCATGTTCTAATAAAATCACCAGGTAAACCCATGAACCATCTCATAGCTATATGTTTAAATGTAGAGGGAAATAGTTTTAATTTTTGTCTATCTGTTGTGTAATTATAAGTTTGACATATCACCTTAACTCAAATAGGAATTGATCAGGATCTTCTATAGATCTTCCCCAAAAATTTGGTAGATTAGCTGGTGAAATATTTTTCATTGGGGTTTGATCATTAGGATCTACAACAATAGGAAAGGAAAAAGTCCTTCCTAGTTGTGCAAGTTATTGATTTCATGGATTTTGTTGGAGAGCCATATTTTCTTCTTCTGATGATGTTTCAAAGATGGGATGATATTCCCACTAAATATTTGTGGCACCAATTATAGGTTGTTTAAATTTCTCAAAAAAAATTCAACAATAGATTTTTAAAATACTTCTTCTAAGTCCTTGGCAATTTATAAATAATATCTTCCTACAAGAGATTGATCCTGAAGAATTTGTCATATGGGGCTTGCTTGTGGTAATAGCCTAATTTCTATCTAAGTTTTTGAAGATTATTGTAGATAGGTTTCACTCGTAACTTCTAGTTCACTACTCAGAGATGTTTAAGGAGTTTCAACTTGTGTTCTTGGTAGAAATATTAGGATGAATCGTCTTTTAGAGTCTCTAGGACGGTGCATCAATTTATTGAATTTTTATGGTTTTTACAAAAAAAATTATTTTTTACTCTAGACCAATAATTATTACCTTACTACCACCTTGTTCCTTGGTAATGGCACCAAAAATGATGAGTGTCATTTAACTCTTCATTTAATCAATGTTCAATTGATGTCTTATCAACCAGGGCTGGTGTCCAAACCTGTATGTAGTAAGGTGTAGGATGGTAAATCTAGAAGTCTGCTTGTGGGGGTGTTTAATGGTCCTATTCTAACTTTGACTAATGAAAAAAATGTGTCCTAAACTAGTTGATTCACTCTTTTGCTGAAAAGGAAAAGATGTAACTATTTAATCAAATAAATCTACTCTTTTACTGAAAGTAAAATTACACTCATATTTACACTTGCGTGAAAATAGAGATGTTTAACTTAAAAAGGAAATTTGTTTCACACGTTTGTTGTAAAAGAAAACACACTTTGCTTAGAAAAGAAATGAATTTGGAATAAGGAAATGCCTTTTAAACTTTGAATTTGTTTTGATGTTTTATGAATGAATGTAGATATTAGCAAAATTTTGATTAGTTATAACAAAGAGTTAATATAATATAACATAAGTACTATACACAATTCTTGGTTCCAAGGAGAGTGGGCCCTTGTTCCTCTCAGACTCAGGAACAAAGATTAATCAATACTGAAAACTAAAGTGATAATTCATAAAACTGAAATGATTACAATTTATCTAAAACTTCTAATATGTTTGTATGTATCTTTCATCTATTTCTCCTTTTTTTAATAACAAAAGTCTTACATTTTATACTAATATAATCAACTCAAAATAGGATGCAAAAAGATAGAATTCATTGATTGATACACTCATCAAAAAATAGGAGATTGGATTTCCAAGAGATCCAATTACTCTGATGAAATAGATATACTATCCTAAAATAGTCCTAAGATCCAAATATATACAACTTTATCAAAAACAAATCCTATAAAATAGCAGGAGAGTATTTTCCTCATTTGACACCAGTTAGAATGATTCTCTCTCATTTTATATGGCTACCAACTTCCCCATTTGTAGCTTTGTCTTTAGAGAATCTACAAAATTGACCCTACAGAGTCGGTAGGAATAAGCCTACAGAGTCCATAGAAACAAGCCTACAGAGTCCGTAGACACAAGCCTGCGAAGTCTGTAGAAACAAGCCTGTGGAGTTCATAGAAACAAGTCATTTGTGTGAGTTCATAATTCTACTAGATGGAGATCAAAATTAAAATTTCACTATACATAGCCTATGTCTTCTTCTTGAGTATTTTTCACAACAAAAATTGCTAAAACATGCTATGTATTAGATATTAATGACAAAGTAAAGGTTGTCTTTAGTTCAATATAAACAAGACAAATATCTATTTTTCATGTAATAGATATCTAAAAATATATGTTTTGCATAAAATAATATCTTTAGAGAAATGAATTGAGAGAAATAACATGTCAATAATGAGTCATATTTTGAGCTCATCAGAGGTTCAAGAAGTAATGAATGCAAACAAAGAGGAGTTTTAAGACTCACTAAAAGATCACATCAATGAAGGAAAGAGCACTTAGTCTGATCCACAAACAACATTGAAAAACTCCTTAAAAAAGGTCAGAAAGGAGTACCATGGATGAGGAAGATTCTCCTTCACACAATGTCATAGTGCACAACTCAATAGACACAAATCCAAGGCAAGAGATACGCAAAAGAAATTATTTATTGTATCAAGAAGTAGTTCTTACAAATAATTGATAGGGTCTAGCCTAATCAAGTTGAGCATATTTTACAATATCTCAAAGAGTGTCCTGTCTTCCAGAGAGATAAAAAAAGTCTAAAAATTGGGAACCCTTGCCAAATTAAAAAAAAGTAGGATATATAGAAGAGGGAAGAGAAAAAAAGAGAGAAAGGAGAGGAGCACGTTGTCCATGATCATTGAATGAGCTCCACCTTTAAAAGGCATGCCCCATCACCCCTTTGTTCAATGAGGTCATCATCAATATTTTTTCCTCAATAGCTCTAGTTAGTTCTCAAGTCCTTCTCATTGGCCCAAAAAAGTGCACTAGAGGACAAAAGTTTGTTTTATATGGTGAGTCATGGTCCTTTCAAAGAGAAAATATCTTCAAAGCTTTTGATCATTATTTAATGCTCCAACTGTCTCTCCAATCTCCCAAATTTTCTCCATGAATCTCTTTTAGCCCCTCATGCATTCAAGTCCCTTCCTTTTGAACTGACAGAGCAATGTCAAGGGTAGTTGCATGTCTCTGCCTGACCTAAATGAGTTGATCCTTGCATTTAAAACTTATCACACCCCTTTTGCCTTTGCATGTCTTGCTTGAAAAAAGATGAAATCCCCATTCTCTAAATCAAGACCTAGTCATGCTGCCTTTGATCGAGTGGTCACTTGTTGGAGGTGAGAGCCATATCAAAGGACAAAGTCTTCTCCATTAATTTTCACCTACCAACTCCTGTTAGTCGCTTCGGCTTTCATTTGTTTTTATTAGTCGTTAGAAACTGAATCAAATCCTTGATTTGCACCATCGATCTACATGACATGGATGCCTATGAGTCATCGATCTCCTGCCAGTTGATTATGTCCTCAACACCTATCATGTACACTTTCACCCTTCAGATTCATTGACTCCCTTTGACCTCTTTTGAATGCAAATGGCTATTTGATGAGACCCATCTTTGACATCTACAGGAACGTCTCAAGATTTCAAATTCAAACGGCTATTTGTTGGGGCTAGATTTTGATGTTTACGGGCTCATCACATGATATTTGAATCCCAATGGCTATTTTTTTGAACTTTTTGCTTTGAACAATTTCTTCAAACATTTTTTAATGAAAAATTCTTATGAATAATTTGTCCAAAGGAATTTAAATAAATGACCCTCCGGCTTTGTTGAAAAGGACTTTCCAAAGGGAAAGATACCCTTCAGACTTTTGAAAAGTGACCTTCCCAAAAATAAAAATACCCTTCAAGAATTTTGAAATGATCCTTTGAAGCTTTGAAATGAGCCTTCGTCAAAATTGCAATGGTCCATTTCCCTTTGAAAAATACCTTTAGAAAAGTTGCAATGGTCCACTTTGAAAGGAAAGTGACCCTTTGACAAAGTTGAACTGGAACATTTGTTCAAAAGAAAGATACCCTTCAAAATTCTTGTTTTGGTCCACTTCTCCAAAGAAAGTGCCCTTCAAAAATTTTGAAGTGGACCACTTTGCCGAGAAAAGTGCCCTTTGGCTTTCCTAAAATGGTCCATTTGAAGAAGAAAATGACCCTTTAGAAACATTTCAATGGACCATTTCTTGTGGAAAATTCTTTTGAAAAAATTCACTCAGACAATTTTTTTGAAAGAATTCACTCAGACAATTTTCTTGAAAGAATTCACTCTGACTTTTGACTTGAATGGACCTTCGGATTTTTTGAAAAGTTCCCTTACTTCGGTTTTCTCATGACTTAAAACTTACTTTAGACTTCTCAGACCTCACTGCTTACTACTTCAGACTTTCTACTATTTTCAACTTATAAGGCAATTTAAGTAAAGTAGCTCCACAAAACCCGTGGAACGCTAGATAGAGCAACTTGGGGTTGTGGAGTCACTTTACTTCAAAGGTGTGACTACTTTCAACTTACTTGCCAAATTAAGCAAAGTAATTTCACTAACCTGAAGTCTTCCAACTTGTAAACCCTGAAGCCCTATGCATGACAAAACCTGAAATCTTCTTTATAACTTCTCTTTAACTTACCAAATACTTTTGCATCCTTTTTATGCATGTCCAGAGGTTCGTTACTAAAGTCTGTAGTTGTACTGATAGAGTCCATAGATTTTATGATGGAGTCTATAGTTTTTTTTTAAATCAGTCAAAATTTTGGTATGTGGGCCAAAAGAAATGGCCAACATTTTTGATGACTCACAGGGAAGCATGCCTACTCTGCTTAAAAACCTAACTCATTTGCTTTATCTGATCTATTGGGCACAGAGTCACTACTTTATTTGACAAGGCTGACCCTGTCTAGAAACTCCCCTAAAGTTATAAGGACAACACAAAACAAAGTGCCCAAGGCACTTGGGAAAGGAAAAATAGAATAGAAAGGAAATGTGCACAAGGCACTTGGAGGAAAGCATGGAAAGTTACTCAAATATATACAACGTTACAATTTTACAATCATCTTCCTCCTGGATCAAATGGAAAAATATGAGTATTATTCACTTGTAACAATCCAAGATGGAAAATACCTTGCTTTGGAGATACCAAAATTGGTGAACCAAGCAGCTTTATGGTCAATCCTTTTAATGTGCTCTCTAATGGATGGAATGGAACAAACATGTCTTTGATACAGACATACTAGTTCATGTCCTCCAAACTTGGTTCATGTTGGACTGTAGGGACTTTTTCAATCTTCTCATTTGATGGCTCAAATTTGTGCTCTAAATCAAGCACAAAATGTGATGGCTCCTTTGAACTGGTGCTTGGTTGATTGTCTAGACTTAAGCAAAAAATCTCTAAGTCATCTCAAAAGGCAACTTCCTCTTGGTCACACGAGACAATGCCAACTTCAACTCCATTTTTTCTCTACTTGATTTGAAAGGGGGCATATGGTATTTTATCAATCCACCTAAGGCCCAACATGTCATGTTCTTGTGGCTTTGAATCTGACCATTCTTCTTCATTCTTGAAGACATCAATATTGCCTTCAATGGACAATTCATCTTGAGATTGGTCAGCTTCTTCAACCTGATTGGTGAGTTCATTCTCATACTCTAGAGGAGGCATAGGCTAGTTTGGAACCTCTACCTAATCCATGAAGTCATGATACAATTTTTTTCATACTTCATCTTGATCCTCTTGCTCATTCATGACCTCTTCAACATGGTTAGCTAATTGATTGACTATGTCAATCTCTACACCTTTGTCATCTTCATCTATAGCCACACCAAATGGAAGCTCTTGGGACCAAAAAAAATCCTCTTTGCTCTCAGCTACATCTTGAATACACACATATTTAAGTATGAAGGCATCAATATTGCCTTTAGGCTCTAATTCATCAATGTCAAAGCCATGCCACAATAGCTGGTCCAAACCTGATTTCTCCTCCCTTTTCTAGAGTGGACTACCTATCATGATCTCCTCATCATAGACATTTATGTTGTCCTCTTCACTCTATTCCTTGTAAAATAGGATCTTCCTCCAAGAGGGAGATGGTGGGAGGGTGAAGAAGTTCATTTTGCTTGCAGCTTAAGAGAGTTTCTTTCCAACTAGGTACTTTGAGTGGTCTCTTTAGTGGTTCTTGAGGGAGGGAGAAAGAGTCTTGGAACGCTTGTAGGGCAAGCTCATTGAGTTGAGCTAACACCTCTTTCTTATACTCTTCAACCACTAACTCCTCCTTCTCTTGAACTAGCTCTTGGATCACCACAACTGACACCTCTTCCCTCTTCTCTATGCCTTTTTGAACCGATTTCCATGATGGAAATGTGTAGTGAATAGCCACCTTTTCTTCCTTTTGAACGAGTATAGGAGAGGGTGGTTTCACAAGAGAAGGCATGACCTAATCAGAGTCAAAGGTGTAGGAGAAGATCCATGGTGGGATGGTTTCAAAATCTTGAGTAGGAATGGGCATAGGGGTAGGAGAGGACAAACCGATTGGTTTGGGTTTGACGTACTCATCCTCCTAATGAGTTAAGATCTCCTTTATCGAGAGTATCCATTCCTTCATCTCTTGCTTATCAACGTGTGGATAGTCACCTTCCTCAATGGATGCCCACACACTCCAAAAATTATGTAATGAAGAATTCTTGTCCAAATCCAACCTCCTTATTGATTTTCATGATTGTTCTCCCTTGGTCCATTAATTCTTCTCTAATTCTTGACAAGGATCGACCTTGACAAGGTTGACTAGGGGGTTGATTTGAAACATTTGGAGGCTGAGATTGAGGCTCTTAGAGGGGAGAGGACACATAGGACTGATTGCACTGAGTTTTTTGATCTTCATAAGATATCAACACACTTTCTGAATTTTGGACTATGCATCTCAACCACACCTTGTTGTCCCTCTCACAAATTACCCATTGTTCATCCTCTCAAATTGACCACTTGTTTTTGACCAACTGAAGAGAACTGCTTTCCTCTCATAGAACATGAATAGGGATGACTGAAGAAAGTTCTAAACCCCTACCAATCTCCCTTATCAACTCAATAAAATATGATAATGCTTGTTTGAACCCTGACAAGGATGTAATAGGATAAACATAGTCTTGACAAGGGGAATTAACGGATTGATTTGAATGTAAAGGAGACTGATCTTAGTCATACATAGGAGTGGGATGGGATCAAAGGCCATATTAGGGTAGATATGTTGTTTGAGAGCCACTTGGGGGGAACACATAAACATTATTAGCTTGATAAGTATGATGTTGAGGTAGAGAATAACCATGTTGATCAAAAGATGGTTGATTATACATACCAAATAATGATGATTAGGCACTTGGGCTACTCATACCAATTGATGAATACTTAGAGTCACCATTGGTGTTTTCACACATACCTCCAAAAGATAATTGGATGAAGAGAACACCAAAACTCTACACTCAGTGAACAATGTAGTCCCACTAGGCATGCCAAAAACTATTGTAGCACAGACTGGCACCCTTTGTGGGATATTTTCTTAGGCTCTCTCACTCCTAGCTACAAGCATTGGAACAACCTCAGGCTATGGGTATCTTGTAGTGAGGTTGAACCTTTGGATAATGTTGGCTTCCTCTTGGTAGATCACTTAAAACTAAAGCTAAACTAATGCTCCATGGGGTAAAGTGTTAGAAACGAGATAAGGGCTCATAAAAAAATTTAACCAGGTGATGCACCAAAATAAAATGTGAAACTCTCATAAGCTTGAACCCACACTAATTCTGCAGAGGACAATACTGACTTACACAACCTCAAGATCAAGTTGGTTGCATTAGTGTTTCATGGAAGAGGTTTGAAAAGCAATGAATGCAAACAAATAGGAGTTTTAAGACTCACTGAAAGCTCACATCAATGGTGGAAAGAGCACTCAGCCTAACCTACAAACAACATTTAAAAACTCCCTACATAAGGTCCGAAAGGAGTACCATAGATGAGGAAGATTCTCTTTCACATAATGCCATAGTGCACAACTCAACAGACACAAATCCAAGGCAAGAGATAGGCAAAGAAAATCTTTTATTGCATCAAGAGGTATTTCTTACAAATGCTTGACATGGTCGAGCCTAATCAAGTTGAGCATATTTTGCAATATCTCAAAGAGTGTCCCATCTCCCAAATAGATTAAAAAAAGTCTAAAAATTGGGAACCCTTGCAAAATTAAAAAAAGAGTGGGATATATAGAAGAGGGAATAGAAAAAGAGAGAGAAAGGAGAGGGGCACATTATCCATGATCATTGAATGATCTCCACCTTTCAAGGGACACACCACCACCCCTTTGTCCAATCAAGACAAGTCCATCATCAAAATTTTTTCTTCAATAGCTCCAGTTAGTTCTCAAGTCCTTCACATTGGCCCAAAAAAGTGCACTAGAGGACAAGAGTTTGTTTTCTATGGTGAGTCATGATCCTTTCAAGGAGAAAATATCTTCATAGATTTTGATCATTATTGAATGCTCTAACTGTCTCTCCAATCTCCCAAATTTTCTCTGTGAATCTCTTTTAGATACTCATGCATTCAAGTCCCTTCCTTTTGAACTGATAGAGCCATGTCGAGGGTAGATGCATGTCTCTGCCTAACGTGAATGAGTCGATCCTTTCATTTAAAACTTGTCATGCCCATTTTGCCTTTGCATGTCCTACTTGAAAAAAGGATGAAATCCCCATTCTCTTAATCAAGACCTAGCCATGTTGCCTCTAATCAAGTGGCTTCTTGTCAGAGGTGAGAGCCATATAGAAGGACAAAGGCTTCTCCATTAATTCACACCTACCAACTCTTTCCAGATGCTTTGGCTATCCTTTGTTTTTATTGGTCATTAAAAATTGACTCGAATCCTTGATTCGCACCATCGATCTACCTGACATGGATGTCGATGAGTCCTCAATCTCCTACCAGTTGAATACATCTTTGACCCTAATCATGTACACTTTTGCCCTTGAGATTCGTTGACTCTCTTTGACCTCTTTTGAATGCAAACGACTACTTGATGAAACCCATCTTTGACATATATAGGAACATTTCAAGACTTCAAATTCAAACAACTATTTACTAAGGCTAGATTTTGATGTTTGTAGGCCTGTCATGGGATATTTGAATCCCAACAGCTATTTTTTGGAATTTTTGCTTTCAATAATTCCTTCAGACATTTTGTAATGGATAATTCCTGTAGACAATTTGTCTGAAGTAATTTAAGGAAATGACCCTCCAACTTTGTTGAAAAGGACTTTTCGAAGGGAAAGACACCCTTCAAACTTTTGAAAAGTGAACCTATCGAAAATAAAAATACCCTTCAAGAATTTTGAAATGGTCCTTTGAATCTTTGAAATGAGCCTTCGACAAAATTGCAATAGTCCATTTCCCTTTGAAAAATACCTTCAAAAAAGTTGCAATGGTCCAGTTTGAAAATAAAGTGACCCTTTGGCAAAGTTGAAATGGACCATTTCTTCAAAATAAAGATACCCTTCAGAATTTTTGTTTTGGTCCATTTCTCCAAAGAAAGTGCCCTTCAAATTTTTTGAAGTGGACCACTTTTCCAAGGAAAGTGCCCTTCAGCTTTCCTGACATGGTCCATTTAGAGAAGAAAATTACCCTTTGAAAAAGTTATAATGGACCATTTCTAGCAAACGATTCTTTCGAAAGAATTCACTTGAACAATTTTCTTGAAAGAATTCACTCGAATAATTTTCTCTAAAGAATTCACTCTTTGACTTTTGACTTGAATGGACCTTTAGATTTTTTGAAAAGTACCCTTGCTTACTTCGATTTTCTCATGACTTACAACTTACTTTAGACTTCTCAGACCTCACTGCTTACTACTTCAGACTTTCTACTATTTTCAACTTATAAAGAAATTTAAGTAAATTATCTCCACAAAATTTGTGGAATGCTATATAGAGAAACTTAGGGTTGTGGAGTCACTTTACTTCGGATTTGTGACTACTTGCAATGTACTTGCCTAATTAAGCAAAGTACTTTTAGAATCCCAAAGTCTTCCACCTTGTAAATCCTGAGCCTTCTACATGACAAAACCCAAAATCTTCTTTATAACTTCTCTTTAACTTACCAAATGCTTTGTCATCCCTTTTAAGCATGTCTAGAGGTTTGTTATTGAAGTCAGTAGCTGTAATGATGGAGTCCGTAGTTTTTTTTAAATCAGTCAAAATTTAGGTATGTGGACAAAAAGAAATGGCCAATAGGTAAAACCACTCATACTAAGTTCACATATTGGTCAACTAATGAATTCATTCAATCAATGAAAATTCATCAACTTAATAAGTTACTTAACCAATAGTAATTGGCCTCTTCGAAAGATTCTCTTTGCCAACATTGAAGGACAACATAAAAGATGCCTTCACTTTCAAAATTGACACTACAAGTTTGCATTTTTATATTAAAATCAAAACAAAGGTTTAGAAGGCAAAAATTTTAATGTATTTATACTTGATTTTTCAATAAAAATAAATATTCTAGTGAGAAAACAACACTAGCCACGTTAGTTGATTGTAAAACAATTCAAAAAACATAAAGAATAGTAATAAGGGTGAAATTCACAAGTGTCACAAGTGTGTAAGATAACTTATATACTAAAATTCATATAAGTAAGCTTCAAATAAAATAAAAGACTATCCCAATGCATCTGAAATGTGCAAAAACTTAAAGATCAACTAGTCACATGACCATCTTTGATTAAAAAAAAAATATGACAAGTCAAGGTGTCAAAAGTGTTGCAAGTGTCACAGATGACACTATTTGACCAATTTGTAGTAAAATCAACAATAATAAATTTTAAAATAATAAATGGATCACATAAATGCATTCAAAAGGTGCCAAAACCTGCAAATTGAATGGTTAGATGACTATGGTTGATAAATGGTTGACGTGGTTAAGAGTTGAACCAAAGTTGAAACAAGTCATGACTTTTCACATAATGAAGTCATGGAAATTAAAATAAATATTAAATGGATTAAAAGAGGGGATATTATGGGGTTTTGAACTCAAGACCTTCCTAGTTCCAAGTTTTCCCAAAAAACTAACTATCGACTCACCTATGTCTTTTAACAAGCTTATACATGCATCAAATGCTTTTTAAAAACATTAAATTCAGAATGCCCCTTTTTTAAAAGGAAAATAAAAATTAAATGCATGTAAATACTATAATAAAATAAATGTTTTTTTTTTTTTTTTTGAAAAAAACAATTACCTAAAATTTAAAAAATGACAACTCATCAAGTAGGTCCCACCCCAACTTGTTGGAAATAAAGGTAATTAATAATTCATGTATTTATTAAATACTTTCCACAAACTATTACTAACCATTTATTTTCATGTTGCAAGAAAGTTGAATATTAATGGCTCGTCTATAGATTTTCAGCAGCTCATAACACACTCCAAAGGTCTTTGTTTGCCCTGAAATTTTGTTAGGCCTCCTAATTTATCCATATGAAGCCAAAACAAACTTCAAAATAAAATTTTTGGCTCAAAATTTTGTTGTAAACATCTATCTAGTTGTACATGGTGCCCATAGGAGAGAAAATTTTAAGATCTTGAAATGATGGTGTAGGAGACTCTCTAGGAGGCTCAGACAAGCTTAATCACTGAGAAATCAACATTGAAACACCAGAAAGAGACTGGAGAGGCTCAAGAATAAAATTTTACTAATTTTTTTCTTTAGAGGGGCATACAAAGCCTTACAATGGCACTTATGGGGAGAAGAAAAAATTAAAATGATCCAAACAAGTGCTTTACAGAATCTGTAGAGGTTTTAGAACACTAAATCTACCTCATTTCTTCCTTCCATGCCATAGAAGGATAAACAAATCTACAAGAATTAATTTTTTTAAAAAAATCTGCCTCTCACATCTTTACAAAGGTGCCTGGGAGGAGAGAGAAAATTAGAAATCAACTACAGGGATCCAAATCAGGGAAAGTAAAGGTAAAAAAAAGCTTAGAAATGGCCAAACTAAGCCAAATGAGTGATCAAAACTAAGATTTTTTATCCAAAAACTAATGTTATACTGATTTTTAGCTTACACATGCTAGAAAATGGTGCCTGGGAGGAGAGAAAAAAATTGAAAATCTTCAAAAACTGCCTCAAAGGCTTTAAGGAAGCTTAGAAAGGCTAATGGATTATTTTTTGATTAATTTAAATTTCAAATAATAGTAACTAATATTGAAATCAATTTTTATTACTAGATATTTAGGTAGGAAATCATATCATAGGCCATGTAAGTCCTCTACAAGGTTGAAAAAATCTTAAAAATGGCTCTGGTTGGCCAGATTTGCCAATGAACGCTTGTAGGTCACAGATCACGAACTTGATAGAGAGACAAGTCCAACAACACTATTGTGAACCTACCATAGGATTTACAAATGTATTTTTGAGAAAAAATGAGCTCAAACACATCTCAACAAGCCCGTTCTACAACCTTGTTGCTTAATCACCACATCACAAGCTCTGATACCATGATAAAACATGCATAATAAATGCATACAAGAATAAGATCTAGATATGATATCAAGAGAAAAGACAAACATAATGAACACAATATATCACATGAGAAAACCTCCAAGAGGTAAAAAAACTCATAAAGATTATTCATATTATGAGAAACTAACAAGTACCCAATACAATCTTTCATCCCCACTTATTTTCCACACAGATCTTCACATCAGCTAGATGGATAAATAGAATATACAATTAATGCAATGCCTAAGATTTTACAATGTAAAATCCCAATAATATATAAAATATAATTTTACTATTGTAATACGACCGTTGGAGAAGTGGGACCTTTCCAATGGTCACATTACAAGGGTTGAACCTTGTCTCATAGGTCACATGGGTTGGCATCTTTGACCAAAGGTCATGATTCCAACCTTGACCAATAATTCGAACGTTAATAATAATATGCTATATTATTTTATGAGCATGACCTCATAAATAATAAATCATATTATTTATTTAATGTTGCAATTTAATGTATTACGAGTATATAAATGCACCATAATCATAACTTGTTCCAACATGTAGTCAGTGCACTAACTAACCACAGTCATTTATTCTTTAGTTTGGAATTATATTCCTCTCATATTCTTCCTTTTATACTATTACCTTATCATTCTCCTTTGTCAAAGAGTTTCTGCAATATTGTTCTAGGTGAAATAACTAGCACGTTGAGAACCATATCACAAATACATCTCTTGCTTCCAACCGGTCCACATCTTGAATAGGTTGGGCATCTTTAGTTTTAGTTTCATTTATTTGTTCAGTAGATTATATTAGTCTAGTTTCCTTTCTTACATTGGATTATATCTCTATTTCAAAAAGGCAAATAAACAGTGAAAATAATTATTTTTTCTTCATATTTTTGCACCAAAAATATTAGTTGGTCTTTTACTATTTGAAACCATACAATATATCCTTTAAAAGTGTATATATTTGAATTCAAAACATAGGTAGTTATTAGAAAATAAATCAAAACACTTTTAACATCAACAACAATCAATTTTCAGTTTAAAACAAGTTTGTGTTCATGCATAAACAGACACACTAGCAAGTAGAAAACTCTAGCCAAACCATAAGAGGGTAAAAAGATAGTATCTTGATATTGATTTTCATTGGTTGAGTAAATTTAAAATGATGTTTTAGTTTATTAAATTAAAAAAATCAAAATTTATATATTTATTTTCATTTGACACAAGTCATTCTAACTTAATGTGCATTCACCAAGAAACACTAGAAACTAGTGCTAGATTGCATATGCAAAAGAGCATTTTGATACATGGTAGTATTATTACTTATAATTTAGATCTAATTTTGTATTTACATGTATATTATAAAATCTTAGTTTTCATAATAAAATCACTCATCTATAAATCTAAAAATACAAAAACAATTTCATTTACTTTGCACATAGAAAAATTACAAATCAACACTAACATTGTTAGCCTAGATTTTGCTTTCTAGTATTTTATGCATCGAAAAGTGAATTGAAAAATAACAAAAACAAGTATTCTTTCATTTATTTCTAGCTATTCATTGTTATTTACTTTTAATCATTTACTTTCAACAAGTAGTTATCTTTATTTTTAGTCATAGCATTACCAAAAACCAAAAACATATCACAACCAAAGTCTTGTACCAACAAGCAAGAGCATCCCTACAACCTTGGTTCTAATAGAAAACCAAGTCCAAACGCATACCACCTTTAGAAAAAAACTATTACACTTATACATTGCCACACCTAGCCTTTTGGATGGCACTCTCTGAGCATCCATACCTCCATAGAGTAGGTCTTTTTCTCAGAGTTAGAGCACCAGGTCCTACCACCAACACCTAATCAGATATCAATGTCAAACTTAGAAATGATATTTTATGTTACACACATGTCACTTATCTCATTTTCAACACTCTTAATGTCTTATAGGAACAAGAGCAAATCCTTGATCCACCCATCACCATCCTCCCCCAAATTAGAGGTCATCCATACAACATGATCTAAGCCTAGATTCTCATCTTTGTTCCCTTTCTTCTCCTTAGATCAAGCATCATCATATATAATTGATATTTTTGTATCACATTGAATGGGCATAACCATACCAATAGAGTAGACCAAATTCCTCAAGTCATTCAACCAAATTATTCTCACCTTGATGTTCCCAATTGTAATATCCCCAAATACAAACGAGACCATAAACATAAACTTGATTAATGTAAATAAATCACCAATGGAATCGCCTAAACCAACATCAATTAAATTAACAACAGCAAAAAAAAATTAAATAAATTCTCCATATGGCAAGGAGCGCCACATTCAATGCAAGGAATAGAAGTTATATTAATGCAAGTCATCCCATTTGATGAAAAGACACATCACTTTGGAAAGGAGACACATCATTTGATGCAATGTTGTGAATGGTATTTGTAAGAACTTGGTGAAAGAAAAGGATATATATTAGATTTGACATTCATTCCCTTATCTAAAGTTTAGGTAGTAGCCTCTTCTTTTATAATTGAGGATGAAACATCTCATTGATTAGATATAAAGACGAAACCCCTTGTTATCAACCCCTAAAGGATGAAACACTCTGAGAGTTCTCCATTAGAATATTTATAGCCAGAATTCTGCAATGCACATTTGATCATTATACCACATTATTTGTTATATAAATTTATTATCTTGTTAATAAGAACATAATTCTATATTCATTGAATATTATTATTTTGAAATTTAAAAAAGAATTCCAAGAAATCTAAATTAACGTATAATATTCTAATTTGGGATATTAAAATGGTATCAAAGCTTTTCATCATATCTTCCTATGGGTTTAAATAAGCTTTATGCATTCAAATAATAAGGTCAACATAAATGATGCACAGTTTGACCAGAGGGCCCAAGGGAAAATTCAAGTATATACATTGATGTCACAATTGGTTCAACAAATGCAGTAGTTGAATAACTTGCTAACTCATAATTTTAATGGTGGGGGAAGATCATCACAAGCACAAGGTTATACATTTAATAACAAACATGAAGGATTCCCATCAATGACTTATGTACGCCCAACCATGCCCACATTCCTTCAATGAGAGGAACCAATATAGGAAGAAAATGAGGCTGATTTTATTTTTAATGATATTAATGCATGTCACATTAAATATTTGAATCTTGATCCTATGATAATGGATGAATTGGCATTCATATATTTTTTCCCTTTATATGGGAAATGTGTACTATAGGAAGATGAATGGTAGCCAAATTCAGGCAAACAAGTTATCACAAAGAAACTATCAAAAGAGCATAAAATTTGTATGGTTGACAATGATTTAGGAAACAACCTTGAGTTGTCAAAGTAGCTAGTGGAAGTACACTATTCAGTGTTGAAAAACATCCCAACAACATCACTCAAAATTTTTTGAGCTAGAGTTGGAGGCGATGGTTCTTGAACTTGAATAGCCAAACAAACGTTGGAATCATCTTATGACAACCATAAATTCATCTGATTATCACAATGAGAACAAGTATGAATCTTTTATCAAAGATGAACCATTGATTGGTCTCTATAATTGTACAAATAAAAGATTTGTTTTCATGGATAGTGGAGGTGAGTCATTAATGGAGATTGTAAGGACAAATTTGGTAACAAATGAGCTTGAACAAGTCATTAGCAACACAATAAATGATCAATTCAGAGTACATAAAGGTCCCAAGATCCTTATGCTCAACCAAGAGCTCATTAATAATTATAGTAATGGTTATAATGATAGAAGGCCATGGGATCTAGGGAAGAACAGTTGTAATAATCCCTTGCAAGAGAGAACTAATAATAATGCAATTAGTTCTATAAGGATGGGAAAAGAAACATCTAAGCTTGGAGTAGATTAAATTTTGTTGTGGAGTGTACTATCGGGTTTAAAATTGTTTGAGGACAAGTAATCTGAAGAAGGGAGGTCTGTAATATCCCCAAATATAAAAGAGACCATAAACATGAACTGCATTAATGTAAATAAATAACCAATGTAATTACCTAAACCAGCAATAATTAAATTAACTACGACAATAACTAAATTAAATAAATTGTCCATATGGGAAGGAGTGCCACATTTAATGCAAGGAATATAAGTTATATAAAAGCAAGTCATCCCATTTGATGAAAATACACATCACTTTGGAAAGGAGACATGTCATTTGATGCAAAACTATGAAGGGTATTTATAATAAAAACTTGGTGAAGGAAAAGGATATATATTAGATTTGGCATTCATTTTCTTATCTGAAGTTTAGGCAACAACCTCTTCTTTTAAAATTGAGGACAAAACCCCTCATTTATTAGATACAAGGATGAAACCCCTTGATATCAATCCCTCAAGGATGAAACCCCTTGATATCAACCCCTCAAGGATGAAACACTTTGAGAGTTCTCTATTAGAATATTTATAACATTCCACATTGCACATTTGATCATTATAAAACATTATTTGTTATATAAATTTATTATCTTGTTAATAAGAACATAATTATTTATTCATTGAATATTATTATTTTGAACTTTAAAAAGGAATTTCGAGAAATTCAAATTAACATATAATATTTCAATTTTGGATATTACACCAGTTTTGATCAAGAGCTTCACCTCCCTATCATCACCAACACTGATGAAACTTGGAGTTTTGTTTCTACTCAATTAGACACTCTTAACGAGAAATGTGAGGCAATGAAACTCTTTTGGTTCCATCATGAACATCCTTTGCCACTCATCATTCCAAATCCCATTCCTCCAAATAATCAACCCAATTCGTAGTTCTACCCACCATCCATCCCTTACACTAGTTGTCTCAACCAAACCTCAAGAAGTCAAGTGCAAAATTAAGTGTGTGATATTCACGTGTATATAGTTGTTTGTATCAATCTACCAAAAATAATGCATATCATTTGATCTTTTATTGTTCCTTTGTTGAAAATCATTGAAGCAAATTATGTGCAAAACTATGTTGGAAATGGGCCAAACCTCCCTCTCTAATGCATGCCTTTTATGATGGCCTATTGGCTCACCTTGAGATGCTTTCTCTGGAATTTGGAAATCAAGTTCAACCATTCTCATTTGGATGATTTTTAAATAGAAATAACGATGAAATTTTGAGGGAAAGGAAAGCCAACTGATAGTTGTTTTGAAGGCGGCTGAAATTACAATATCTGAAGTGGTTTATTCACTTGCAAAAATATTTTAGGTATCTCTATCATCTTGGGATTTGAAAATCAAGACAATGTGGAATCTTTTGAAAGTCCCCCTCGTTAATTGGTGTATAGTTTATTCTTCAGTTCCAAGAAGGGAGGACAATTCCAAGTGGATTCCTCCTCTCGATATGTTTGAACTAAATTTTTATGGAGCTACTAGAGGCAACTTGAGAGACTTTGATGCAAGGTGCATAATAAAATATTGTTCTAGATCCCTCATCAGATTAGTTTCACTCAAATTGGTGGATGGAATGAACAATGAAGTAAGGATATGACAACCATGTTGTACTCAAGACTCAAGAAATAGACAGTCATAGGTGCCAGAGAGACACTCTCACTTCCCTTATGATATGGCTCACTCTTGGTCTACTACCTTGAGGAAGGATACCAACTCAATTCGAGTATGTCAGCATGCATGGGGAAGACCAATAAAGATCCCTAGTGCAGGGCTAAATCAATAATTAGGGATCCCAACTACTAAAGAATCTTCTTCAAGAACATGTTATTTATGTGGTGTTGGCCATTTTAATAAGAATTTCCCATGTAAGGTTCAGCTAACATTTAAATTAACAAAGGATGGATGTGGTGGATGGATTGAAAATAACTCAACTTCTGAAGAGCATCATGATCCAGATAACGGGCACTAGGGATAGGACCATCAAACCCTTCAGTTGGGTCAGATTGGGAACTCGAATTTTGTTATACTATTGTGTTATGTTTATATAATTTAGTGTTGGTCTTTTGAAGCACTAGGTGCCAAATTTAATACTACTTGGATTTTCTAAAGAATACTAAACTGATGTTGTGATTCTCTCTCTTATTTATGAAAAATTATTCATGTTAATGAATTATGTTTGGACAATTGCTTTCCTTGCTTATATATTAGCCTTGAAATAAATTGATTATAAGAATAAAGTAAATAAAATAACATACTACCACCTCTAAAAATGATTGAGTACCCTAAGTAGTGGTATCTCACTTGGTTAGGGATGCTCGTGATGAGGGAGCACCTTGATTTGGTAGCATTTATGTTATTTATCTAGAGCAAGTAGTTTCACCTCAATTGTGATTACCGAACTTTGTGGGTGATGAACATTGTGAGGTGACCCTTATCCTTTTGCATTGCCCATTTTATCTTCGTATGTGTTTTACTAAGTAACATATGATATCATATTAAATGCATGTGCCAGGGTTGCAAAACCCTGTTTTATCCATACCACACCTAGTTGATAATGGTGAGGTTCTATTTATTTAGGGTATGACTTGACAAGCAGTACAACCAATGCACAGTCTAATTCTTGAGATGATTACTTGGATCTTATTGATAGTCAGATAATTTCAGCATATGACAGTTACTATTGAGCATCATTTTAGACATAGACAATTTTTCCCTTTGATAGTGCTTCGATCGTATAATTTTAAAGGGTTATGTTTTAACATGGTTATTCTCTACTAGCTATGTTATTTGACAATAGATTGGTTACATAACAGTTAGAGATGTGAGACAGTATAGATACTTTTGGTACTTTCATAGCACTGGGATGATGTGTACTAGAGTTTTCAAGTTACTTTATATTGTGACACTATTACATATGATGATGCACAATTATTGCATGACCTATGGAAGGTAAGTTATAGGTATTTACCCTACCTATGGGAGGTAATAGATAATTTTCCTCATACCTTTGGGAGGTAATTGAGATGCCTCAAACCTCTGGGAGGTAATCAGGATGCTTCATACCTCTGAGAGGTAATCAAGATGCCTCTTACCTCTAGGAGGTAATTGAGATGATTTATATTCCTTCTCCCCTTGGGTGACTTGTAAATTTATATAGTGTTCATGTTGTGAACTATATTTCGCTAGTATTTATCGATATTATTATTATTATTATTATTATTATTATTATTATTATTATTATTATTATTATTATTGAACTTATTTTTTTATGTGATTTGAAACTAGCACCATATTTTTTGTCTTTGTAAATTTTAATCAATTGACCGATCCTAGAAATTGTTGGTGATATTTACAGTTTGGATTTCTGGGTTTATCCTTTTCATTTGAGACCACTTGGTCTCATTTTTATTGGTTTTACTCTTACATGATCGGTTGATTTTTAAATTTAATTTGATGATAGTGGTGTTAGTTTTGCATGTATTCGTATGTGCATAATTATTACACTTGTGGCATCGTTTGGGGAGGAAAAGTGGCTTGGAATACAACTAGTGGGTCATGATGAGAACTGGTCACGTCAATTGATGATACCATCCTTCCCACCCCACTAGACATGGTGAATTTGTGTGTGTGTGTGTATGTGGTCCTTGTTTGGAGATATGATTCTTGTTTTGGAGGTCAGAGCAAATGACTTGGTATATAGTGATTGCTTGATAATTTTGGTGTCTACATTTATTGGTGGTTTCAGTATGGTTTATCACAATCCATTATGGCTTAGTAGTATTCAACTTGCTCTAAATGGTGTTACCACGGATGGATACTTATCTTGGTAGTGAATTTTTTTTCCATGATTGGCACCCATCATTCTTATCTTAGTATAATTTAAACATTGGATGGATACTAGAGTTCTCATGTTCATATCAGTAGATTTTGGTTTTCATTAGGTGGGACAGATGTGTGTGATAGTAGGGTGCATAATAAAATATTGTTTTGGATCCCTCATCATATCAATTTCACTCAAATTGGTGGATGGAACAAACAATGAGGCAAAGGCACAAATGGTCACTTTTCCACAAACTATTACTAACAGTTTATTTTCATGTTGCAGGCAATCCCCTATAGATTTTCAGTAGCTCATAGCACACTCCATAGGTCTTTGTTTGCCCTGAAATTTTGTCAGACCACATAATTTTTCAAAATGAAGCCAAAGCAACCTTCAAAATAAAAATTTTGGCTCAAAATTTTGCTGTAAAAATTTGTCTGGTTGTACATGGTGCCCATAGGAGAGAAAAATTTAAGAATTTAAAATAATGATCTAGGGGACTCTCTAGGAGGCTCAGGTAGGCTTAAACAATGAGACATCAACATTGAAACACTAGAAAGAGACTGCAGAGACTCAAGAATAAAATTTTACTAATGTTTTTCTTCATAGGGGCATACCAAGCCTTACAATGGCACTTGTGGGGAGAAGAAAAAAATAATATGAGCCAAACAAGTGCTTTACAAAATTTGTAGAGGTTTTAGAACACTAAATCTACCTGATTTCTTCCTTATAATCCATAGAAGGATAAAAAAATCTACACTAAATAATTTTTTTTTTATAAATTACCTCTCACATTTGTACAAAGTTGCTTGGGAGGAGAGAGAAAATTAGAAATCAACTATAAGGATCCAAATCAGGGAAAGTAAAGGTCAAGAAAAGCTTGGAAATGGCCAAACTAAGCCAAATAAGTGGTTAAAATTGAGATTTTTTACCCAAAAACTAATAATATACTAATTTTTAGCTTTTACATGCTAAAAAATGGTGCTTGAGAGGAAAGAAAAAATTGAAAATCTTCAAAAATTGCCTAAGAGGCTCTAAGGAAGCTTAGAAAGGCTAAGGGATTATTTAATGATTAATTTAAATGCCAAATAATATTAAATAATATTGAAATCAATTTTTCTTACTAGATCCTTAGGTAGGAAACCGTACAATAGGCCTTGTAAGTCCTCCACAAAGTTGAAAAAGTCCTGAAAATGGCTCTGGTTGGTCAGATTTGCCAATGAATGCTTGTAGGTCATAGATCACGAACTTGATGAAGAGACAAGTCTAACAACACTATTTTGAACCTACCATAGGATTCACAAATGAATTTTTGAGCAAAAATGAGCTTGAACACATCTCAACAAGCCCTTTCTACAACCTTGCCTCTTAATCACCACATCACGAGTGATGATACCATGATAAAACATACATAATAAATGCATACTAGCACAAGATCTAGATATGATATCAAGAGAAAAGACACACACATAATGAACACATGATATAATGTGAGAAAACCTCTAAGAAGTAAAAAACTCATAAATATTTTTCATATTATGAGAAACTAAAATGTACCCAATACAGTCTTTCATTCCCACTTCTTCTCCACACAGATCTTCACATCAGCTAGATGGATAAATTGAATAAACAAGTAATGCAATGCCTAAGATTTTACAATGTAAAATCCCAATAATATAAGAAATATAATCTGACCATTGTAATATGACCATTGGAGAAGTGGGACTTTTCCAACAATCACATTAGAAGGGCCCAACCTTGTCTCATAGGTCAGATGGGTTGGCATCTCTGACCAAAGGTCATGATTCCAACCTTGACCAATAATTCCAACATTAATAATAATATGCTTTATTATTGCATGAGCATGACCTCATAAATAATAAAGCATATTATTTATTTAATGTTGCAATTTAATGTATTATAGGTACATAAATGTGCTAGAATCATTACTTGTTCCAACATGTAGTCAATGCACTAACTAGCCACAGTTGGCTATTATTTTGTTTAGAATTGTATTCCTCTCATATTCTTCCTTTTATACTTTTATTTTATCATTCTCCTTGGTCAAAGAGTTTTTGCAATATTGTTTTAGGTGAAATAACTAGCACGTTGAGGACCATATCATAAATACATCTCTTGCTTCTAACTGGTCCACATCTTGATCAAGTTGGGGGTCTTTAGTTTTAGTTTCATTTATTTGTTCAATAGATTATATTATTCTAGTTTTCTTTCTTGCATTAGATTATATCTCTATTTCAAAAAGGCAAATAGATAGGGAAAATAATTATTTTCTCTTCATGTTTTTGCACCAAAAATATTAGTTGGTCTTTTACTGTTTGCAACCATACAATATATCCTATAAAAGTGTATATATTTGCATGAAAACCCTAGGTAGCTATTAGAAAACAAATCAAAACACATTTAACACCAACAACAATCAATTTTTAGTCTAAAACAAGTTTGTGTTCATGTATAAACATGCACACTAGCAAGTAGAAAACTCTAGCCAAACCATAGGAGGGTAAAAGTACATTTAGCACCAACAACAATCAATTTTCAATCTAGTTTTCCTTGGTTGACTAAATTTAAAATTATGATGTAGTTTATTAAATTTAAAAATCAGAATTTATATATTTACTTTCGCTTGAGTCATTCTAACTTAATGTGCATTCACCAAGAAACACTAAAAACTAGTGTTAGATTGCATATGCAAAAGAACATTTAGATACATGGTAGTATTATTACTCATAATTTAGATCTAATTTTGTATTTACTTGTATATTATAAAATATTAGTTTTCATAATAAATTCCCTCATCTATAAATCTAAAAATATAAAAACAATTTCATTTACTTTGCACGTAGAAAAATTAGAAATCAACACTAGCATTGTTAGCCTAGATTTTGCTTTCTAGTATTTTATGCATTGAAAAGTGAATTGAAAAATACCAAAAACAAGTATTCTTTCATTTATTTATATCTATTCATTGTTATTTACTTTTAATCATTTACTTTCAACAAGGAGCTTTCTTTTTAGTCATAACATTACCAAAAACTAAAAACATATCACAACCAAAGTCTTGTACCAACAAGCAAGAACATTCCTACAACCTTCCTTCTAACAGAACACCAAGTCCAACCACATACCACCTTTAGAACAAACTATTACACTTATACATTGTCACACCTAGCCTTTTGTATGGCACTCTCTGAGCATCCATACCTCCATAGAGTAGGTCTTTTTCTCAGAGTTAGAGCACTAGGTCCTACCACCAAAATCTAATCAGATATCAATGTCAAATTTAGAATTGAGATTTTATGTTACACACATGTCACTTATCTCATTTTCAATGCTCTCAGTGTCTTATAGGAACAAGAGCAAATCCTTGATCCACCCATCACTATCCTCCCCCAAAATAGAGGTCGTCAATACAACATGATCTAAGGCTTGACTTTCATCTTTGTTCCCTTTTTTCTCCTTGGATCTAGCCTCATCATATATCATTCATATTTGTGTATGACATTGAATGGGCATAACCATCCCAATAGAGTAGACCAAATTCCCCGAGTCATTCAACCAAATTATTCCCACCTTGACGTTCCTAGTTGACATATCCCCAAATATAAAGGAGACCATAAACATAAACTGCATTGATGTAAATAAATCACCAATTGAATCACCTAAACTATCAACAATTAACTTAACTACAACAATAACTAAATTAAATAAATTATCCATATGGGAAGGAGTGACACATTTAATGCAAAGAATAGAAGTTATATTAATGCAAGTCATCCCATTTGATAAAAAGATACATCACTTTGGAAAGGAGACACATCATTTGATGCAAAGTTGTGAAGGGTATTTATAAGAAGAACTTGGTGAAGGAAAAGAATATATATTAGATTTGACATTCATTCCCTTATCTAAAGTTTATGCAACAACCTCTTCTTTTATAATTCAAGACAAAACCCCTCATTTATAAGATATAAGGATAAAACCCCTTGAAATCAACCCCTCAAGGATGAAACATTTTGAGAGTTCTCCATTAGAATATTTATAACCAGAATTTTGCATTGCACATTTGATCATTATACAACATTATTTGTTACATAAATTTATTACCTTGTTAATAAGAACATAATTCTATATTCATTGAATATTATTATTTTGAAATTTAAAAAAGAATTTCGAGAAATACAAATTAACGTATAATATTCTGATTTGGGATATTAAAATGGTATCAGAGCTTTTCATCCTACCAACCTAGGGGTTTTGATAAGCTTTATGCATTCAAATCATAAGGTCAACATAAACAACATAAATGATGCATAGTTTGACTAGTGGGCCCAAGGAAAAATTCAAGTATATACATTGATGTCACAATTGGTTCAACAAATACAGTAGTTGAATAAATTGCTAACTTAGAATTCTAATGGTGAGGGAAGATCATCACAAGCACAATAGGGTTATACATTTAATAATAGTCATGAAGGACTCCCATCAAGGACTTATGTATGCCCAACCATGCCCACATTCCTTCAACAAGAGGAACCAACACCGGAAGAAGATGAGGCCGAGTTGATTTTCAATGATATTAATGCATGTCACAATAAATATTTGAATATTGATCCTATGATAAAGGATGAATTGCATTCATAGATTTTTTCCCTTTATATGGGAAATGTGTACTAGAGGAAGATGAATGGTCGCCAAATTCAGTCAAACAAGTCATCACAGAGCAACTACCGAAGGAGCATAAAATTTGGATGGTTAACAATGATTTAGGCAACAATCTTGAGTTGTTAGAGCAGCCGTTGGAAGTAAACTATTCATTGTTGAAAAACATCCCAACAACATCACTCAAAGAATTCTTTGAGCTCGAGTTGAAGGCAATGGTTCTTGAACTTGAACAGGCAAACAAGCATTGGAATCATCTTATGACAACCATAAATTCATATGATTATCACAATGAGAACATTTATGAATCTTTTATCAAAGATGAACCATTGATTGGTCTCCATAATAGCAAAAAGAAAAGATTTGTCTTTATGGATAGTGGAGGTGAGTCATTAATGGAGATTGTAAGGTCAAATTTGGTGATAAATGAGCTTGAATAGGTCATTAGCAGCCCAAAAAATGATCAATTTGGAGTATGCAAAGTTCCTAGGATCCTTATGCTTAGCCAAGAGCTCACTAATAATTACAAAAATGGTTATAATGGCAGAAGGTTGTGTGATCTAGGAAAGAACAGTAGTAATAATCCCTTGCAAGAGAGAACTAATAATAATGCAATCAGTTCTACAAGGATGGGGAAAGAAACATCTAAGCTTGAAGCAAATTAAATTTTTTTGTGGAGTGTACTATCAGGTTTAAAATTTATAGAGGAAAAGCAATTCGAATAATGGAGGTCTATAATATCCCCAAATACAAAGGAGACCATAAACATGAACTACATTAATGTAAATAAATCACCAATGGAATCGCCTAAACCAAAAACAATTAAATTAACTATGGCAACAACTAAATTAAATAAATTGTCCATATGGGAAGGAGTGTCACATTTAATTCAAAGAATAGAAGTTATATTTATGCAAGTCATCCCACTTGATGAAAAGACACATCACTTTGGAAAGGAGACACGATTTTGGAAAGAATACACATCATTTGATGCAAAGCTATGAAGGGTATTTATAAGAATAACTTGGTAAAGGAAAAGGATATATATTAGATTTGACATTCATTCCCTTATCTGAAGTTTAGGCAGCAACCTCTTCTTTTATAATTGAGGACAAAACCCCTCATTTATTAGATACAAGGATGAAACCCCTTGATATCAATCCCTCAAGGATGAAACCCCTTGATATCAACCCCTCAATGACAAAACCCTTTGAGAGTTCTCTATTAGAATATTTATAACCAGAATTCCACATTGCACATTTGATCATTATAAAACATTATTTGTTATATAAATTTATTATCTTGTTAATAAGAACATAATTCTTTATTCATTGAATATTATTATTTCAAACTTTAAAATGGAATTATGAGAAATTCAAATTAACATATGATATTTTGATTTGGGATATTACACTAGTTTTGATCAGGTGCTTCGCCTCCCTATCATCACCAATACCGATGAACCTTGGAGTTTTGTTTCTACTCAATTAGACATTCTTAACAGGCAATGAAACTATTTTGGTTCCATCACAAACATCCTTTGCCAATCATCATTCCAAATCCCATTCCACCAAACAATCAACCCAATTTGTAGTTCCACCCATCATCCATCCCTTACATCGACTGTCTCAACTAGACCTCGAGAAGTCAAGATCACAATTAAGTGTGTGATATTCACGTGTATATAGTTGCATGTATCGATCTACCAAAAATAATGCATATCATTTGATCTTTTAATGTTCCTTTGTTGAAAATCGTTGAGACCAATTATGTGCAAAACTATGTTGGAAATGGGTCAAACCTCCCTCTCTAATGCATGCCTTTTCTGATGACCTATTGGCTCACCCTGAGATGCTTTCTTTGGCATTTGGAAAGTAAGTCCAACCATTCTCATTTGGATGATTTTTAAAGAGAGAAATGATGAAATTTTGAGGGAAAGGAAAACCAACTGATAATTGTTTCGAAGAAGGCTGAAATTACAGTATCTAAAGTGGTTTATTCACATGCAAAAAGATTTTAGGGATATCTATCATCTTGCGATTTGAAAATCAAGTCAATGTGGAATATTTTGAAAGTCACCCTCATTAATTGGTGTATAGTTTATTCTTTGGTTCCAAGGAGGGAGGACAATTCCAAGTGGATTCCTCCTCTCAATATGTTCAAACTATATTTTTATGGAGCTACTCGAGGCAACTCAAGAGCCCTCGAAGCAGGGTGCATAATAAAATATTGTTTTGGATCCCTCATCAGATCAGTTTCATTCAAATTGGTGTATGGAACAAACAATGAAGCAAGGGCACAAACCATCACTTTTGGAGTGAAATTAGTGGCACAATGTGGAATTGAAAATATTGTCATCGAAGGAGACTTAATGGCCCTAATTCAAGCACTACACAATAGGTTTTACAAATCTTAGACCATTGAAAACATCCTTTGACATGTTTGGCCACTTTTAGGTTCTTTCACCACAAGGCAATGAAATCATTATTTCTGTGAACCAAACTTTGTTACAAACTTCCTTGCAGATCAGGGCATTTCCCAAGAGACTAAATTGATCATTAATAATAGTTCAAATGATTGGTCAAAACTAAATTTGATAAAGGGAGTGGATCTAGGGTGAAAATCATTTTTTAGCCATTACCCTACTCCTAAGGTTTGTATTTCATCTCACCTTTTCACAATCAACATGATAATGTGATGATTACATCATTTATGAGTTGTGAAGTTGGCATGTTTTACCTTCTCCTCCCTCTTTCCAAATTGATTACATGTATGACTAAATTTTTCACCTCATAAATTTTTCAATCTAATAATCGTTATGTTAAGTGTTGGAAAGGGAATTTTCTTTTTAGTTTGAAATCCTAGCTAGGAGCCAAGCCATAGAGCATTTATCTCTATGAAGTTCATAAATCTTGCTATGCCCAAATAAAAATGAAGCATCTTGATGATATTGTTGCCTTCGATCCTATATTACTTTCAGGGAAAAAAGAGAGAGATGGCATCTAGGAATAAAATGACTAATGGAATATTGAAAAAAGTGTTTTGGATCCTGACTCACCAAATTCTATAAGCAATCCAAATTGTGATGGGCCAGGACTACATAATCTATAAATAGAAACAAGGTGAACTCTGAATTGGCATTGGTTTTCACAAATAATTTACTACTAGCATTGGGAGATAAGGTTCTAACATGTAGAGTAGTGGAGAAATTTGTAGGCTCTAATCATCGAATTAGGAAAACTCAAGCCATTGAATAATTTGATTTTGGTAATTCATCTCCTTTTCATTTCTTGAGTTAGGAACACCTTGGTTTGATCCCACTTAGGGTTTTCAAAGCATTAGAGGAAAGATTTGTTTCAATGGCTGATTACCCATAAAATATGATAAACTTTATGTGGGATAAAAATTCAAAGTAAAGGAAAGTTTTCCTACCTCCTCAGTTAGAAAGACTCAAGGCTCCCATGTTATCTCTAAATTTATTTCTTCAAAAGAGGTGGTCAGAAAGGATAGTGGATTCAACTAAATATCTAGTAAGGGTTGCAAGGGAGAGCCCTCCTCCTTTGAATTTCCTACCCACAAGTACATGTAGAAGCTCTAAATTCCAAGGACCTACCACTCACCTTTGTGTTGCTTCCACCCACATGAGGAGGAGACTTGAAGTGACTAAACAAGCACATTGGATTGTGGGGTTTTTCAAAAAACACTAGATAAATAAGGGCAAGATGCCATTGATTATGGAGCAGTTAAAATTGGAATGCAAGGTCTTAGGTGGAAAGGGTAATCGGTCTTGGAAAAGTGATGGCCAAACTATTATTGAAATGGCTGAGGAGATTGTGGATGTGAAAAACTTGGGTTGTGAATGGGCTTTAACATTGAGTGATGTTGGAAAGGTTGATTTAGATGGATATGGTTTAGCTAGTTGTGTTGGTTAATATGTTGATATGGCAGCAAGAATAGGTGACTCCCTTTATTTTTGACTCTGATATTGATGCTCCTTTCTAACCATGGCTATGTTGATGGCTTAGTATTGGATTCATCTTCTTTTCTTCATGTTTGGGTCTTCATAGAAAAGCTTAATTTTGAAGTATTTTATATGCTCTCGATGTTTCTCCCCCATGGTTTTTTGGTTCACAAAAGCAAGATTTAGTGGCTTTGACTTGTGTCTTTGGCTTGCATATTGTGGAATCATCCAATATCACAACCAATTTTTGTAAATCATTTTCTTATCAATGAATGGTAAGGGACCCCTAACCCTTAGTTATCGATCAAAAAATAATCAAAAGAAAAGAGGTAATTACTACTTTCAAAAATGTACAATATCATATTTAATGACAATTAAATGTCAAAAAATTGCCTTGGCTAACATATCACACATCCCACAATGTTATGACAACATAAGTAATGAAGCATCATTTTCAAAAAAGGTTTCAATCACTTCAAATGACCCATTCACAAAAATGAAGCTAAACACTTCAAATGAGCAATTACCTCAACTAATTTCATTTGATTTGCAATGCAAATCATATAGTTCAACAATGCAAGGGGTGATTGTTGTTGAAATCCTCTGTAAGAAATTTTTTTGCATAAGTTATTAGATCAAATTCATAGAAGATAATTGGAATAGCTAGAAGGTATGTCATACAAGTTAGTTCTTCTTCCACCATGAAGGATATAATAATGCCCATGCCATTTTTATATAGAAGGTGTACAGAAATATCAACACATTGTGCAATTTTTAATGATGACAATTAGTTGACCCCAATTTAATCATGTGGATTGGTCCTAGTAACATCACTCCCCCTGCCTGACACCCGTATCTCCCCCCTAATTATTCATGATTTACAAAACTCCCTCATTCAACCAAGCGTTGAAAACACACGTGCAAATGGATATCACATCTAATCCAATCTCACCCCATACTAAGTGTCATGACGGTGACACTCATTTCAAATTTTGGGATGGTAGATGTCATTATCAAAAGCACCACAGTTATAGTAGTTGTATAAATTAGAATTGCAATAGATCGACCCTTCACTCCACACTCTATATTTCACAATACCCGAGTAGGAAGAATACCAAATCCATAGGAGGTGGCAGGGATAGGTGTGAGCCAATCTCCTACACCAAGTTCCAAATGAATTGTAAGGTTTGGATGAATTTCAAAAAAGTGGGGCTTAAAAAATTCATGCCTCACATTGAAGGCCATGATGAAATGCTTGATAAGGATTTTATCATGGGGTAGAAGCAAAGGCAAGTCATGTTCAGGGGCACCAGAGTCAACATCACAGAGGATTTGGTCTGGAAGTCACAAGCATGTCTTGTGAGGGCACCAAGGCCTTCAAGGACAAGAGGAGAAAATAAGAGTTGATGCAGACTTTCTTCAAATGGACTTGACTTTCCAAACTAATAAGAAGGGATACCCCAGAGCCAATCTTCCAAGGCATTGTCTAGACATCTATCTCTAGGTAATGAAATATTTAACTTTAGAGGGAAAATTTACTCACATATTTTCCCATCACTTATTATTACTAAACCAATTTAAGGGACATCATATTAGCCTACCTTACTACCTACTCATGTCCCTTCAATGTTCCATCTTGACCTTCCAATAAAAACCCTCCTCTGACCAGATACACCATGGGTTAATCTTCCTCACCAAAATAGGGAAACCATTGAGGGGCATTGAGATCACCCTAAGTGAAAGCAATAAAGCAAAAGGTTTAGGGGAGGTCCTAGAAAACTTTGTTGAAGAATAGGAGGAAGAGAAATCTTCACCTTCCACTTGCCCTATTCCCCCACCCCTTTCCTGAGTTACCGACAAGATGAGAAAAAGAAAGACACATGACTCTCCCTCTCGGGAGAAGAAAACTGGGGAGGTTAGGATAAGTTTGGAGGTTCCCTAGGGTATAAAAAACCTTAACTTTGAAATTCATGAGATGAAGGCGACTGAAGTTAGGAAGTAAGGAGACGACAGAAAATTGGTTGATCTCCCCAAACAAATTAGGAAGAAGCTATTGGACTTCCATGATAATCTGTAGAGCAAGGGATGGTAGTTGTTCCATCTAATAGAATAATGGAATACCTTGAAATTGGATTCAGATAGGTTGAGGGAAATTTGGGGAAATCTAAAGATGGATGAAGGTAGCAAGCATAGGACCAAGGACACCCCCAGCAAAAAAGGCAAGGAAATTATAATTATCACCCCAGTGAAATCCCTTGCAAGTGTCAAAAAGAAAGAGAAGATAAGACTTGAGAACAAAAGGAGGTAGCTGAACATAAAAGAATAATAGCATAACCCCTAGCATCTAGACTAGAGAAAAATCTAGCAGTATTAAACAAAAAGTTAGTCGTAATAAGAAGGATTCAACACCTGCTGAGAAACAAGATGTATTCACCGTGCCTTTGGAATAAATATAGTCTGAGTCCTAGTTATTGAGACCTTTTTTTTTTTTTTTTGCCATGATATTTTGCTAAAAGTTTGTGGAAATCTAGTGGTTGGTTGGCATGCTTGGTTTGGTTCTATTTTATCTTTTTTTCTTGACTTTACTTCTTGTTTAAACTTGTGGTTTTAGGTCCCTGTAAAACCTAACATTCTCCTTATCAAAAAAAAAAGTTGGCCTTACGTATAAAAATAGGAGAGCAAGCACCCATAATGAAAGTTTTGGCTATATAATTTCCAAAAAAAAAGTGGAGGATGGAAGAATAAACATTATGAGATAAATACTCTAAATGGACTTGGATTACATATTAAAAATAACAAAATTTTCATGTATTGAGTAAAGTAAGAATTCCAATAATGAGAGAACCTGTCACAGGTGAGCCAATTTCTTAGTCGGAGAAAAGGAATGCATACCTTGTAAGAAAGGAGGAGCAAGAATTCATTTCTTGAACCTTGGTCACTTGTTGCAATATTTATAAGAGAATACTTTGTATGTAATAGGACAAGACCCCATGTTTTTTGCTCCTCACTTCATGTTTATGAATGGCATTGGATAAATGCATAGGAGGGACTAAATGTATCATAGGGAAGCATGCATAAAGCTACCAAAAAAATGTTTATTAGACACCTATCAAGTGGTTGGCTAAAATGGGAAGAAAATAGATTTGTTTGTCAGTAATGTTAGATGTTAAACAAATGGACTATAATGATCTTAAGATTTGGCACCAAGATTAAGGCCATGGAAAAGAGGCTTTCGAAACATGTTTATATTTCTTCATGTGTTACAATGTATTGTCAATGAAAAATGCTAATTAAAAATTTGATCAGCTTAAAAGGATGTCCCTCCTCTATTATCATTGCTGATTCAACTTTATACTTCAACCAAAAAATTATGAATAAAATGAGTTTATAAAACTAAAGGCCATCAAACAAGTTTAAACAGATGTTAACAATTATAGAATGTTTCTATTTTTATGAGTTGACATTTTTTTTCATTTTTTGTGTTTAGATAAAAATATAATAATTTGATCATTTTTAATTATGAGTCAACAATAAAAATATTTCAACCTTATATTTTTTCATGTCATATACCATAATGTGTTTCTTCAAGTTTTTTTTATTTTTTGTTATAACAATAGTTTTGTCAAAAACATGTAACTTTTACATAAATGCATATCTATATGGCATTTAATAATTTCCTTTAAAATATCAATTTGATTGCCATATAATTCAATATTTACATTACATTACTTAGGGCATGTTACCTCACCTATTATACCTATACAAGAGTTAAAATTAATTTAAATGTTGACAATTTAATACCTTAATTTACATAGATAGATCATTTGTTTATACAATGAATTAATGGAATTGTGACACTTTAATGTGTATGTAAGAAAATGTTTATAAATCATTCAATTGTATATATACTGTTAAAAAAACCCATAGTTTTTTATAGGTACAATCACTGAGAGGAAGGGGGTGAATTGGTGGTGGCAAACAATTTCAACTTCAATTCCAATTCTTTTAAACCCTTATTCAATTTCCACAAGTATTCATAGAATATGCAAGTCAATCATAACAATGAATGATATATAATGCAAGATCATACACACAACACAAGATCTATGTGGGAAACCCTTTTGGGGAATGAAACCCACTCTCAAGCCTGCAAACACATGGACTATGATCACAAACATGAGACTAGTCAAGTCCTTCTAACCAGAATTTAGTAAAATACATGTTTCATAAGGAGCACCTACCACTAAGATGATCAAGTCCTTATAACCACCTTTTGGTCAAGTCCTTCTGACGGACTTTAGTGAAACACCTATTTCACAAGGAGCACTTAGCCCTAAGATGATCAAGTCCTTCTGACCACTTGATGGTCAAGTCCTTCTAACCAAGATGTTGAGCACCGTCCCAACACTTATGAAATGAACATCCCCTAATCACTGATTTCCTACCAATATAATGGAGAAACAATGTATATCACCCCCCTTCAATTCTTCACACAACTACACATATCCAAAACCACATTTTGGATCACTCTAAACCTCTTCGCTCATCCTCAATCTTCAAACCTGCAAGAGCATTGTCCTTGACATCAAAAATATGACCTATAAGTAATACACACTATCATCAACCTGCTCTGCTCTACAACCCATCCACTGAGCACACTCGCTCCACAACTCTCACAACCACCTCTTCTCACAAGTTGCCCATTCAAGCCTATAAATCACCACCTTTGATTTCACATTTTATAGAACCTTCATGATTATTAACTTCTTGTTCGGCCAATAGACATGACTTAACCCTTAAGGCTTCTATCACATTAAGACACAACTCAATACCATCCTCATAGGTTGGCCATAGCATCCATGGGTCACCCTTAAGCAACTACACCTTTCAATTAGTCCTTAATAGCCCTTATAGGTATCATTCCCCCATTAGCACTCCATTGAGAAAAATAGAAATGTAGGATGACTTCCAAATGCATAAGTACACTCCACTTGACTCCTTTGACATCCTCAAATGATCACAATCATCATAACACTTCTTTGCTAAAGAAAAATAGATCAATCTTTGACCTTATACACAAAAACACTATGAATAAACAAACAGTCAGCTTATAAGCATTTGTTCATACTGAATATGGATTGGTCAAACCTTCAAAATCCATACAGATCATCTTCAAGGAGTCTACAACAGTCTCCAATATTTAGCTCATCTTGAAACATTGAAATACGATCAGGAACAACTCTATTACCCTTCTCGGGTTACTTGTAGAGCATCAATGAACACACAGTCAAATTTAGAGCTCAAAAACTTTGACTATATAAACATTTAGACCTTAAAATGAATATTTCTATATGCACTTGAAGTCCTCTACAACTTTTCCTTCTACACCATGGTCAAATTTTGCATAAATCAAAAGTTATAGCACAAAAATTGAGCACTAGTTTTTCCCACAAAAACTTAAATATTTGAATTCCAGTGGTCACTAAGCAATTGTTAAACGTACATGTTGCCATCATCTCATGCTTCCTGGAAATTGTGGAAAAACACACTCCATCAATCTTTGTAGATCAACTTGGTACTTACCTTGCAATGCTCATCATTAGATCTTACTCAGAACTCTCAAGTTTATGACACTTGGCAGCCTCACGTGCCTTCTAAGCACTTTAATGATAGTCCCTTGCACTTGTTCCACTTGGCAATATTGTGTGCATTGTTGAATATTTGACTTGTCTCACACCATTGATGTTTGTCAGTACGAACCGCCGTTCACCATTAATCTTCTGCTAGACTAGCGAACTTGTGACACTTGTCACCTGTGCGTGCAACCTTTGACATGTTGACTCTTACATGCACCATTGGATCAAAATTTTGAATTAATGCATACCATTAGATATTCTAACTAATGACCTCAGTATTCAACATGGTTAAAATTGATGGTCTCTGACCCATCACAATCTGCTAGATGAAATTTGAAGCTTTATAACTTGAGCTAGACAACACTTCAAGACTCCAAATTTTTAGGGTAGCTTCTTGACACTATAGACAACATCTACATGTAAACATTTGACCATTATTGAATTTATATATACCTTAATTAAATGCACAAACATACTGGTTCATTCATATCTACATGATGTGTAATGACGGTCTGGCTAAGTATGGGAACCTCTGTAATCTGCTTGGAAAGCCAACTTTGAACCTTAATAACTTTTGATGTGCTCAATCGCGTGACCTGAGATTTGAATCACATGATCACCTTTCATATGGGAATTCATCCATATATCAAGATACTCTTGGAACCTTCATACATGTGAAATATAACATCACTAATATGCCTACTCAGATTTTTCTGCTACAGAACCAACTATGCCTAGATGAACATAATGTGGAACCGGATGAATACCATGCACTTCCACAAGCTCTCCAATCATCTTTGACCTTTGATAGGACCCCTTTCATAGCCTCAAATCACCATAATCATCTCTAAACATCCTTAACCATACCAAAATAGAAGATCAACCAAGCCTGCTTCAAGCCTACTAGAACAAACACACTGCACACTTTTTCATTGACACTTGGACTATCAAGACACTTCATCCACTCACCTAGACACCTCCATGACATCACTAAAAACTCTCCAACAATCTCCCTTTTTGTCATTGATGTCAACACCCTCATACAAGTCACCTTCCTCTCTCTCTTCAAGCACTCTCACAATAGGAACCTTCTCCCCCTTTGATACAATGACAAAGTGGGCACAAACTAATCTTGAGGACCTAAAAAGACCATCAACATGAGAGGACCACCTTATAAATATGATACAAACTCCCCCTTACCTTGATCCTACCTCTTCTTCCCTTGACAACTTCCTCTTGCTACATGCCAACATTCTCTTCAACCAAGCACTGCAACCAATGAAGAAAGAACACATAAAAGCATTGAATTCTTATGGAACTCACCAAGAAACATCTGAAAGGAACTCCCCCTAAGATAACTAAGCCATTTCACCTCTTGAGCATCTTCATGTGTCCACACACCATGAAGAACCACCATACAGGCTTACTAGCCTCCCCTCTCAAGACAACTCTGGAGCAAGCTCATGAACTTGTTGCTCCCCCTTAACTAAAAGACCTTCTATTGATTCATAGAGAAATAAATGACACCCAAGCTTTGTCTTAGATATTAAAATATAGATTTTGACAATGGTTTGATCATAATATCTACAAGTTGCTCTTTTGTAGGCACATATTCCAACTTATCACTCTGATTACTCACTTGTTCTCTCAAGAAATGATATCTAATAAGAATGTGCTTACTTTTTTAGTGCATAATAGGATTCTTTGAGATATTAATTTCACTAGTATTGTCACAATACATAGGACAAGGTCCATTTTGTCTTACCTTATAATCTTTCAAAGTTTGTTCATCCACATTGTTGAGTTGTGGAGCTAAAAGCTTCAACTCTTTGCAAACAGGTGGAACAAGAAGGTTGCTGAGATCCAGGAGCACCGGCGTCGGCAGCAGGACCGACGTCGGTCATGACCCAGTGCAAAAGGCCACCGGCGACGGCAGGGAGTCGGCCGACGTCGACAGAACCAGACTAGCAGGGACCGACGTCGGTCGCCTGTGTGTTTCAAAACTGCTCATTACACAGACAGTTAGTTAAGTGAACGAAGTGTTTGCATGTAAAGGCCAGTTAGAGTCTTTGGTTGCGAGGATAATTGTCTAAATTAAGAGTCTAAGTTAGTGTTTGAGTTAGGGATCAATTTATAGACCCATTGGCATGTATTGTAATTAAGGCATGAGATAGAAAGGAAGGCAAGTAAGTTGCTTCCATTGTAAGATCATTGAGTTGCAGGTTGTTGCAAGCTCATAGGGGATCTACATGTGAGTATGGTCTATTGAATTGCAGGTTGCAGGTTCATGGGAGATCAACTTGAAGTACTTTTGAGTGCTTGGTGAACTGGCAGGGTTATTACTGACTAGTTGGAGAGGTGAACACCAATTCTGTTTGTGAGTTGGTTGTTGGGACCGTTTTTTGTGTAGGAGAGTGTTGTGTGAGAAGAATTACTGTACACTTGAGGTGTGGCAAACCTCTGTAAGGTGAAAGAGTGTGGTGGCTCTTTGTTGTATTCTTTTCTGTAAAGTGTTAATACAAGAGAGTGTATTGTCTCTCATATTCTGTGCTATTGGTGAATTCTAGCTATTTGTGTTTCTAGTTATTTCCGCATTTATAATTGCTTATATTTGGTAATCATACTGTGCTCTTTCTGAGGAGCAAGATCCAACAAGAGGAATCAGAATAGAGGTGTGTTTGTTCTTGGACTTCCCTGACACACATGACATGTGTGCAACAAGAGGTAGTTGATATATACTCAGCTTATGCAATTGATAGAGAAACTGAGGCTTGCTTCTTGATTAGCCAAGACACCAAGCATTCTCCCATGAAGAATACCCCACCACTAGTACTCCTCTTATCATCCACATATCCTGCCCAATTTTCATCAATATATGATTTCAAAGTGAATTCTTTTTTCCTGGGATACCATAAACCATACTCTATGGTGCCTTTGAGATACCTTAAGATCTTTTTGACTACTTTCAAGTGAGATTCTCTAAGATTAGCTTGAAACCTTCCTACAAGACTAACTGATTGCATGATATTAGGCCTAGAAGCAGTAGAGTACAAAAGACTTACAATCATAGATCTATACAAAGTTTGATCAACTTTTGGTGAGTCATCTAGTTTACTTAACTTGCATCATGTGATCATTGGAGTACCCATTGGTTTATAATCCATCATGTAAAACTTTCTTAGCATATCATTGATGTATTTAGCTTGTGAAATGAATATCCCTGCATCAAGTTGAATAATCTACAATCCTAAGAAGAAAGAAAGTTCTCCCAACATTGACATTTCAAAGTCAGTCCTCATAGTATTTGTAAAATCTCTATTCATATTATCATTGTCAGATCCAAAAACTATATCATCAACATATAAAACCACTATCAATTGATGATTGCCTTATGTCTTAATGTATAAATTACTATCAACTACCACCCTTTTAAAACCTTGACTCAAAATATACTTATATACCCTATCATACCAAGCTCTAGGAGCTTGTTTAAGACTATAAAGAGCCTTCTTTGGTTTACACACAAAATCTTGATTATTTGACATGAAGTATCCTTCAAGTAACTCAATGTAAACTTCTTATTCTAAGTTGACATTCAAGAATGCATATTTCACATCCATTTGGTATACCTTAAAACCTTTGAAACTTGCATATGCAAAGAAGAGTCTAATTTCTTCCATTCTTGCCATAGGAGCAAAAGTCTCATCAAAATCTATTCCTTCAACCTGAACATATCCTTTACACACCAATATAGCTTTGCTCCTTGTGACTTGTCCTTTCTCATTCATCTTATTTTTAAAAACCCACTTGGTACCTATCACATTTTTATATTTTAGCCTAGGAACTAAATCCCATGCTTCATTAGTTATTATTTGATCAAGTTCTTCATCCATTGCATCATTCCAACTTTCATCTTTGCTAGCTTCCATGAATGTATTGGGTTCAATCATGGACAACAAAGCTGAGTCTTGTTGATTCTGATTGATCATCATTCTTCTTCTAGTTTATAAACCTGCACTAACATTTTCAATAACTTGAGAGATTGGATGATCTTTTTTAATTCTTCTAGATGGAGCTTTAGAGTCTTGTCTTTCTTCCTCCTCTTCATCTTCATAATTTGTTTGAATAGATAACTAATCATTAATTGCAATAGAATTCTAATTTGAGTCACTTACCTACAATTTTGGATTTTTGACTCTACTTGTCTCATCTATCCTTACATTTGAACTTTAAACAATCTTGTGAAGTCTTGTTGAAGCACCTATAGGTAGTATTAATAGAAGAATGACCTAAGAAGATGCCCTCATCAGACCTTGAATCAAATTTGCCAAGATTTTCTTCATTTCTTTTGATGAATCACCTACTCCCAAACACTCTAAAATGTTTGACATTAGCTGCTCTATTCTTTCATAACTCATAAGGAGTCTTATCATCATTTATTCTGATTTGACACCTGTTTAGGATGTAAACTGAAGTGTTGGTTTCCTCTTCCCAATACCCATCTAATAATTTAGAATATTAAGCATAGTTTTACTCATTTCTTGAATAATCATATTCTTCCTTTCAACAACACCATTCTATTATGGTATTTTAGCAACAAAATATTGTCTCCTTATCCCTTGTTTCTCACAAAAATCATAAAATTCATGAAACCAAAACTCACCTCCTCTGTCTGATCTTACACACTTGATCTTTGACCCTTTATCATTTTCCATAAGCGTTTTGAATGCCATAAATCTTGCAAAAGCTTCTAATTTTTCTTTAAGAAAAAATATCTAAGTTAGCCTAGTGAAATCATCAATAAGAAGCATGAAGTGGCTATTACCTTGAATACTTTGAGTTCTCATAGATCCACATAAATCAATGTGGATCAACACTAAAGGCTTTGTGGTGGAGAACTCCTTGGATTTGTATCTTCTTTTGGTTTGCTTCCCATGAAGACATGCCTTGCAAAGAGAATGAGGAATCTTAGTAATCTTGGGCATATGCCTTACCAACCCTTTTAAACTAATCTTTACCATTTTATCAAAATTTATATGTCCAAGCCTTCTATGCCAAAGCCAGCTTTCTTCCAATTGAATCATGAAGCACTCCTTATTGGATTCATGGAATACATACATGTTGTTAACTATTTTATATACATTTGAAACTAATATGCCAACCTTTCTTACTTCACATACATCATCATGAAAAGTTACAACATTTTCTTGCTTACACATTTGGATCACGCTTAAAAGATTATGTTTCAACCCTTGTACATATAAGACATTCTCAGTCCTAGTATGACCATTGTCTAGACTCACAGTACCTTTGCCAACTATGTTAGCAGATTTGTTGTCACCAAATCTCACTAAACCTAGGTTGGTCATCTTAAGAGAGATAAACTTCCTCTTGTCTCATATCATATGATTTGAGCATCCATTGTCTATGAACCATCTCTTGTTCCCATCTTCTTGAGCATGCAAGGCTGCTTGAACAAACATTGCCTCTTCCTTTAGTGGACCGCTTGAATTTTGCTTCTTTTCTTCTTCAATCTTAGACTTAGTCTTCTTGAACCATTTGATGGTGTAAATGACTTGTATATCCTTTTTTCCAAAAAACTCTTTTGCAGTTCTTGGCTATATGACCATGTTGGTTACAATTGTAGCATATGGGATTCCTTTTGATCTCTGGAGAGAAAGCACAATCCCTATATCTATGACCAACTTGATTGCAGGAGAAGCAATACCCATTGAAGACATTGTTCATATTTGACCTTCCTTTCTCTTGACCATTATTGATCCAAGAATTTTCATTCTTGACCCTTTTGGTGGAGCTAAAATCCATTTTGATCTTGAATAAGAGCACATCTGAGTAAGTCATGACGTTCTTTTCAAAATGTTCTACCCTTTGGTTGAGACCTTTATCCATCATGACCTATAGATTCTTGACTATTGCTTTTAGATATTTCACTTGCGTCTTCACATCATCCATGCTTGCATTGACGTTTGATAAAGCACATACTAGTTTGTGTTGAAGACAAGCCACAGTCTCTTTGTCAACCATTGTACCCTTGATCACCTTCAATTGGTTAAACTTGCAAGAAGGACCTCCTCTGATACCAATTGTTAGAGGTACAATCACTTAGATGGGGGTGAATCAGTGGTGGCAAACAACTTCAATTATTTAAAACCTTTATTTAATTACCACAAGTATTCATAGAATATGCAAGTCATTCATTAAAATGAACAATAGATAATGCAATATCATACACACAACACAAGATCTATGTAGGAAACCCTCTTGGGGAATAAAACCCACTTTCAAGCTTGCAAACACATGGACTACTTGTCCTATATGATGATCACAAACATGAGACTAGTCAAGTCCTTCTGACCAGAATTTAGTGAAACCCTTGTTTCTCAAGGAGCACCTATCCATAAGATGATCAAGTCCTTATGACCACCTTTTGTTCAAGTCCTTCTAACCAGCTTTAGTGAAACACCTATTTCACAAGGAGCACCTGCCCCTACGATGATCAAGTCCTTCTGACCACCTGATGGTCAAGTACTTCTGACCAAGATGTTGAACACCCTCCCAACACTTATGAAATGAACATCTCTTGATCATTAATTTTCTGCCAATCTGATTGAGAAACAATGTATATCAACCCCCTTCACTTCTTCACACAACCACACACATCCAAAACCACCTTTTAGATCACTCTAGACCTCTTTGCTCATCCTCAATCTTCAAACCTGTAAGATCACTATCCTTGAGATTAAAAATATGACCTATAGGTCATACACATAGTCATCAACTTGATCTTCTCTACAAGCCATCAACTAGGCACACTCGCTCTACAACTCTCACAACCACCTCTTCTCACAGGTCACACATTCAAGCCTATAAATCACCACATTTGATTTCACCTTTTATAGAACCTTCATGATTATTAACTTCTTGGTTGGCCAATAGACATGCCTTAACCCTTAACGCTTCTATCACATTAATACATAGCTCAATACCATCCTCATAGGTTGGTCATAGCATCCATGGGTCACCCTTGAGGAGCTACACCTTTCAATTAGTCCTTAGTAACCATTATAGGTCTCATGGAGACCTATTCCCCCATTTAGCACTCTATTAAGCAAAATAGAAACATAAGACCACTTCCAAGTACATAGCTCCACTCCACATGACTCCTTCAACATCCTCAAATTATCATAGTCATCATAACACTCCTCTACTAAATCAAAATAGATTAATCTTTGAAATTATACACGTTAACACCATGAACGAACAAATAGTCAACTTTTAAGCATTTTTTCATACTGAATATGATTGGTCAAACATCCAAAATCCATATAGGTCATCCTTAAGGAGTCTACAATACTCTCTAATAGTTACCTCATCTTAAAACATCAAAATACCATCAAGAACAACTCTATTACCCTTCTCAGGTTACTTGTAGAGCATGAACGAACACACAATCAACTTTGGAGCTCAAAAACTTTGACTATATAAACATGTATACCTTCAAATGAATATTTACAGATGCATCTTGAAGTCCTCTACAACTTTTATTTTTACATCATGGTCAAATTCTGCATAAATCAAAAGTTATAGCACAAAAATTGAGCAGTAGTTTTTCCCACGAAAATTCAACTATGTGAATTCCAACAGTCATTGAGCAATTGTTAAAATTCAAACATGTTGCCATCATCTCTTGCTTCATGGAAATTGTGGAAAAACATGCTTCGTCGATCTATGTAGTTGATCATCTTGGTACTTACCTTATAGCACTCATTGATATATCTTGCTCAGAACTCCTGCGATTATGACACTTGGCACCCTCACGTGCCTTCTGAGCACTTTACTAATAGTCCCTTGTGCTTGTGCCACTTGGAAATCTCGCATGCATTGTTAACTCTTTGACTTGTCCTACACTGTTGATCTTTGTTAGTATGAATTGTTGCTCATAGTTTATCTTCTGTCGGACTAGCGAGCTTGTGACACTTGTCACCTGCGCGTGCAACCTTTGACATGTTGACTCTTACATGCACCATTATATCAAGATCGTGAATTAACGTATACCGCTAGATATTCTAACTAATGACCTCAGTATTTGATGTGGTTAAACTTGATGGTCTTTGACCCATCACAATCTGCTAGAGCAACTTTGAAGCTTTATAACTTGAGTTAGATAACACTTCAAGACTCTAAATTTTCAAGGTAGCTTCTTGACACTATAGACAACATTTCTATGTAAACCTTTGACCATTATTGAATTTATTCATACCTAAATTAAATGCACAAACATAATGGTTCATTCATATCTGCATGATGTGTAGTGATGGTTTGGCTAAGTATGAGAACCTCTGCAATCTGCTTGGAAAGCTAATTTTGAACCTTAATAACTTTTGTTGCGCTCAATCACATGACCTAAAATTTGAACCACATGATCACCTTTCATAAGGTTATCCATCCATATATCAAGCTGCTCTTGGAACCTTCATGAATATGAAATATAACGTCATCAATATGCCTACGCATATTTTTCTATCATAGAACCAACTATGCCTAAATGAACATAATGTAGAACCAGATGAATACCATGCACTTACACAAGATCTCCAATAATATTTGACCTATGATAGGACCCCTTTCATAGCCTCAAAACACCATACTCATCCCTAAACATCCTTAACCATGCCAAAATAAAAGATCAACCAAGCCTGCTTCAAGCATACTAGAACAAACACACTGCACACTTTGTCATTGACACTTAGACTATCAAGACACTTCATCCATTCACATGGGAATCTCCATGACATCACTAACAACTCTCCAACAAGTTTTCCAAGGACCAAACACAAATCAACTAGTGGATTTTGAGAAGTAACTAATTTCTTAAAAACAACCAAAAAGATTCATAAGATGACACTAGTCGCTTGTAAAAGCATCCAGTTGGTATGTAATAGTGAAAAAAGAACATTCATGTGATAAAAATAAACAATAATGAAAGACCTTCCCAAGATTGAATTATAGCCAAAAACACCTTGCTTAGTAACATTCAAGGAAAGACATTCACTTGTTTACAAAAATCAATAGCTTGTTGCCTAGAAAAGACAATTTGAAGACCCTCATGGCCAATGGTTGATGGCTTATAAACAATATATAGTTCCTCAATAATAAAAATGAAAAGACCCTCACATAATAATGATAAAAAAAGTGTTCGCATATTAATAAAAAAAAAATAGCTCCTTCCCCCCAAGGCACTGATAAATCACTTACAAATGTTGATTAGTTGTTTAGTAAAAATGATGGGAAAACTTCAAATAACCATAAAAAACATCAAGAAAATAGCCATAATTGCTTTCAAACAACGACAAATGTTCATTTTTAGATAATGATGATTTTTTTTAAACGGGTAAAGGTAAGGGTTTTAATGGGACCCTACAACCCAATACAAAGATAACAAATAACCAATTAGGAAGGACAAAATAAACAACCATCAATCCATCCAATAGACCAACCAAGCCACATCAAACAAAGAATAGAACATCAAAACCATCAACCAAGAGTCAACCTACAATCAACAAACAGGTGGCCAATAAAAAATCCACCTACAATCAGTACAAAGTTGGCCAACAGAAAAAATATTAAAAAAGAACCGTCCCCAAACCCAAATGCTACAGACAAAACAATCGATGATGAGCTACCAACAAAATAACCTACCACTCAAAAAAATAAAAAGGAACAACCATAGTTAACCAATGGCTAAAGCCACCCTTCTACCACGTCGGGAGAGGATGCCCTACATCATCCATTGAGTATCGTCCTTTATCATTTCCTCTGCTTTTGATCTCAATCTTATTAGCCTCTAATCTTCTGATCTTCATCATTTCTTTGTAACCAAAGAGTCCAAAATATCTTTGGGTCTCATTGTCGAAGGATGAGAAGGGGAAGTAATGGTCTTCGACAGAAGAGGAGAGCTCAAAGATACAAGAGGGGAAGGCTCCACCCTTGGAAGGGCCTCCCTCGTAGGGGGAGAAATATGCCTAGGAGTAGAGAGGGGAAGAAGAACTAGATGGATGATAGAATCTACCATGATTGCACCAAATGAAATCTTAATCCGAATCCCCATCTTTCTTCCTCTAAACCAAAAAGGAATGATCTTTGATGAGATTATAGTGAAAGCATCTAAAAGGAAGACCTTTAAATTTGAGAAACGAAGTCCATGATCCACGGGATGAGCAAAGAATAAAAGAATGACATAGAGGTTTGGAAAGATCAACAATAGCATATCATATTTAATTTTAAGAGCCCCTATAGCAAAAACTCTTGGAATTATTTGACGAATATATGAAAAATTGTTTCACAAGCATGGCGAATCCTATATTCATGGTGGTGAATCCATCGAGATTCGGGAGGAGTGCAAGGACATAGAATATTCAAGTTTTTTTCCCGTAATATCGTTTGGTTGCACTAAAAAGGGGACGTTGAACAAAACCATTGAACAATGTTGTCGAATGACTGGGTCGAATGGTTGGGCCAAATGGTGTTACCGAAAGGTGATGTTGAACGGCCCTACCGAACGACATTATTGAATGGCACTGTTGAATCGTTGTGTTGAACGATGCTATCGAGAAGTACCCCTAACCGGTGTTATCAGACGGTGCTACCATCTAGGAGTTGTCATTCAGTGTGGCCAACTACCATGGATTTTATTCAGTGACATGTTGCTTGTTTGGTGTTTCTGGGTAACCCATGCAACCAATATGCTAGTCGGTGGCCCGGTTGCCACCTTCGACTTATAAATACCCCCATTTACCCTCATTTTAACCATTTTGTAGAATAGATTTCTTGTCCCCCCTAATTTTTTATAATGATTAACATGTCACAGGCACCCCACCCATAGCAATTCACCTATTCCTGCAGCCAGCCACATCTAAGATCTACCTACTCTAGAGTCTAATGACATGGAATCGACAAGAAAATACATTTTCAATAATTTGTTATGCCCAGATAATTTTAAGTTGGTACAACAACCAAACACATTCAACGATTGGATATCTAAATGCAGCTTTAGTAGCCTGCTCTATATGCCCCAATAAGAAATATATAATGGCTTGTTGAAATCATTAATATTTTGCTGACACTAGAAAGATGAGGTTCAAAGTGAACATCGACTCTAGATTAATCTCCTTTGGTACCTCACTTGCAAACATTCATAATTTGACAAAGTTTTAGTTTCACAATGCTAACCTTGTAACTCTAAAAGCAATGTTGATAAATGATGACAAGAAATATTTGGTTTCAGCTTTCAACTTGCAGATCAGTCGAACTGGTATGTAAATTTGTTTTTCATATTTAAAATTAAACTTTTGTTATTTGTCATTCTTTTGACTGATTCATATTTTTTCACTTTCATTTTAGATAGTCAGAAGAGGGGCCTCCATGTTGATGACATTTCTTACCCATTTCTTAAAGAAATGGTTCAATTTTCCCTTGCAAGAATAGTATTACAGGGAAGACCAGTAGACATTAACTCTTGGGTTGTTTACATTCTTCGTACTCTTTCAGGTTTGAGATATGACTGGTGCACTTTTATTTCTTTTAAGATTAGGGTAGAATTGAATTATGGTTGTACTAATCCCAATTCCATAATTTAATGTTTAAATTTTATTTTGGCCTTGTACTATGAGGTCTTATATGACCTTCAAAAAACTACGATTCCAACTATGTTGCATCCAAAAATGAGCACAAATGTTTTGTCTATTGATGAGCATGAGGTTAGTTTACTATTGAAATGTATCAACTAAATGATTTAGTTTATAAATTGTTACAAATTTAAATCTTAATATTTATTTATTTGTTGCAGGTAAGATTTTGTGCCTTTATGACACAAAAATAAGTTGCTTCAAAAACACATTGTAAAGTTGAAGGATCTAGAGATTTTGAGTCTGCAGAATCATCCTTACATTCCTTTCATATTTTGAAACGTCCAAGAATTTCTTCTAGATCGTCTCTACATGCAGGTTTGTAGTTACAACTTCAATAATAAATGCATAATAACATGTTAACTTTCAAGTGTATTATCTTATTTATTTTTTTAATTTTTGCAGTTGATTCAGAATCGACTGAGGTTGGCCTTGAACAATCTCAACAAACCCCAACATTTCATCTATCAGTGTCTTCTCGACCGTCTGTGTGAGGTATTTTACATTCCATGTTTTGGTTTTTTAGTTGAAGTTTCTTGATTATAGATTTTTTTTACTAGAAGTTTGTCTATTGTAGCTCAAACTACCCCCATCACTCGGAATATGACACGTAGATTGGAGGACATATTGTCTCTAACTACAAATACTAAATCTTTAATTTTAAATTAGCATTGAGTTTTATTTTTTAAATTTACCATTTTTCTAATATAATTTATTTTTTCAGGGCACCCTCAATCTATGAGGAAAAGTATGTCGTCGCCACCACCACCAAACACAGTTCGCACAATGGAGAAGAATCTTTCATTCCCAGTAGGGCCAACATCTAGCAGAGGAACACTATAATTTTCAAGTTTTGACTTCCCAAATTTCTCTATCAGAGGTCTCCCTAGTACGCAGGGATTAACATGTTTGCAACAAATTGATCTTGATGAGGAATATTTTGGGATTGAAAGTGGAGAAGTCGGTGGTGCTAATTTCAATCCCCATGATTTTATTCAAGGTCCAAATGTAACTGCTTAAGAGTAACCTTGTACCTCTTCACCCCCAACCCCACCAGCTAATGTTGACTTGTTTGACGATGGCATGACAACTTTTTCATTAAACAATTTATTATCAAAAATTATTATTTCAAGTCTTAAGGAGGGAGTTATAGATGAATTATAAAATGTACTAGTTTGAGAGTTTTAGGCAAAGACATTGATTTTTAAAAAAAACTAGTTATCACAACCACCCTTAGAGAGAAAATGTGTTTTCACTAGTTCAACATGAACACACAAGATTGATGCTTTGTTTGGTCAAGCTAAATCTAAGTCTATTTCTATTTCTAATAGTTACAATGATAATGTTTTGAGTATTATGCTAAATAGGGTAGAGAATTTGAATGCATAAGCCTAGTCATATTTTAATAAATGGGCAAAAGACACCAACCTTGTTGTTATTGCAAATGCCGAGAAAGAAAAGGCTTTGGTAATGTATCATCATTTTTATCAAATTTAATGTCATAGTTATTTTAGTTCGTATCTAATTAGATTTCATTTGTAATTGCAGGCAAAATATGAGAATCTGAAAAAAGACGTTGAAGTCCTCAATGTGCATTGAAAAAATGCATGAAAAAATTTATATTCTGCTTTTCAATTCAAAGAGAAACTTGTTTTGTTGAATAAACAAAACAACACACTCAAAAAAATCATTAAGGAGCAAGGATGGGATCCTGATGCTTTATTGAAGCAAAAAATAGATGTCGATCAAAGTCTACTTTACGTAGGAAATGTTGCAAAAGAAAAAAAAAATACTCGTATTAATTCTGCTATAGAGGATCTTGAAAGGGCAAGGATATTGAAGGATGGTACAGAGGAACTGGAGGCGGGGATTTGTAAGGATGGTAGTAATAATGTGGATGATGGGAGTGATAAAGTCATTGAGCAGTGAATTGTCTTTCTAAGTGACAAAAAAATTGATATTTTTTTATGTTGTAAACTCAATATTATATTTGAAAAGACAATGTTATGTTTTTTTTTAAAAAAATTGAAATGACAATTTTAAGTCTAAATTTGCAATGATAAGTTTATTAAGTTTCAACTAGTCTTTTTTTAATGAGTTATTGTTCATTTATCATCTTACATGCATATTATGTGTTGATGTAGTTCAATGAACATGGTGATGTAGACTGCAATTATTTTTTTTATGGATTTGGAGTGAGCATGAATTTGAATTTATATTTTTTGATGTTGTAAACTCATTATGAAATTTGAAAAGACAATATTATGTTTTAAAAAAAATGAAACGACAATGTTAAGTTTGAATTTACAAAGATCAATTTATTCAATTAATGTAGTTCAAAAAACATGGTGATGTGAATTGCAATTGTTTCTTTCTATGGATTTGGATTGAGCATGGATTTGAATTTGATGTGCTTTCATCTTGTTCAATTATTATCATTGTTTTAGATAATAGAAAAGTTGTAGTTATTATGGATGTAAAGTTTAAACAATTAGTATGGTTTGTTCTACACTTGAATCTTCATGAGTTTAATTTTTTTTTTTAAATTTGGTTATGTTGTCCAATAGGCTTGTCGTGTTCTATCGTCTTTGTATTTAACTTCAATATTCATATTTTAAAGCTAAAATTTAAGGTTAAAACTATTAATATGTTGCTACAATATCAAATTTAAGTTATTTCAAAAGTAATAAAAATATGTATTTAACAATACAATCTTAGAAAAATACAAAAATATTATAACCCATTTGAAATTTTGAAGAACCAATTAAAAAAAAGGAAAGTTGCATGATGAATGGAATAAATATTTCAAATGACAATGTTATTAACAATTTTAATGAATTTAGTATTTGAAATGTTTTACAATATTAAAAATGATATGAAATTAAAATTTAGAATATGATTATTGCAATAAATATACAACTAAAACTCGAGTAGTTGAAACAATCCTACACAAACCTGCTCATGACAAGTAACATTTGCATCTATTGTGTCAGTGGCATATTCAGTGTCATTATTTACATCCTCTCTATTGGTCATTGTATTTCTAATGCCTTTTTTTTAGTTAAAGAACTCCATGTTGACAAAGCTCTTTCATAAGGAAACATGTCCACAATATAACATGAAACATTCAATCTCAAACAAGTTTTTAAATTTTTATTCAATCTGTTTCGAGGTTTCAACTTAATGAAAGATAATGCACTAAATATTCTATCATATTCCACTAATCCCAGAATTATTATTTGACAAAGCTCGTATAATCGAAAATATTCACTAATACTTTTTTGCAGATTGCTACTAGGATAAATTTTTTTCTATTGTCGTGTAATTGATCCATTTTATCTTGGTTCACTTAGAAGGCGATATTGTTCAAACATTGTAATTCTAAAATGTGTTGACTGAGATGTCAGTAAATCATTTCTCAAAATACTTTTTATTTCAATTCCATTGACCTCTATAGATTTACTGAAATGCTTAACAAAAGAACCTATGTATTTGTGAAATAAATTGCTAATTAGCTTTTGACCATTATTACTGTTCCAAAATACGGGATTCACAACTACCATGGCCTCTAACAAATCATCCCTTTGAAAATAATCTTCAATCTCGACAGATAATTTTTTGAAATTATACTCAATTTCATCCACATTTCAGATATGATAGTTTCATATTGAATACATGTTACACAGTTCTTCAGTTTCATCTCCCACAAGATCAGGGCTTTTGTAGAAAGTGTGCATTGGTATCTCCTTGTCATTAATGATGACACAAAGCTAATCATTGACATTCAATTTCAAATAGCTTTCAAGATTCTTAAAATCTGACAAACATTGCCAATTGCTAAAATTAGGTCCCTGAAACTTTTCATTCAAAGTGTATAATATATCCAAAGACTGGCATACTCGTTTTCTCAACCGTATGATGTCAACAATATAAATGGATCTCTTCTGAGCATGTTTCATTAAAAATTTCATTTCCTTCAACATTAAGAAAATTCCACATAATGTTCGTAATGTTTCCAAATTTGTTAAACAGTACAACAAATCTTTTGCCTTGTCAACTTCTCTACAATATTTATACATAAAACTATTGATGATGGATATTCTTCAAACAATCGACATGCAAGTTCATACATAAAAATCCATCTTATATCAACATCTTTCAACAGTTTTTTACCATCAATCATTTCTATTGAAAATTTTTGGAACTCCAAAAATCTTTTGACTACTTGACATATAAACATGTAAGTCACGAATGAGCTCTTTCACTTTTGTGACATTAGCAAATTTGCTAACTATTTTGTATGCAATATTCATCTTATGAGCCATACAATGAATCAGATTCATTTATAAGAAAATTGTTGTTTACAATCTAACATACAGACTATTTTATGCCCCTGCATAACTGATGCACCATCAGCCCCAACACATACCAGTGTTGTAACTATTACATAATCATCCATCCCAACTTTATTTTTTAAATTAGATACAACCAATTTGTGAAGATTTTTAGCATTACAATTTTATAATATTTTATGAATTGTTAGTAGACGGGGTTGCCTTGGATAATTCTTAAAAGTATAAACATGCATGCAAACACAAGATGTGTTGTTAATTGTTGTGACCTCATCAATAGACAGTGATATGTGTTGTCCCCAAAAAATGACTTCTCATTTTTGGGACAACATATGAACTATTTTGGCCCTACAAGACCAAAATTGTCCCTTCCCTTTACAAAAATTTGTTCTGAGCTTTCAAATTCCTCATTTTTCAAGCTTTTTCAGTAAAGGGATTAGCGGGTTCAAAGGTTCAATGTCATCAGCAAGAGCTAGGAGCATTTGTCAGAGGTTCAAAGTTCAACCATTTCAAAGGTTCTGTGGCTCCGAGCACTCTACGAGTTTCAAAGGCTTGAACCGTTGAACCTTGAACCATTTTGGTTCATCGGTTTAATGGGTTCAACGATCATGAGGTTCAACGCATTTGGTTCAAAAGGATATCAAAGGGGCTTAGCCAAATAAATGGAATGAACCGTTAAACCTTGAACCGCTTCAAAGTTCAATGGTTCAACGGGTTTAAAGGTTTGAAGGCCGCCCCAGTTAAGGAAAGAAGTGCACGCAAAAGCAAGAGTCAGACGGATGTTGCCAAGTGTTGTCAGCTAAGCCCATTATACTTTATTTCGGGAAGTGGCGAAAGCTGCCACCTATCCCTTAAAGAGATCGGCGAAGGCCGACAAGTGTCATCGTCTGCGAGAGCCTAACTGAGCCCCAAACATTTTTATGGTGTTGTAAAATCCCGAGAGCGAAAAGTGCCAAGTGTCAACAGCAAAATGTTTCAGTAAGAAGAGGCAAAAGATGCCACGTGTCAAAGGACGGGGTCCCCTCAAATGCACATACATGGAATCAAAGGGAGGTGACTTCTTTCAGACATTTCGTCTGAAGGAAATAAAGGGACCAACAACTCTCCGAAGAAATTGAAGCCCAAAAGCCACCTGGAAGATCCTGAAGGGAAGATACCCTTGCGGGGGGGACACTCGATACACATGAAACAAACCTTTTTCAAGACCTTGAAAGGCATGTTCCCTTCGAAAAATGTCGAAGCATCAAAGCGCAGCAGAAGCTACCAAGTGTCACGTACCGAGACACAATTTCAATTGAAGCTTCAAAGCGCGAAACTCGCCATGTGTCCCGTCCTAGTGCAACAAAAGCTGCCATGTGTCTGCATCCATGCCCCCAGCCTTTAACAGTTTCAAATCTTATTCCGATAAGCTTATTTCAAAGACATGAATGCCGCCACGTGTCCTCACCCACATCACAGCAAAATGACAGGCCCGTGAATGTCAAATTCAGAGTGACTGGCTAGTCGTTAACCTTCAATCGAGGAAAGACCTGCAAATGCCAAATTGGCTGCAATTGTCTGTTGATTTTTGTGGAGTCAAAAGGTGAACCTGGATGCATCTAAAGAGCCTAAGGCTGGGACATAGAGAAGGAAGAGACAAAGAGAGAAACTCAGCAGGAGTTATTTCCAGTAGGTGAAGCAGTTCGTCGGGTATATATTTGGGGCCTCCAAACATTGAAAGCGTCGTCTGTTTGTCTCTTTTGAGATAAAAGAAGAATAGACAATTGCACATCCAGCAAGTGATGGAATGAGCGATTCAGGCTAAGGAGTAGACAAAGGAGATGAACCAGCACACCACCGTTAAAGCAACCGCCCTATTTCAACATGACAAAATCAAGAATGCATCCAAGGCATTAATGCGATGAATGGATCACCCCATGGGAAAAGGCACCAGGCCTCTCTCCGCCTCTATATAATGTAATCTTTCGTATTATTGAAAGGGACTTTCATTTTTTACAGGAGCGAAACTTTGCCCATTTTGAAAGAAGATTGAGACTTTGAGGTTAGATTGTGGCAAGAACACTTCTGAAAGAAGAGAAGTGCCTTCAGTGTTTCCACCAGGATTTTCTCCTTTGTCTGTGAGCATCATCTCTGAAATAAGAGAGATGGATGGTTTATTCTTCCCCCATGTGTTATTTTCTGCTTATTTATATTATATATAGCTCCTACGTATCTATAGGGAACCTCCCCTTGATGAGAGGAGAGATTAGTCCCCTGTTGATGTGGTAAACCTACACAACTGGCTGACCAATCTTTCTGTTGTGGATGATCAGACCTATTTTGTTTATCAGTACGCTGATTGACAAAATATTCACCCAACAGTTTTTGGCGACTCTGTTGGGGACACAGTAATTTTATGCAATTTAGAACCTCAAGTTTCAGATTGAAACATCACCTATGTCTTACCCATAATCATTATAACCCTTATCCATTACAGACTCTGGCAACTCCGTTCCATGTCTTACCCATTATCATTATAGCCTTATCATATTCCTCCACTTTCGTTATTTTATCTGGTTTGCAAAACTAGAGCTACTGGGAAAGAGTGCGCAGTTTGAAGCCTCAAGCTTCAAGTTAAAGCCGGGCCAGTCCTTTTCCATTTTTGTTCTGCAAACTGGCCACTCCACCCATATTTGTTATCCCTTTTTTTTATAATTAAATCATGGTAGTTCGAGGCCCCTGGAGTAACTCTTTTGGCCCACTCAACTTGACTCCACCTCTGCATGAACTTCCACGCAGCTCAAGAAAGAACTTCCCCAAATTCTTTGGAGATGGGAGAGTTCACCCTGATGAACACATTGCAGCCTTCAACATACCCTGTGGTGTGATAGGGGTAGAATTTGAAGACGTGGCAGTCAGGATTTTTTGTGGAGACCCTACAAGGTGCTGCTGCAGAATGGTTCTACCATCTACAAGCTGAATCAGTGACTGACTGGGATACACTCAAAGCCAAGTTCGAAGCAAGATTCAAGCCCGCAAAAGATGCACATGCCTTGCTGACCCAACTCACTCAGATGAAGAAAGAGCCTCATGAGCCTATGAGGGATTTTATTGCCAGGTTCGACAAGCTGAGGCACAGGATTCCCATGGTCGCCCAACCGACACCTCAGAATCTCAAATGCTTCTTCATCAACTCACAACTGCCTGAAGTGAGTTTTCTGCTGAGAAGAGCTGGCCACATAGACCTTACTGTTGCTCAGGACTTGGCTACTGAGGTAGAAGATGACCTTATCTTGGCAGGAAAGATAAGGAGAGACCCAAAAAGAGGCAAACCCTCTTCATCTTCTGAATACTCACCCACAGCCACCACTGACCCAATGGTGCAAAAGCTGGCAAATGAACTGCTAGCCTTGAAAAGGCAAATGGCCCTAAGTATGTCTGCTCCTCCTAATCGAGATATGCCAAGGAGGGCATTTCAAAATCAGTCATATCAAGGCAACGCTACAAGAAGTCAAGGGAAACCAAATCATCTTCCTCCCCCACAAAGGAACCTTGCCCTTGAAGCACCTCCAACCAACTCAGTAGTTGGATATCTAGAAATAGAACATGTTTCCTATTTCCAACCAGATTTCGAGCAAGAAAATGGCGATGATCTCTTCAGGGAGGATCTAGAAGAATCAGCAGGCGACTCCCACATTGGTTTCCTAAATTTTCAAGATGAACCTAGAAGTGAAAGTGAAGCAGTCGAAGGATCATATGCAGTATTCACCAGGTCCGAGAATTAGTCAGCCCAGCAGGCCGACAAAGAGAAGATAGAGGAGCGACCTCAACCAGCAACCTCAATTGCTAAGCATGGAACCACTCTGCCTTTCCAGCCAAAGGACCCGGTGGTTGCTAAAAAATTAAGTGCATCAAACATCTCTGCACCTTCTACTTCAACTTTGCAGATCAGTCATCCCCTCCAAAAAACCAAAAGGATGAACTCCCATACTCTCTTCCAAGTCCATCTCAGTCATTTGACATGATTGATCATGTCAAGAAATCCAAAATGCAAATGACTGAGTTTGAATCCCTGCAAGCCTATCCTGAGCAATTAAACATTGGTGGAGAAGTCAGTATGGACCTGTCTGAGGCAAAATTTGTGGTCACCCAAATGTTGGCCCCTACAGCTCAAATTTTGTTTGAGCCGTCAGGCAAGGGTAATTACTTGACCACAGAGGATGCTCACGTCTCAACTGATAAAAGTCTTATAGCTGGCAATTCAAGATTTGATCTAAACAAGGCATCAGAAGAATTAGTAGGGTGCAGTACAAATCAAGAAGGATTTTCCATCTCCGTTGAAGAGAAATCTGATAGAAGATTAGCTTCTAATGATGCTTGGATCCTGGAATCCGATGGCATCAATTCTTCCACAATTGGATGTGGATGTTTGTTGCTCAGATTGAAAACTACTCAGGATGAAGAGGTCAAACTCCTTCACACCAAAGGAGATGCTGAGTTGATGGTTTGTCAGGAGTTTGAGGCTGACAATCAAAGCATGTGCTGGATTGAACTAGTAGAATAGCAAGCTATGGTGGTGGACCATATTGTTGTACTCCAAAGTCAGCAAAAGGAACTCTTCACCAAGAGAGCAAGGAGTTTTGGTTTTCAATTTGAAGACCACGTCCTACCATGGGGCAAGAAGAAGAAAGAGCCAAGAGGAAGACGCAGAAAATTAGTTTCCTAGTGGAGAGTTCCATTCGCCTGTCACCGTTTCTGGGGACAAAATGGTTTCCTGCTAGTTTATCAGGATGGCACACCATTTTCACTATCTCACAGTGGCCGGCATCTAAAGCGCTTCAAATCTTGAGGCATTAAATAAGATCATCTGTACATATGTATATTTGTATAGTCTTTTATTTCTATTTTGTTCTTTTGTTTTCATTTTTAGAGCATTTTTTCTTGGGTAGCGCAACTCCATAGACCAATGGCACACTTCAAAGCACTCGAAATTCTAGTTTCTACTCCCCTCAGCTGTGTTTCAAGTTTTCAACTGAAGGTAGTTCCCCAACAGGAGCCAACTATTGTCCCTGAAAAATGACTTCTTATTTTTGGGACAACATATGAACTATTTTGGCCTTACAAGACCAAAATTGTCCCTTCCCTTTACAAAAATTTGTTCTGAGCTTTCAAATTCCTCATTTTTCAAGCTTTTCTAGTAAAGGGATTAGCGGGTTCAAAGGTTCAACATCATCAGCAAGAGCTAGGCACATTTGTCAGAGGTTCAAAGTACAACCATTTCAAAGGTTCCATGGCTCCGAGCACTCTACGAGTTTCAAAGGCTCGAACTGTTGAACCATTGAACCTTGAACCATTTTGGTTCATCGGTTCAATGGGTTCAACGATCACGAGGTTCAACGCGTTTGGTTCAAAATGATATCAAAGGGGCTTAGCCAAATAAATGGAATGAACCGTTGAACCTTGAACCACTTTAAAGTACAATGGTTCAACGGGTTCAAAGGTTTGAAGGCTGCCCCAGTTAAGGAAAAAAGTGCGTGTAAAAGAAAGAGTCAGGCAGATGCTGCCAAGTGTCGTCAGCTGAGCCCATTATACTTTGTTTCAAGAAGTGGCAGAAGCTGTCACCTGTCCCTTAAAGAGATCGACAGAGGCCGACAAGTGTCATCGTCTGGGAGAGCCTAACTGAGCCCCAAATGTTTCTATGGTGTTGCAGAAGCCCGAGAGCGGAAAGCGCCAAGTGTCAACGGTGGAATGTTTCAGTAAGAAGAGGCGGAAGATGCCACGTGTCAAAGGACGGGGTCCCCTCAAATGTAAAGACATAAAATCAAAGGGAGGTGACTTCCTTTGAACATAATGTCTGAAGGAATTCCTTTGGACATTTTATTCAAAGGAAATAAAGGGACCAATAGCCCTCCAAAGAAATTGAAGCCCGAAGGCCACCTAGAAGATCTCGAAGGGCAGATACCCTTGCGGGGGGGACACTTGATACACATGAAACGAACTTTTTTCAAGACCCTGAAAGGCATGTTCCCTTCGAAAAAGGTCAAAGCATCAAAGCACAGTGGACGCTGCCAAGTGTCGTGTATCGAGACACAATTTCAATTGAAGCTTCAAAGCGCGAAACTCGCCACGTGTCCCGTCCTAATGCAGCGAAAGCTGCCACGTGTCTACATCCGTGCCCCCAGCGTTTAACAATTTCAAAGCTTATTCTGATAAGCTTATTTCAAAGACACGAATGCCACCACGTGTCCTCACCCATGTCACAATAGAATGACAGGCCTGCGAATGTCAAATTCAGGGTGACTGGCTAGCCGTTAACCTTCAATCGAGGAAAGACCCGTGAACGCCAAATTGGCTGCAATTATATGTTGATTTTTGTGGACTCAAAAGGTGAACCCAGATGCATCTAAAGAGCCTAAGGCCGGGACATAGAGAAGGAAGAGACAAAGAGGGAAACTCAACCGGAGTTATTTCCAGTAGGTGAAGCAGTTCATCGAGTAAATATTTGGGGCCTCCAAATATTGAAAGCATCGTTTGTTTGTCCCCTTTGAGATAAAGGTAGAATAGACAATTGCGCGGCTAGTAGGTGATGGAATGAGCGATTCATGACATGGAGTAGACAAAGGAGATGAACTATCACACCACAGTTAAAGCAGCCGCCCTATTCCAACATGACAAAATCAAGAATGCATCCAAGGCATTAATGTGCCGAATGGATCACCCCATGGGAAAAGGCGCCAGGCCTCTCTCTGCCTCTATATAATGTAATCTTTTGTATCATTGAAAGGGACTTTTTCATTTTTTATAGAAGTGAAACTCTGCCCATTTTGAAAGAAGACTGAGACTTTGAGCTCAGATTGTAATTTCATTTCATTTCATCTGAATGAGAAAGCAAGTTGCTTGCAGACTTTGTGCTATTTTGACTTGTGCTACTTTAGGAAATTGTTCTTATATCTGTTTCCTAGAAGCATTCTTATTTATTTAATTTGACAAGCAGAATTAGTGAAGGTAAAAAGGGAGGTGTCCTAAAGCCAACTGTGAAAAGACTTTGTGCTTTCACAATTGTTTTCAGCATGTGTTTTTTCTTTTCTTTCTGTGTTGAGGATTCTAGGATGACTTTGTGCCCTCATTATCCTTTGTGTTATACTCTTTGGGTAGTTGATGTGGAAACTTTGTATTCTATTTCATCATGCTGGTTAATGCGCCCTTTTATCACCATTTACTTTTACTATCTAAAAGAAACTCCTACTGTTTCCTGTAAGAACACTTCTGAAAGAAGAGAAGTGCCTTCTGTGTTTCCACCAGGATTTTTTTTTTGTCTGTGAGCATCATTTCTGAAAGAAGAGAGATGGATGGTTTATTCTGCCTCCATGTGTTATTTTCTACTTATTTATAATGTATATAGCTCCTACATATCTATAAGGAACCTCCCCTTGATGAGAGGAGAGATTAGTCCCTTGTTGATGTGGTAAACCTACACAACTGGCTGACTAATCTTTTTGTTGTGGATGATCAGAGCTATTTTGTTTATCAATACACTGACAAAATATTCACCCAACAAGATGAATAGTGAGTTCTGAACTTTTTGTTTCAAATCCTCCTTAACTATTGCTAGATATTTTGTCATTTCTCATGCACTGCTATCTAATTAATTGGATTGTAGAATATCAATAAATTCATTATGTTGAAATACAATCTTATAATTAAAAAAATCAGAAACAGGTCTACCCATTTTTAGAATGTGGTATATAATAGAGAACTGTATATATTTGACATTTAGATGGGACTGCATAACTTTTTCAAATTGAGATTCAATTGTTCCCCCTTTCTAAACAAGATGTTTTTTACATTTCTTATCCTTTTCATACTCGCAAACATATCTTACATGCATGCATTCTTATGCATTTTTCTACGTGTGTTCTTATTATCTCTCCATCTGAGTGCTTCACTATCACATATTTTTCTATAATGTTTTTAAATCGTGTCCAACTTAAATTGCATTTTGTGTTCCTTTCCTAGTTTCTAGCTACATATAGTACATTTGCATTATGTTGGAATATCAACATTTTCAAACTATACAAGTTCCATGAAAGGAAATTTCATTTCCTAATTCACCTTAAAGGACCTTCCAATTGTCTATCTACTTCTCTTCCTTCACAAAGATTTCTAAGTGGAATTTTCAACTAAATTTTATGTTTGATGAGAACCAACAATCTCTTATGCCAGTTGAGTGTCATGATCATTTCCATTAAAAATCAAAGGAGCGTCTTCAAGTGGTGGCATGTCACTATCAATATAATCTTCAGGGGTGATATGCTATTCTTATTCACTCCTTATGAGATACAATCACGACCAATGAGAATTTTTGCAAGTATAATTATTTTGATATTATTGAACAGTTAAAATCAAATTCAATACAAACTAAAAAAGTAATAAGTACCTTTATTTTGAGTGTATTGTGGTTGTGTGGGATTTTTTATTGGCTCTTTAAAATAAGATAATATGTTCGATTTTTCTGATAATTGGCTTGTCTTTTTACCATTTCCACCAAATGCCATGATGAGCAAGGATGTTACAGTTTGATTGTGTCATTCGATTGCAACGTCGATGTTGTCATTCAGTTGTAGCATTGATACTGCCATTCAGTTATGTCGTTTGGTGTTACCATTTAGTTATATCATTTGGTGCTGTCATTCGGTTCTATCTTTCACAGCTTAAATACTATCATTCGACTGCAGTCCTTCAATTATGGTGTGGGTTCTGTAGTTCTATTTTGGCTTCTTGTCTGTTAGGTGCTTGTTTGATATCATGGGGTGGTTGGCAAAAGTATATTTTGATGGTTACCCATGGTAGCATATGTACTATATATATGTGGCAAATTGAAAGATTAACTAAAAAATTATTGTAAACGATTGGCGAGTTGACCCCAAAAATAATTTGCATTCCTAAATTTTAGGTGATCTGAACCTATGTAGTGATCCTAAAAAATTGCCAAAAATAAATTTCAAATTTATGAATTAACGAATATTCTCTGCTAAAATTTACCCTATAGCACATGGTCTCACATATTTGTTTCTCATAAAGCTTTTGTCCAGTTTCACAAAAAATCCCACCTGATTGACCAACACTTTCATGTGCTCCTTTCTCAAGATGGAAGGAATATTGTACAATCCGATCCAAAGGGGTGCAGCTAAGATATCCACCTTTGTTGGGTCAAAGAAGGGAGACCATGGGCAAAAAAGACCCTGAATTTGCCATAGAATCAAGTTTCGAAAGACCAAAATAAGTCTCAATTAGATGCATTTTGGAAAATAACTTGGAAGAAACCACAATGGAGTAGAGAGAAAAAAGGAACAACCATGGAATTCCAAACTGACATGGCCTATTTTACAAGATCAGAGTGCGAAAGGGGGCAGCCCACACACTTGCCAAACAAATGCATACTACATATATCTTTAATATCCCTCTTTTGATGGGGACATCATGAAAGACCCTTAGTGTTAACTTATTCCCAGAGGCTAAGGGACAAACATGAAGGGAAAACAGTATTGAGCGTTTTGATTGAATATTTGTAAAAGAGTACCTTTTTGGAAATTACTTTATGTTTCTTATTTCACTTAAAGAGAAAACCTTTGAAGGTCATAAAGGCTTAAGTGATTTTAATAAAAGATCATAAGAAAAGGTATTTTAAATTATTTAAGTTAATCTCCCTTCCTCTTTTGGGTGCCACACTTGAAGGTTTATAAAGGTAAAAGAGGAATCATTTGGAGAGATTATGTTATGTTTTGATATTGAATTTTGGTCTATTAATATGAAAATGCTAAGCCATTTGCTTTGAAGATGAAACCCTTCAAGCAAAGGAGTTAGGGGACGAAAACCCTCTTTCTTCATCGAGGTAGCTTCACTCAAAAGTTGCCATTGGAGTCATCAATTCCTACAAGAGTATTTTAAACACCAATTTTATTATTTGCAGGTGGGAGAGTTGCTTTTGGGGAGTGGCGACTTGATTTTAGAGTGAATTCTCATGTTTTTGGGGGGTTTTGTGCCCTAAGAACAATTCTAGAATTTATTCTATTTTTATACATAGTGACAACTTGCTTTGGAGGGGTTTGGACCTCATTTGAAGGTCAATTTGTCTTGAATTAAATTCAATAAAATTTCTATAATATTCTACCTTGGGCAATTGAGTTTTTTGGGATTTTTAACCACATACATTCAGAAAATTCTCTAAAAATTCAACCTTTCATTGCAATAATATTTGTGCAAATTATTGAGGGTTTCATGAGATTTATTGCATAGTAAATAAACTGTAATTTTCAATTTAATATTTCAGCCAAAGGCGCCTAGGGTTTTGAATAATTTTACTTTTGAAGAGCCATAACTTCTTGTTTGGATTAGCTAATGATTACTTAGGGTTTGATATATTTTTGAGCTATTTTTGAGCTACTTTTAAAAGTGATTTTAGTAGCTAGGGTTTGTTACTACAAAAATTAAAAAAATTCATTTTGAAGTAAGGTTTTCAAATAATTCTAATATATAGCAAATCGTCATATTTTGAGACATTATAGTGGTATCAGAGCCAAATCTTGGCTAGCTGTAGGGTTTCAAAATGACACATGCAAGAGGGTGACAAAGAGAGAAAATATTACTTGAGGAGCAAGAATAAAGTGGGAGAAATTCCACAAACATAAGATATGTCTCACTTGGATTAGCCAAGGGATGAGGTTAGAAAAATAGAGAAGAACAAAAGCTTGACAGGGACACACGGACCCAGGAACAAATGACGGCTATGATGTTAGAATTTATTCGTACTATGAAGGAGATGAAGGGTGACAAAGCATCCAATGGGGATGGTAGTGCTTTTGGAAGTCACAACTTCACGGATCAGGGTTCTAAGGGTGTTGGAGGAGCTTCACGCAAGCCTAAGTAGCCTACCTTTTTGGAAGATGAGGTGGTCATTTAAGACGGGGAAGCACAACCCAAATTGAGGGATAATTTTTTGAGAGATTATGATGAATACATGACATATCCAACTCTTTTTAGGGAGCAAACGGATTTTTCAGCTTTCACTTCATGAAAGCATTGACAAATGGGAGGCAATAGGGCTAGCCAAAAGCACAAGGGCAGCCAAAGAGGACGCCACCATGCATTGGTAAAGCTTTCACTCTCAAATTTTGATGGTTCCCCCAAAAGTTCAACTAGGGCTTAGATCCAAAAGGTGGATACATATTTTTATCTAAGGCCTATGATAGAAAAAAAAAAAGCCATTCAGTTGCTACCTTGCACTTAGAAGGGGATGCCCATGAATGGTGGTGTTATGGTTTGGTAACTCAAGGGCACCAACTCATTTCATTTTATAAAGAATTCAATAAGAGGGTTATTGAAAGATTTGATAGGGCTGATCTAGAGCTACATTGTAGAGAGTTGGCACAATTAAAACAAAAGGATACTATAGAGGATTATGTGACTGAATTTTAAAGGCTCTCAGTCATGGTAACAGATCTTTCAGAGATAAGGTTGGTGGTTCTTTTCATGGAGGGTTTGGTTGATTCTATTAGGGGTTTGGTCAAGGCTTTTGACCCTTCTACTTTTTAAGGAGCCATTCAAAAGGCCCTTGATTTTGAGTCTTTGGCACCGCAAGGTAAAATTTTGCCCTATAATGTATAAAAAACTAACTCTTTCAAGCCTCATGGACAGCCAAAGGACAATAAATGGGGGCAGCCAAGGGGCAACACTTTTGGACCACCTAGATCAACTCCTATGGGGAAATTTAATAGGCCCAATCAACATGGTTTGGGGCAGTTTGGAAGGCCAAACTAGCAGGATTTGGGGCAGCAAAGAGAGTTTCCAAGAGGAAATTTTGAAACAAGAAAGGAATTAAGAAGGAAGAAGTTCTGCTTTGATTTTAAAGACCCTTGGAAACCGGGTCGCCATTGCCATGGGAAGGGTCAAGCGCGCTACATTGAGGTGCATTTAGATGAAGAAGAAGAGGCAACCACCTATCATGAAGAGCATTTGGAAATTCTTGGTGGAGAAGACTTGGAGGGCACCTTTGCTTCTTTATCGGGGACCCCTAAGTACTATCCCTTTCGTGTGAAGTGTAGTTTGAAAGGTAAGGATGTTGCTATTCTTATTGATTGTGGCTCTTCTCATAATTTCATTGATAAAAAATTAGTGGCTTTGTGTGGATTACAATATTTAGTGGATTTCGTACGACTATGGAAGATGGCTTCACCATCACTTGTACCACTAAAATCTCCAAGTTAAGCATAATGATGGGAACACATCTCATTGAAGATGATTTTTATTTGGTTGGTATAGGGGAAACCAACCTAGTACTTGGTATACAATGGTTGCACTCTCTTGGAGAGTACACCCAAAATTACCAAACAATGGAGCTCAAATTTGATGCCAATGGGAAAGAAGTGATTCTACATGGTTTGCATGATAGGACACCCAAGGGGGCAATGTCCAAGAGGATGGAGAGCATGATGCATGGAGAAGTTTCGGTAGGGGCAACAAAACAAGTTTGTTCTGAGTTAGAACAACCAACTCTCATGAAGGAAATGGGTCACATACATGGCATGTTGAGCAAAGAAAAAGTAGGAAAAGGTTACCCATACAAAAAAATCAATGAATGTGGCATAAGGCAGCCTTTAAGGTATGAAAAGAACTTTCAAATTCTTCTTTGCATGAGCTAGTTTCTAAGGTATGGAAAAGTGTGGCTCCTAAGGCATGCTAGAGTGAACAAGGTTTTGTTGAAAGGAGACAATGTTGGTTTGCTACCAAGGTATGAAAAGAATAATTTAATCCTTTTTTGTCTAAGCCCTACAAACTCTGAAAATAGATGCTTAAAATTGGTGTTCTGGAGGAGCAAAATTCCATATATAAAGAGAATAAGAAAATCTGAAATTTGCATGGGAAAGAATTTGCAAATACACTCAGAGAATTTTGAGTTTTTTTTGTCATTTCAGCCTAGTATACATTCTGGAAATGTGGTAAATAAAGTGTTAACTCAGCTTGATAAATACACCCCAAGGGTTGAAATCAAAAGGACATTTGGTGTTGGTAATAATGAAGGGGTCAATGAGAAACTTCAGTTGAACATATGCCCATGGAACAAGGTATAAAAGAGCAATGTACAACACCCTATAAAGTCTAAAATTGCAAGAAAGTATAGGTTTTTTATCGGTGACAAAGGTCCAATTGATGCATCACTCCTCCAAAGTATGCAACTTCCATGTTTGTAGGACTCAACATGTGCTTCCAAGACCATCAAGGTATATATAAAAGACAATTCTTTAAAATTTTTCAGTTCTGATTTCTTTTGCTTGCTTGTGTCCAAAGTGTTTCTTTTACATGGCATAAACATGAAGGGGTTGTTGGAAACCAAATGGGTGATGGATAGGTTGGTTCCAATGAAGATTTGCAGGGTTGTTGAAAGTCAAATTAGCACACATAACAAATGATTTAGATTTATAAAAGAGTTGGTTCGCTACAAGACAAGAAGACAAGTGAATTTATGGGCCAAGGATGGAATTACCACTTCCACATATGAGTTTCCATCCCTTGAGAGATTCAAATTTGAATGTTTGAAGGGTGGAATCAAGGGTATATGCAACTGTTATGAGTTGCATAAGGCAAAATATGATTGGGGCAGCGAGGTGTTAAAAAGAATAATTTTTTGGATGGATAAAGATCATGTTAGGGTCTGCATCATGCCTAACAATGAGGAGTTTGCATCCATACCCCATAAAGAAGGCATTGCCAAAAATACAAGGGTGAAAAGGAAGATAATTTTTTGGACTAATGTGTTTACTTCTTGTGTAGGTATTGATACAAGGGAAATCAAGGCCCTAATACTTGAAGACCATCTTGCTGGAATACAATTTTCTAGCCACCTTTGTGATGCCAACTTTGAAGATTTTTTTGTTTCCAGCATCTTATGGGAATTTTCAAAATACTTGGGCTCAAGGGTAAGAAGTAAAAAAGATTAGTTGATGTTATTTTTTCATTTTCAACTTGCTTAAGCAACAAGGTAACTTCATCTACAACTGTAAAAGGCTTCATCAAGAGGTGAATTTCCATTGGAAAGGGCCTAAGTTCGAGTTTTGCACAAAACCCATAGTGGAGATAAGACTTTGGTTACTTTTATTGCTTGAGGACAATCAATTTTGGATAGGGAGGATTGTCATGTCCCTCTTTTGATAGGGACATCATGGAAGACCCTTAGCCTTAACTTATTCTCGGGGGCTAAGGGACAAGCATGAAGGGAAAATAGTATTGAGTGTTTTGATTGAATATTTGTAAAAGAATATATTTTTAGAAGTTAATTTATGTTTTTTATTTCATTTAAAGAGGAGACCTTTAAGGCTCATGAAGGCTTAAATGATTTTAATAACGGATCATAAGAAAAGGTATTTGAAATTATTTCAGTTGCCCTCCCTTCCTCTTTAAGCCACACTTGGAGGGTTATAAAGGTAAAATAGGAATCATTTGGAGGGGTTATGTTATGTTTTGATATTGAATCTTAATTTATTAGCACGAAAATGATAAGCCATTTGCTTTGAAGATGAAACCTTTAAGCAAAGGAGTTACGAGACGAAAACCCTCTTTCTTCATCGAGGTAACTTCATTTAGAGGTTGTCATTGGAGTCATCAATTCCTACAAGGGTGTTTTAAACACTAATTTTGCTATTTGCAGGTGGGCAACTTGCTTTTGGGGAGTGGCGACTTGATTTGGGAGTGAATTCTCATGTTTTGGGGGGTTTTGTCCCCTAAGGACAATTTTGAAATTTATTCTATTTTTATGCATAGTGACAACTTGCTTTCGAAGGGGTTTGGACCTCATTTGAAGGTCAATTTGTCTTGAATTAAATTCTGTAAAATTCCTATAATATTCTAGCTTGGGCAATTGAGTTTTTGGGGCTTTATAGCCACAAATACATTCAGAAAATTCTCTAAAAATTCTACCTTTCATTGCAATAATATTTGTGTAATTTATTGAGGGTTTATAAGAGATTCGTTGCATGATAAATCAGCTATAATTTTCAGTTTAATTTTCAACCAAAGGTGCCTAGGGTTTTAAGGAATGATTCTACTTTTAAGGGCCATAACTTCTTGTTTGGATCAGCTAATGATTGATTAGGGTTTGATATATTTTTTAGCCACTTTTGATTGTGATTTTGGCAACTAGAATTTGTTGCTACAAAAATCAAAATTTTCCATTTTGATATAGTGTTTTCAAATAATTCTAATATTTAGCAAATCGTCCTATTTTGGGACATTAAAATATCTAATTCCATATCTTGAATAGCGTGGTATGTGATCTCCATCATTGTAATCTCTGTCAAAAAGGACACAAGAATGTCACCTAATAGAAAGGAAAGAGGTGGAGTCGTGGCAAGGGTGGGAAGTACACGAACACCAACTTCCACCTACACCATGGAGGGAACAGTCCCATTAGAGACGAAAGAAAGTTGTGATTTGAAAAAATCACTACAAACATGGTACAGGTTCCCAACATTCTTACAACCTGTGAAAACCAATCTTGCTTGGAGTTATGTGCAACAATATCCTCATAAATGGAGCTAACAAAACCGCAAGGCAAATGAGAGGATAAAAAACCACTTTTAGTCCTGTTTTCAGCAATAGCAAATGACTCAGATCATGTGCATGCAACAAAAAGTCATTTCTTCTTGTGCATCGATCTAACTCCATTGACTGACACAATTACCTCCTTTGAAGGCACAGTTGATGACGTCAATAGGTCGACTATCTAGGGAATAAGAGGCGAAGATAAAAGCTAAGAACAAATCTCAATGGTGGCCTTAGCCTTAGCCACAACAATAGTGTATGAAACATTAATTGGCTCCTTATAGTTAGTGAAGTTCAATAATCCCCTCTATAGAGCAGAGCTGCAACCTAAGGTGGATTTTGACACCTTTGGCCCCACCCTACAACAATCGTCATTGGACAAAAGGTCTCCTTACAACTTCTACCTCTACCTACTTTTGCTCTGTGCACTCAACTTCATTGTCAACGTCCCCTAAATCATCGTCATAACTTGAATCAAACCCTTACGCATGCACCCTACAATGAAGGATTTTTTCATTTTAATAGTAATTGAGGGTTGTTTTTCGATGATCAAGGCTTTTTTCAATAACAATTTGTACATAATAAGAACTCCCCTGACATGATAGAAAATGAGGATCGACATTATATAATATTGTATTATTTTTTATTTTTTGCCAATTTTACATCACAACTAGCACATATAATTTTAAAATGCCACCTCAGTTGATTGTTACATTAGTCATTTATTTATCATAAATGGTATTAAATTTGTGGAAATACAATTGCTTACATGATGTTTAATCAATGCATTACTGATTTATATGTTAGTCATCATAATATCATTACAATCTGACCTACATCGTGTTGCTATGACCACACTAACAACATCTTAGTTCCTTGGAAACATGCATTTTCTTTTTTGTTGCTAAATCCATCATTCCAAAAAATGAACTTTTCATTGGAAATGAAATTCATTGTTTGCCAAAAAAAATAGATGCTAAGTAGTCAAGTTATGAATGCCACGTAACCCATATTTGTTACATTGTATTTAATATTGTCCCATTGACATCTCTTGATTGAGGTTAAAATTCTAACATGGGGTTGAATGTATAAAACACTCTTACACATAGATGGCATGATGTACAAGGCCTCATCATCTCTAATTACACATATCATAATGTAGCTCATCATTAGATCACCCAAAAAAAGTTTAATTTCAAGTGTTTGAGTTGAGCATATGACAAACCCATAAAGACATTGTCTCTCATGCAAGTGTTTAAAAAACATATTTTGTTGTTGTTGCATTCTTTATACATTAGTGTGCTTCAATCAACTACAATTCTAAAACTATTCTATTGAATATATGGTGTATCTCCTTAAAAGCATCTAGTCCATGATTATGATAATACATCATGATGGAATCACACAAGCTACAAATCAATATCATATAAATACACAATAGATGTCATTCCTTTATCAAATGTCTAAGAACTTCAAATCACACACAAGGATACCTAATAAAATTATCCCACAAACAATGGGGTTAACATAGACATAATTTATGTTTTATAGCATTTATGGCTGAAAATAGGCTTTAGACACAAATTAGTAAATTACAATTCTTATATGTTGATGATATGGGAATATATATACATGCTTTGAATTGAATTTTAGTATACTAGATATGTGGTAGTCCATAATAGTTGATTTTCCCATTTAAAAGATGTATATTTTAACTAATTGACAATAATGAGCAAATTATGTCCCCAAAAGGGGAATTTTTTGTAATAATTTAAAGTCTCATCATAGAATAAAATCTCTCATAAAAGTGCATTCAAAAGATTTACTTAGATTTCACTAAAGAGATTTAGATTGTCTTGATATTAAACTTTTGGGCATTGTTGAACATTTAAAATCCTTCCATATCTCTCACGTGTGGCATTATTGGGACATATCTCCAAGCAAGTTACTTGTAATGATTTGTCATTACATGGTAGAGGAGCCTCCACTCCAAACTTGAACTACAACAAAACCACAGGGAATGATATCATTTTTCATAGTGCACGTATAAAATCAACCAAAAGTATAAAATACAATTGCATTGAGACATCAAATTGTATGGTAGCACAACATCCACTACTTAAGAGCATATCAAGCATTTTTGTAGTACTTGATGCTTCCAAATACTACATTATTGTTTACACATTACGAAATGATCTTTTAATATATTTTCTCCATTTGTAAATTAACTTACTATATGTCATGTCCATTAAGAAATATTTAATTATGAAAATAATTAATAATAATATTCTAAGTCATCATAAGTTACTTTATTTCATAACATGGAAAAGGGACATTTATTATTATTATCATGTGGCCCAAAAAGTAATATTTTAATAAAAGTGTTTTAAAAGTGTAAATTGAAAAAATATATATAAATGAAATGAGAGTAAAAGAAATTATTATTATTCATTCATTATCGAAATCAAAACCCTATTCTAGAGGATGAGCTTTTGGTTCAACTTCTCCATCTGAGGACGAAAACCCTCAAGGTGTACAAGATGTGAGGATGAAAACTCTCATTTTCTTCATGGTGATTCCGTACAGGGATTACAATTGTGCTAGCAGATTGAGATTAAGTACCAGTTTCATGTTGGTTGTGGATTACTAATAATTTACGAATTTGAGAGATTATAGAGGAATTTATAGGGGTTTATTATTTGCTGCGAATGGGTTGTTGTACCATCAGAAATATCAATTGGTCTTTGAGGATGACATCACACCCCACAACACCCTTTTGTCCTTTCCACTCACTTGTTGTACAGCTTCTAGATCGTGACATTGAAGGGTTAGTTATACCTTGGTTTTAACGCTATCCACCTTTGGGCTATTGTAATAGACAAACACTCAAATCGTGGTCTTTATGGACTACTTGGTAATAATAGTGTGAGCCTAAATTGACTATTACGTGCCAATTTGTGATAGTTGAACATTGATGTTAGTGAAAGATTCCCATTGGAGCTGTCGTGAAATGAAATACATGAGCATTGCAGAGTTAGACATTTGTCCTTAATCACAACCATCAATGGAACTTATTTACATGTGTAATGTTATTTGATTGGGGTTATTTATTGTATGGGTATATTGTTATTGTATATCAACATTTAGAATTCCTCTTTCAAGTAAGAGTTTGCTAGTGCAATTATTATTCAATTGGCATTGTCTTCTGTATTATTATGTGTAATCAATTGATTAAAATAAAGAATGCAATTGGGTTTTACTATTAATGTTGCATGTGTTATTTTAGTATTTGAATTATATACAGTTTTGGCAAGGGGATCACAGTAAATTCCAGAATCCATAAATTTACCTTTAAAAGGACATTACAATGGTATCAAAGCATTGATTCTGCCAGTGTACAAGGGAAAATAATATTTTGATTTCATATGCAACCCGATTAAAGAGAAATTGGGTATTATCAAAGAGAAAAAGGAAGGGCTCAATCGCCAAAAAAAGAAACAAAGGTCATGGGGGACAGAGAATAGAGAGCTCCTCCTACAGATGAAATGAGTTATTTGCAAGAAATAATCGACTGGGTTCAGAGAGATTTGGAAAGAACAAACCAAATGACATTGAGAGAATCCATAGCAAAGTTAATACAAGCTCTGCAAAATGTTAATCAAAATAAGGCAAATCAAGTAGAAGGAAGCTTGTCAGCAAATGATCGTACCTCAATCAATACCCCTTCCAAGAGTTTTCGAGCAAAAATTCTGTAAAAAGAACACCCAGAAGAGGCCTCCATGTTGATTGTTGTATAAGCTAAATTGTGTCATAGTCTAGATTATAATTCCATTGTGACAGTGAATAAAATTGAATCTATGTAATTGCAATGTCAATTGTATGACAAAATACCTCAGCATATTGTTTGAGTTGTTCTACCCCTGTAACACAAACAATGAAGAGTCGTCCTTAATTGGACCTCCTTGTCTCGTGCTTGCCCCATATAATGAGGGTCATAAGATTTTGTAAGAACTAAAGCTAAGTTTTGTTATCCAATCTATGCATGATAATAAAGAGCCCTTAGTAAGAGAATAGAATCTAGAAGAAGACTTGAGATTTCATTATAAAGATGAAATGTCCCTTTTATAATTTTTCAATATTCTATTTTTTTTTTGTAATTTTCTAAATAAACAAGTTGAAACAAACCCTAGTTAATAACATGCAATTGAAATATGTAAAATTGATAATACCCAACTGGAATATTCATTGAATAAGTTGATTACCAATTTATTACAGTAAACTTTAGCTATAAAGGTCCACAAATGACAAATTCAACAATCAATATCAATTATTATCTAGTAGAACAAGGTACAACGGACTATTTGGAAGTATGGCAATGGTTGGAAGTGTTACGATGACATAAGGAGGTCCAACACAATATAAATGTAGTTGTCCACACCTTGAATGTTGACGCCAACAATGGAACTGAGGGTTACAACCTCCAAACAACCCAGTAGTTCGATGCCAAGGGGTTCAACTCTCAACGTCATGGTCAACAGGTGTACATTAGGTTGTACAGCCAAGTATAGTAGCAACAGTCTCCAAAAACAATAATAATTCCTCCTCAAATCCCAACACACCAATCTGGCAAGTATTTCAAATCCTCAATAGGGTCATACACACTAAAACTATAATATTGTCCTTGATTTAAAGAACAATAATGATTCCTGGATAGAATCACCAAACTAGGTAAAAGGGTTTTCATCCTTCACACCTGTATATCATAGTGTTTTCATCCTCAAATAAAAAGGATGAACACAAAGGCTCAAGCTCTGGGTTAGGGTTTGTTTGTCAAAGTTGAATGGTGAATAATCCCTCTCTTTTAGCCCAACTTGTCCTTTTATAATTTTACTTTTCCAAGTTCACCCTAAAAGTAATTAAAAATACTTATAATTAAATATCACTCTTAATATTAATTACTTTTGGCCCTCTTAATAAATAATGATACATTAATGTCATTTTCATGTTATAACATTAAAGTGACTCAGGGCAACTTAAAGTACTATCATTAATTTATTTCCCTAACTCTATTCCTTAGCCTACAAGAAATAATGAATGGGCTACAGGTCTTCTAACTAGCTTAATTCTAGAAAGGGAACATGACAATCCAACCTTCCCAAAATTGCTTGCCCTCAAGCAATTGTAGATTAGGATGCTCAAGGATCTCTGCACCTTCACATGTAACATCTTCTGTTGGAAGATCGTTCCAATGCACCAAATATTTTGTTGTGCTCATGTTCCTCAATTTCTTCTATCTGACATCACTAGCAGCGTCTGAAACCAAGATCAATTTACCTTCATCATATAGAGGAGGTAATTCAGCTGAAGGAATGTTGTGTTGTCCTAGTGCCTTTTTGAGGCATGAAACATGAAATACATTGTGGATTCTTTTGTCATCTAGGAATTCAAGCTCATATGCAACCTCTCCAATCCTCTGTTGAATCTTCTAGGGGCCATATAAGCGAGGCTTGAGGTTCTCAGATCCACTCTTCTTGAAAGAAGACTGTCTATAGGGCTGCAATCTCTAGAAAACCATGTCTCCAACCTCAAAAGATCTCTCAATACAGTGTCTGTTTGCATAAAACTTCCACTGATTCTACAGTCGGAGGTTTTCCTTGACTGACTCCAACATTTCCTAACTTTGTGCAACCAAGTTTCTTGCCCCTAGCACTCTATTGTCTATAATAACCAAATCCACAAAAGATAGAGCATCATAATCATACAAAGCTTTGAAAGGAGTCATACCAAGGACAAATGATGTGAAGTATTGTAGCAATCCTCCCCCATGTAAAGCCATTTGATCCAAGCTATTTTCTTCCCTGCTACATAGTTTCTCAAATATCCCTCAATCCACTTATTCACAATCTCTATTTGCCCATCTGTTTGAGAGTGGTATCTAGTACTAGAAGCCAATTTAGTTCTTGTTAAATGAAAGAGCTCCTATCAAAACAAACTAAGGAACGTGTTATCCCTGTCACTTTTTATGTTCTTAGGCAATCCATGTAGTCTAAAAACTTGTTAAAAAAAAAACTTGTGGTGCCTTAAAATCAGTTGGAATAGCAAAGAAATGAACATATTTGGTAAGTCTATCAACTACCACATAAATACAACTCTTACCTTAAAATTTTGGAAGGACTATGATAAAAGCCATTGAAATGCTCTCCCACTTTTGATTCAGAATTATTAAGCGGTACAACAAACCTATGAAATATACCTGTTATATTTTATTTTATTGGCAGGTAAAACACTCCCTGATGTATTGGAGGACCTCTCCCTTGAGTCCTCTCCAAAAAAACCTATCCCTTACCTGCTTGTAAGTCTTGACACACCTTGGGTGACTAGCCAAAGGTGTATCATGGACAACTCTCATGACTTGCAGTACCATATACAATTCATATATGTGTGAAGTATATCCATAGCCATCGAGTGGTTATAGTTTTAGGTATTTTATATGAGTATCTTATTCAGTCAGAGACATTTCCTCCAAAACCTCTCCTAAAGCTTGTTATAAAACATAGTCAAATTCATTTTATGAAAGCAAATTAGAGACAGGTAATTGATTTTCCTTGAAGACCAGTGCTTCAATGTCCATTACATCAGAGGTCTATTCAAGTTCCACAGGAAATGTTACCTAGTCTATCACATCCTAAGTTGGTTCTACAGGGCATTATGTGTGCTCCACAACAAACACCATCTTATACTCCTCGTGTACAACATAGTTCATAGGTTACTATGGTTTCTATATCTACAAAATGAACACATGATCACCATATGGGCTATGATGATAATGATGGATATGTTATAGTGCATAATCATTTCTCCAATTCATATATAAATACATATGTTACTACTCACCCATAGCAAGTGGCATTCGCCTTGATCGACCCAAGTCCTACATGCAAGCATCCCATTGATGGGATTTGTGGATCGTAATCCACATTTTGAAGTATTTTGAGGCAGTTAGCTATTTGGCGTAGACGTGCTTGGTGAGTTCGACAATTTATATATCAGCCTCCTCTTTCCTGGGTTCCCCTTGTTTATTTTCGACAAGTCTCGGCTCCTTCCGCTTGTGCCACGTGGCGTCCCAGTGTTCATTCTTCATGGAAAGGTACCCGGATTGCCTAGGAGTAGCGCCAACTCGACACGTGGCATCACGGCACTTATCCAACACAAGTTTCTTTTTGTCAAAACTTCAAGCAACGCCAATGGAATAATGGGTGGGACCTACTGTGCAGTTATAATGAAAAGGAAGCAAACCTTCCACGTGGCATCCTCATGCTCATTCTTCACAAAAAGGTTCCCGTCTCGCCCAAGAGTAGCGCCAACTTGACACATAGCGTCACGACACTTATCCAAGGCAGGCTTCTTTTTGTCAAAACTTCAAGCAACACCATTGGCTGATGAAATAATGGGCGGGAACCACTGTGCAGTTATAATGAAAAGGAAGCAAACCTTCCATGTGGCATCCCCGCGCTCATTCTTTGCAAAGGAGTTCTCGACTTACCTAGGAGCAATCCCAGCTCGTCATGTGGTGGCTCCACGCATTGCCGATTAGAAAGAGGAAAAAGGGTTTCGAAGAGGAACGATCGCCCCTCAGTGTGCCACGCGTCATCCCAACGCTCCTGAAGAGCAAAGGTTTCTTTGTCAAGGCTTTGAGTTACGCCATTCGTCGAGGGAAGTGGGCCCCATTTCTAACAAGAATTCCAGAGGCAGTTCGAGGAAGAGACACGCATCACCATTGCGTTCTTCTAAGCATTGTGGGAATCATGAGGCATTGAGGTTGCGCAACATCCAGGATTTGAAGACCAACTACACTCATGAGCCAAAGCTCCCCCTTTCGATTGCAACGACCTCATCATGAATGTGAGTGCCAGGTTTCAGGGGTCATTTCCTCATGAGGTTGTTGTGTATATATATTTTGGGCTTCTTTCTTTTGTAGGGGGCCAGTAACTGTTCAATAGTCTTGTTTTTACGACTGTTATCAGAGAGCAGCCATTGTAATAGTTTAGTTTATGAATAGAAATAGCAGCAGTTGTTTTTCATTTCAAAACCTTAACAGGTGCCCCTCGCAGAAGGGATTGAATATTTTATATTGTGCCTTTGGGCCTTTTGTATCCTATTCTCCATCCAACAATGAAGAGGATGTGGTGTTTTGTGTCAATTTGTGTGGAATAAATTGTTATCTATGATTTATGTTCTTTGATTCTAGTGTTGCCTTTTTATTCATATTGGAATCGTTAAATCATGCATATGCTCTTTTAAATTGTCTGTAATGTTTTAAGGGTTCAAGCTATTTTATGCAACATTAGGAATGAATACATTATGAGTTTTGGTGCATCGCCTTAGTTAATTTCATTTCAATTTATCCGCATTTTCCTTCTTCCCCATTTTCATCCCCAATTAATTCGAAGAGCCGGCTTCTAAAATCCCGGAGGTCGCTTCAAACCGCAAATTCGGTCCCATGTCTGTAAAGACTCCCATAGGGCATTGTTTGTTAAGAGCAAGAGTTTTAGGCATCAATAGTTCCCTTTTTCTAGCATGCCCAGTGGGACCAGTCTCCCTGATTAAAAGTCAAATTTTATGAGCTAGAGACCCATCACAAGATCACAAATAGTGCAGAATCCAAGCTTGTTACTACCACCTCTAGTCGCTGCAACTCACCAAACACTACAGGGTCCAGTGTGACACAACGACCGCTGTGGATGGCTATCCAAGGACCACCAAGAAACTTCGTGGCATGGAATAGTGGTAGCCCACTCATCCCTCCTATAGCCCTGGCTACATGGGACCCTATCCCTACTAACGTCTTGAAGGCACTCCCTAAATTCACAAGGGGGAATTTCAAGAGCATAGCAGAACATCTTCAAGATGTCACCAACGTCTGTACTATGCACTATGTCACAGAGCAGAACGTGGCCTTAAGACTACTAGCCGCCTTTTTTAAACAATGAACCTTTGACTGGTATCGATCCTTGCCTCCCAACTCCATCGCCACCTGGGATGACTTGGGCAATAGATTCTTCGAATGATTCAACAAAAAAGGAGACCGGTCATCTCTCCTACAGCAGCTAATCACTTAAAAGAGCCCTGCAAGAGGCTCTCGTCAATTTCAATACCAGGTTCGATAAGAACTGGCAAAGAATCCCAGTAGCGGCTCAATCGCTCGCAGGTATGGCCATTGTCTTTTACCTCAAGGCCTTCAATTCAAACATAGCGGTTATGATTTAGTTCCTTGGAGGTCAGACGTCGGATGCGTACGAATTAACTGTCAAAGTGGAGAACAACTTGATAGATGCTAAGAAACTTTCCCCACGACCACTGATGCCCATGTTCCTAGAAATATCAATGCCCCTACAAGAGGAAGCCCAAAGCACCTCCTTCCATGTATGTATATCTGCCTACTCAAATGAGCGCATCCGCTTCATTAACACTAGCTGCAGAGATGAACGACATGAAAATCATCTTGCGGAACTTCTCAAATGAGATCATAAATCTCAAAACGCAGTAAGCTATGCCCCCGAAGCCCCCTTTCAATAATTACCAAAACAGAAGAGCATCGTATCAGCATAACCAGTACCAAGGAGGTCAGTGGCAGAATCACCAAGTGCGACCCGCAAATCAGATTGTCCTAGTTCCTGATCCTTTGCAAACGGTGCCGCCAAGTTCCAACAGAGAATTGGTCGCTAGCCAAAATAACTTGGCAAATGACTCAAATTCATGGTGTTTCCCATGTAACGATGTGCATATGCCCCGGAACTACCCAAGAGGTAATATGTAGCAAAAGGTTGTCAAACAACGAAGACAAGGGAATGCCCCTAATTCAGTGCCTTGCGGATATCAATCCCCGGGGGTTGAAAATGTTGTCCTAATGGTTCAAATGCAAGGAATGTCCTTGGCGCAAGAAGAGGAGATAGCCTCAAAACATTCACTTTTCTCTTGGGTAGAAGGGGAAGATGTAGTTTATGCAAGTGAGATCCCCATGATGAAGGCCCCTCAAGTCCAATCTGACTACTACACTCAATCCAAGAAGAGACCGGCCGAGACCCAAGTGGCTTTCATAAGGCCTAAAGTTACTTTCACAAAGAGTTCAGCACCCCAACCGTCACCCCCGACATATCAAAAATGGAGCAAAATAACACAAAGCAAGATAAAAGAACCCAAAGTCTGGCCTCAAGGGTCATTTAATGTGGTGGAACAGCTAAAGAAGGCCCCAACCAATGTTTCTCTTTGGGATGTCTAGTCTATCCCAAAGCAAAAATCTCTGCTACGAGAAGCGTTGGAAGAATAGGAAAAGCCTACATAAGGTAAACCGGTCATGGAGCTAGCACAAAACAAGGGAAAGGAACCCAACAACAATGTGCAACCTAATGTGCCATCTGCATTCATCAACTCCCAAGCAGGGGTAAGTAAAACAAAACCCACCCCATTTTATTTGACTCTCATAGTGGGGGACAAGTTGTTGCACAATTCTATGATTGACTTTTGGCACCAACACCACAGTGATGCCCAAGCAGATTATGGGCACTCTGCGACTTCAATATGAACCTTTCAATAAAGGGGGAATGCAGTTAGATGGGAAGAAAGTTTAGACCATAGGTGTCATCAAGGCCCTTCCCCTAACTTTGTATTCTTGTCCTAATATCACAATCTTCCAAGAAGTTGTGGTAATAAATATTCTACCAGTCTTTGGGTTATGTTTATCTAGAGATTTCATAGCCAAGATAGGCGATTACTTATCATTGGATAGGTCTCACTTAATCCTAAGCACCAAATATGGCTCAAAATTGAAAGTGTTGTCTGAGCCACTGCATCCAGAGCACATAATGGATGATGCTATGATAAATTTTGAGGCGATGCACACTTCTTTCTCCAAGAAAGAAATGCATTACGAAGAAATGCTCGAGGAAGAAAGAGTGGTCGACAATAGGAGCCCAGAGGAGGAAGTCCTCGTTAATGAGTTCATTGAGAATGATCCGTTCGCAAATTTTGATGCCACCAGCCTCAAGACTTACGTAATCCACGATGAAGATCAAGCCATCCCCGAGGTCATGAAGAAGAGGGAGGATCAGAGCAAGGAACTGGAAAATGAGTCCACCGGCCTTGGGACCTATGAAGATTTGAAAGGGTACAACCGCAAGGTCATCCAGCACACCATAGATCTAATCGAAGGATCCAAGCTTGTCTGCCAAAAGCAAAGGCTGGTAAATCCGAAAACTGAATCTCTAATGGCTCAAGAACTGAGGAAATTGATCGACTCAAGGATTATATACCCAATCAAGCATTCGACTTGGGTATCCAACCTGGTTCCAATAAGAAGAATGGAGAGATTAAGCTATGCGTAGACATCAGAGACTTGAACAAAGCGTCTATGAAAGATCATTACCCCCTTCCTTCAATGGAACAGATCCTCCAAACAGTGGCGGGGATAGAAATGTTCTCCCTGCTAGATGGATTCTCAGGATATAACCATGTATGGGTTAATGAAGAGGATCAACATAAAACCACTTTCACTACAGACTGGGGGACCTTCGCCTATGCAAAAATGCCTTTCGGCCTCTCTAATGTAGGAGCTACCTTCTAGCGAGCCATAGACATAGCTTTTAAGGGCCTGATCAACAAGATCATCCTCATCTATCTAGATGATCAACTGTGTTCTCCAAGAAAAAGGAAGATCATTTTGATCATTTGGAGAAGATTTTTCAAAAATGCCAAGAGTTTGGGGTATCCTTTAACCCCAAGAAATGTGTCTTCGGCGCCCCACAAGGCAAGCTACTAGGATATGTGGTATCCAAAGAAGGCATCTCTATTGACCCTGATAGAGTGAAGGCCATCAGGTACCTGACTTTACTAGTTAATAAGAAAGAAATCCAATCTTTCTTAGGGAAGATCAATTTCGTCAGTCGATTCATATCTGACTTTGCAGGGTTGGTAAGGCCAATCACACTGATGTTGAAGAAAGACCAAGCTTTCAAGTGGACCATTGAAGGAAGGGTAGCAATTGAAAACATTAAGGAAGCAATATCCACTGCTCCCGTGCTAGTAAATCCCGACTTCTTTAACGACTTCATCGTGTATGTTTATGGGAGTGAACATAGCCTAGCGGTTGTGTTAACTCAAAAAGAAGAGGAAGAAAAAGGTGAGCGCCCTATTGCGTTATATTCAAGAACCTTGCGTGGATATAAGATTAAGTACAATTTCATTGAGAAGCAGGCTTTCACCATCGTCAAAGGCCTCAAAAAGTTTAGACACCTGGTGGTGGAGAGCAAGATACTGATATATGTGGCACATCCCAGCATCCAAGAGTACATAATGGAGGGAGAGATTACAGAGAAGAGGGCCAATTGGATCACCAAGACCTTGGAATATGATGTTGAAGTTAGGCCAACCAAGGTGATACGAGGAAGAGGACTTTGTGAGTATCTCGCCCAATGCACAGACGCCCCAGCAAATGAGCAAGATACACCAGAAGCGGTTCTAGTAAGTCAGTATGAAACCGACGGGTCTTGGGTTGCTGATAGAACCCGCTTTATGCAAACCAGTCGATATCTGGATGACCTCCTTGTGCACAAAAGGATATTCTACAAATTGTAACAAGCTAGTTATGCACTAATCCATGGAGTCCTTTTCAAAAGGAACTTCGACGGGGAACTACTCCGATGTGTTGACAACCTCCAAGCCAGCAAGATCCTACAGGACATGCATTTTACCCCTCCAGGTGGACACTTCTCAGCAAAGACAACTGCAATTAAGATCATGCGTATAGGATATTACTAGCCAACTATGTTTTCGGATTGCCATCAAGCGGTAAAAAAATGCCAACAACATCAATTTTTCGAAAGAAAGCGAAAAAATTCAGCCATGCCACTGAACCTAATTGTGATTGATGAGCCTTTTGCACAGTGGAGCTTGGATTTCATTGGGATGATCAATCCCGTGTCTAGTGCGGGCCATAAATGGATATTCACGGCCACAGACTACTTCATAAGGTGGACTGAAGTGGCCCCCTTAAAAGAGGCAACTGAAAATGTGATCCTCAACTCCTTGGAGGAACTGGCAGCAAGGTTCAACCCTCCTAAAATGATTATATCTGACAATGTGATGGCTTTCCTTGGTTCAAAGGTTTCGAAGTTCATGCTTGGGAATGGCATTTTTCTGAAAACTTCGTCCAACTACTACCCACAAGGGAATGGGTTGGCAGAATCGACCAACAAGAACCTCATAAAGTTAATCAAGAGGATGGGCGTTGACCAACAGAGGGAGTGGCATAATCATTAGAAGACAGCTCCGTGGGTCGATCGAACCACCCATAAGCAAATTCTAAAGACATTCCCGTATGAACTAGCATACAGGAAAGAGGTGATCATGTCCATTTCGATGGAGATTCCCGCTCTACAGTTGTTGAAGGTTCTTGAGATAGCGTAAAATGGAGCAATGAAGGTCAAGTTAGTGGAATTGTTGAGCCTTCAGGAAGCTAGAGAACAACCTAGTGATGCTAAGGTCACTCGACAGTAGGGAGTTAAGAAATGGTTCGATATGAAGACATCTGACCCAGGCGTCAAGCCAGGAGACTTGGTTCTACAGTATGATGAAAGGGTAGCAAAACTAGGTTAGCATGCAAAACTTGATTCCCTATGGAGAGGCCCCTTTTCCATCATCAGCAATAGGTAGGGCAATGCATTCAAGTTGGTAGATGAAGAAGGCAATGCCTTAGAGATTTTGGTTAACGGAATCCACTTAAAACACTTCAACTGACTTGTTAGCCTCACCTTGTACATAGCTAGTTAGTTTTCCTTTTGTTAGTTGGTTTCCCTCTTTTGTTGTTTCCTTTCGAAAATAAGTGCCGTTGGCACAAGTTGTTGTTGTCCCATTCCCAAGTGTCTGCACCCTGGCTCTCCTAATTTGGAATCATCTTTGAAAGACCACTATCTACCCCACTCCCCCTGCAATTAATGTTAGGCGTCCCCCAATTCCATGATCTCCCATGAGGATCAGCACAAAATCTCTTATGAGACATTCCTCAAGCATGTGTGCTGCCCTTAACATTTATGGGTGCTCAAATTCAAAAAACTGCATGATGATCGTGCTAGAAGTGTTGGCCTATAAATACTCGTCCCCTGATTAAGCCAAGCATTTAAACATATTAAGAATTATAAGAGAGTATTGAACATTGAGCAGAGCACCTTGAGCAAAGAATTGAGCGAAGAATTGTGAGCAAAAGCCAGCATCAAGTGTTCCCAGTATTTCTCTTAAGGAAAATAGAATATTTTTAAAGAGAGTTATAAGATGGAGACTTCTAGATCCTCGTTTGTGTTGGACATACTCATTGAGGTGTGAAGAATTGTCATTGATGTCAAAGGCAACATGTGCTATCATGCATTAATAACAAAGGTGTTGAGCTGCATACACCAGGGGTAGAGTTCTCATCAAGTTGAATGTGCATCTTGACTTCCAAGAGCAGTCATATGAATTCCTTTGCTAGCTTGTTGAATATGGCTAGGTACACAGTTTGTTGATGACTACATTTGCATATATGGCATCATCTGGAGGAAACAATCACACCAGGTCACTCAGGTTTGCACCTACTCTTGGTGGTCTAAGTTCTAATGCATAAGGTTGTGTGTGCAAATGTTTCCACACTTAGTCAATTCAAGCTTGGTCTATTCTTTTGGAAAAATGGTTAAGTACTCGTCAGACAAAAAGTTCGAAGGAAATAGGTCCCAAACAAAGCTTTCGAAGTGGACCTTTCTAGGAAAGTCGAAGGGTATGTAGACACTTGCAAAAATGCCGAAGGGTAGTTTGCAAAGGCCAAAGGGTATGTGGATGTTTAAAAAAATGCCGAAGGGTATTTTACAAAAGGCAGAAGGGTATGTGGACCCTTACAAAAAGGGCGAAGGGTATGTGGACCCTTATAGAAAGGCCGAAGGGTATGTGGACCCTTACAAAAAGGGGGAAGGGTATGTGGACCCTTACAAAAAGGCCGAAGGGTATGTGGACATTTTCGAAAATGTCTAAGGGTACTTTACAAAAAACACCCAAAGGGTATGTGTCCTAAACAAAAGTGCCGAAAGATATGAGCAAAGAATTGAAGGGCACTCAGACAAAAAGCCCGCAGAAATTGTCCCAAAGCAAACTCGGACAAAAGCCCGCGGAAATTGTCCCAAAGGGCACTCGAACAAAAACCCTGCGAAAATTGTCCCGAAAGGGACTCGGACAAAAAACCCATGGAAATTGCCCTGAAGGGGATTCGGACAAAAAAGCTCGCAGAAATTACCCAAAGAGCCCTTGACAAAAAACCCCCAACATTTTGTCTGAAGGATAGTTCGAAGAGATAGTGGACACTTGCAAAGCTCCCACAAGACATTTCCAAAGAGAGAGGACACTTGCAAAAATACAAAGGGTAGTTCGAATGAAGGGAAAGGGCACTTGAGAATTTGTCGAAGGACAATTGCAAAGGATACAAAAACCATTACAAAGCTTCCGAAGATCACTCAGATTGTTTCGGAAAGAACTAGGGCAAGTGGACACTTAAAAAGGTTCTGAAGAACATTTCCGCTGAAGCATAAGACACTTGCAATATTGCCAAAGGATCAAGGTGAGATTAAAGATCGAGCATATCAAATATAATCGAAAAGAGCGAAAGCGAACCAATCATATAGAATAATATCGAGATATGAGAAAGAGTTGGACAATTAATGCAAGAAGGATCGACGATTCTGTTTCAAAAGTGGAAATATCTGACAGTTCAAGATAGACAATGAATGGAACCAATGACAAGATGAACAATCCTTGTTTAAAGACATGACCAAACAAACAATGAGCGCAAATAGTCTACACGGAGCTCGAGATTGATCGATCCTACTGATCAATCGTCAATTAAAGAAACGGTGTAGTAATGACCTGAATCTGGCAGTTGCCAAACATAGTAAAGAGACTTGACCATTGCAATGTGATGCATGAACCGAGACACGAGAAAACGCAAAAGTCAATCTCTTTTAATGAGAACTGGTTAAGTGCAGTTGGAGTGTGAATGCAATTGGAGACATGAAACCCTAAGATTCAATGTATATACACGACTGCAAAACATTATTGTTGTTGATGCTACCATTGCAATTTCAAGAGAGAGTCAAAGGTTGTCGATGAGAGAAATATGCAAATAGATCAAAAGGTTGTCATTTTGTGATCGCTCAAACTATAGTTGAGCCTAAGCATGTGAGCAATACTAAGTGTGTCTAATAGAATATACAAACACAAACCATGATAGCATAGAGAGAGGTATAGAGGAAAGAAGAGGACATTGATGTGTCAAACAAAGAATATATAAAAGACACAAAGGAAGGGAGGCCCAAGCAGCTGGTGTAAATGGACTATGTCAACCAAAAGATATAACGACATAGAACCAGTAAGGCAGAGAGGAAAAGAAAAGGTTGTCTATCTAGATGAATACAGATAGAGTAAAAGGCAGAAAAAGAGAATGAAGTGTCTCTGAACAGAATATATCCAGATGTATGCAGACACAGCGTAAAAGTCAGAGGAACAGAGACTGAGCAGACAAGAAGAAAGGGCACATAGAGAATGTACAAATTTTAAGCAGAGAAGGAGAATAGGCATACACAAAATAAGCCAAGAGTGAGCAGTTACAGAATAGACTTGTAACAAAGAAACTGAACTAGATTCATTTGTGAATATGTTTTGTACACTGGAGTTGTAGCTCCATAGTTCTGATTGGTTGGTGCCTTCATAAAAACTGAGTTGGTGCTCAGTTAGCGGATTGGTGTCTCCTAAAGATAGGTGTCATTGAATGTAACCAGTTTGGTTTTGCCAGTGAGGTGATTTAACTGTGAGACTGGTTTAGAACAGTAGATTCTAGCAACTATTCTCACCATGGTTTTTCCCTTTGGGTTTTCCATGTATAAATCTGGTGTACTGTGTTTTTGTGTGTGTGTGATCTCTACATTTGTTCTTTGATTTGCATATGAATTGATATTTCCTCTTTAAGTTTTAATCAAGTAGTTTTAGCTCATCTACTAATTCACCCCCCACTCAGTAGATAGTTGTGTTCAACAATTGGTATCAGAGCCTAGGGTTCCTTAGGAGAATTTTAATTGGCTTAGGTAGATCTTGGTCAGTGAACACAATGGCTAGTCAAGAAGGATCTTCACCAAACAAGGCTCCTCTGTTTGATGGATCTAACTATGTTTTTTGAAGCATAAGGACGGAAGCATATTTGTCCTCATTAGGATTTGATGTATGGATGTCTATATTAAATGGATATACAATCCATGTTGTAGCTCCGACTGATCAGGCTGCTAGGAAGGCATATGAAAACAATGCCAAGGCAAAGAATGTTATTCTTTGTAGACTATCAAACTTAGAATTTGTCAAAGTTATGCACTATCAGAGTGCAAAAGACATCTAGAACAAGTTAAAGAGTATTTATAAAGGAGATGACAGAGTGAAACAAGCTAAGCTTCAAACATACAAAGGGCAGTTTGAGAGTCTTAAGATGAATGAAGAAGAAAAGATTGCTGACTACCTCCTCAGGGTAGATGAAATAGTGAATGCTATCAGAGGTCTTGGTGAAGAAATGGAAGAGTCGACTATAGTCTGGAAGGTGTTAAGATCACTACCATTAAGATGTGATTCAAAAATTTCTGAAATAGAAGAAGCAAGAGATTTGGACAAACTCACTGTTGATGAGTTGCATGGAACATTTACAGCGTATGAGATGAGAATGGGAGAGATAGACACCTTTAAAAGAGAAGTTGCATTCAAAGTAGCAAAGCAGGCAAAAGAAGAAACTTCAATGTCTAAATCTGAGGAATCTGATGGAGAAGAAGCTAACTTTGTCATAAAATTAAAAAGAGGATCAGGGAAATACAAAGGTAAGCTACCATTCAAATGCTTTAACTGTGAAAAGGTAGGACACTTTGTTGCCAAATGTCCTTATAATAAAAAGGACAATTTTGAGCAAGAAGATAGCAGCAAAAAGGCGAAACCTCACTATGCAAAAAAGAACTGCAAGAGCAAGAAAGGTTTATATACAAAAGAAGACAGTGACTCAGTGAAGGGTAGTGATAGTGATAATTCGGATGATGATCATGACTGTGCTTTTGTAGCGAAGGGAAAATAATTTATGTTCATGGTAGAAGAATCCACTCCCATCAATCAAGAACAGGGCGAAGATGAAGATTGGGATGAAGAAGAGGAAGGTGGAGTTGATCTAGAAGGCGAGCTAGTTTGTGCTCTAAAAGAGATTGAGAAATTAAGAAAAGATAACTCAAAACAGAAGAAACTTGGGCAGAAGGAACTTGACAAATCTAATCAAATGATAGTGACCCTAAAGACTCAACTTGAGGAAGCTAAAAGAATAGAAGTAGTTAAGATGGAACTATAGACAAAATCCAAAGAATGCATGAAATTTGAGGTAGAAATAGTCACTTTGAGGAAAGAACTTGAGAAGGCAAAAAGTCATATAGACAAAAGTCTAAAGTTGACAAAAGGATCAAACATTCTTAATGAATTAATTAGTGGTCAAAAGCCTTCAAATGAAAAATCTGGTCTTGGATATGAGAAAGGAAATGGCTCATCAATTAGTACATCGACCAACCTATATGATAATTTCAAAATAGGAGCAGAAGAAAAGAAAGAAAGATCCAAACAAAGATAAGATGAGAAGAATGAATTCTAAAAGGAACCCTGAAATCAAAGATGCAGAAGGATATACTAAAGTGGCAGATTTGAAGAAACGAAAGTGTATGAAAATTCAATATACTACACCAAAGAATGTTATGACCAGGAATTATTCATCCTTTTATGGTTATTGTTACAGCTATAATCATTTTGATCATACGACTATTTAATGTAGCGCTGTACCTACAAGGAGAACTAATTTTATAAGTAGAAACTCATTTGCTCCTTTGTTAGATTCAAGTACAATATGCTACAATTGCAATAATTTTGGTCATATAGCCAAGTATTGTAGGACTAACCTTGTACTGTAAAAAATTAGCAATGCAAAGAGAGGCAAGTCTCCTAATAAGAACAAAGGTTCACAAGTCATTAATGAAGGAAAGAAAATGGCATATCAGAAACCTAAGAAGATATGGAAAGTGAAAAATCAATTCTTGATTGCTCAAACAACACTTCACGTGAAAGAGCAGAATTTGTAGGTGATAGACAGTGGGTGCTGAAAGCACATCACTGATGACAAGAGCAAGTTCACCAAGTTGAGCAAATGCAAAGAAGGAACTATCAGCTTGAGAGACAACACAGCTAAAAAAATCAAAGGCAAAAGAACCTTGCACATTGATGGTAAGCTTCTTACACGTGATGTTTTTTATGTCAAAGGACTGAATCATAATCTACTGGGTGTCAGCGAAATGTGTGACAATGGATATAAGGTCACATTTGATGCCGAAGGCTGCAAGCTAAAGAGATCTGGCAAAACAATTGCAGAAGGGAAAAAGAACCGAGAATAATATCTACATTCATGTTGAGGTAAACAGTAATAGTTGCCTCATAGGAAAGGTTGATGAATGTTGGTTGTGGCATAGGAGAATGGGACATGTCAATTTTGATAATCTAGTCAAAGTAAGTTCGAATAAGTGTGTAAGACATGCCCAAAATAACCAAACCCGAAGATACTACATGCAGAGAATGTCAATTAGGCAAGCAAACAAGGGACAAGTTTCAAACAAAAGAATATGAGACTATAAAGCCTCCGCAATTAGTCCATAATGATCTTTGTGGTCCTACCCAGACAAGAGGATCAAAATGAGTTTATTACTTCATGTTGTTCATAGATGATTATTCAAGGATGACATGGGTAAGCTTTTTGAAGGACAAATCTCAAGCCTTTTGAGAGATTTAAGATCTTTAGATCCATGGTTAAAAATGAAATGGGAAGAAAGATCAAATGTTTGAGATCAAATAAAGGTGGAGAATTCACCTCCAATGAGTTCATAAAATATTGTGAGAAGCTTGGGATTAAAAGGTACTACTATGTTGCAAGAACTCCACAGCGAAATGGAGTTGTTGAGAGAAAGAATATGACTGTTAAGGAGATGGCCAAAACAATGTTGAAAGAGGCCAAATTATCTGATGGATATTCGAGAGTAGTCCAAACATCAGTATATATCCTGAACAAAGTTCAATTGAGAGTGAAAAGTGATAAAATGCCATATGAACTATGGTATGGAAAGCCTGCATCAACTAAATACTTCAGAGTGTTTGGAAGCAAATTAAACATCAAAAGAAAGGAGGACAAACTAGGCAGCTTTGAGTCAAGATGTGATGAGGGAATTTTTCCTGGTTACTCCACTCATAGCAAAGCCTATGTATGTTACAATGAAAGGCTACATAAAATAGTTGAGAGCATCAATGTCAAGGTCGATGAAGGATTTAAACATGTCGAACCTGTTGAGGAGATCAAAATTGAAGAATTAAAATAAACAAAAAATGAAGTAGAAGATAGTGAAGAGGAGGAAGAAAAGAGTGAAAGGCACCTGCAAGGTTAGTTCAAAAGGAACATCCCAAGGAGCAGATAATTGGCAACAAAAATGAGGGAGTTTAGACTAGGAGAAGAGCTGTAATGAACAAGAAGCAAGTAAATTTTGCTCTATTTTCAGAAATTGAGACTAAAACCTTTAGTGAAGCGACAAGGATGAAAACTAGTTAAAAGCCATGGAAGAAGAACTGAGTCAAATAGAAAAGAACAAAACATGGGAATTGGTTCCTAGACCCTCAAACAAGAATGTGATAGGAACAAAATGGGTTTACAAAAACAAACTCAATGAAGATGGAGTTGTCATAAGAAACAAAACAAGATTGGTGTGCAAAGGATATGCACAAGTAGAAGGCATAGACTTTGAAGAGACATTTGCTCCAGTGGCAAGATTGGAAGCCATAAGAATGTTTTTGGCATTTTCTGTTCATAAGAAGTTCAAAGTATATCAAATGGATGTAAAGTCAGCCTTCTTGAATGGAAACTTAGAAGAGGGAGTCTACATAACAACAAGAAGGTTTTCAGCTAGTGGATGAAGAAGATTATGTGTGTACACTGAAAAGGGCATTGTATGGTCTAAAACAGAGACCTAGAGCATGGTATTCAATATTGGATCAATACCTACAACAACAAGGCTTCAACAAAGGATGTGTAGACATCAATTTGTACTTTAGATCATAAGGTAAACATATGTTGATTATTGTTGTCTATGTAGATGATATCATCTTTGGAGGTGGCAATAGGAATATGTGCAAAGAATTTGCCACACAAATGCAAAGTGAATTTGAAATGTCTATGCTGGGAGAACTTTCGTTCTTTCTTGGTTTACAAATTGCACAAACCAATGAAGGGATATTCATATCTCAAACCAAATATGCAAAGGAGATGCTCAAAAGTTTTGGAATGGAAGACAACAAACCAGTTAGTACTCCCATGATAACTGGATGCAAGCTGAGCAAAGAAGATGAGTCCCTTGAGGTGAATAATACTATGTATAGATCAATGATAGGTAGCCTGTTTTACCTAACTGCATCAAGCCCAGACATCATGCAAGTTGTATGCATGGTTGCAAGATTTCAAGCAGCTCCCAAGAAATCACATGTCAATGTTGTGAAAAGAATCTTCAGATACATCAAGAACACAATTGACTATGGTCTGTGGTACCCTACAAGTGATGATCTCACTTTGATTGCATATGCAGATGCTGATTGGGTAGGAAATGTGGATGACAGGAGAAGCACTAGTGGTGGTGCATCTTCCTCAAAAATAGACTTGCGTCATGGCTGAGCAAAAAGCAAGAGTTGGTTATGCTTTCTACAGTGCAATCAGAGTATGTAGCAGTAGCAGCATGTTGCATCCAAGTATTATGGATGAAGCAAACTCTCAGATACATCAAGGTAGAATAAAAAGAACCCATTTCTATCTTTTGTGATGACTCAAGTGCCATAACATATCTAAGAATCCAGTGATGCATTCCAGAACCAAGCATATATCCATCAAATATCATTTTCTGAAAGAAAAGGTTGCAGATCAAGAGGTCAGAATTGAGTATGTGCCAACAACAAAGGACCAAATTGCAAATATATTTACCAAGCCTCTTCCCAAGGAGCAATTTGTGTATCTAAGAGAGAAGTTGGGAGTAGTGGCTCCCACACCACATCACTAGCTTTTAGTGATAGGGCATGAATCCAAGGGGAGTATTAAAGGAATACTATTGACTCTTGGATTAAGAGAAAAGGTAGTCTGGTGAGATAGCTACAGTCCCTTTGCTATGTGATAACAAAGGAGGAGACACAGGTATGTTGGCTCTAGCTCATTATGCCTATCTATAAAGAGATATGTCGATTATTGATTGTTCTTTCACACGAATGCTATATGCATGATCTTTTGAGGAATAATGGAGCTCGAGGAATCAAATTGGAATGTGTCCGAGTAAGAGTTAGGCAAATGTGCCATTGCCCAAAGGGGAGTTTCTCTCAAAGTGTTCTAACCAACTAGGTCCAAGGATCAGAACAGCCAAGCTGCCAAAAAAGGCGTAGATTGTTGACATATTATGACACTCTTTGTCATTAATGTCAACCGGAGAGAAAGCAGAATGAAGACAAAGAAGTTAAGTCATTATGATGATGTGTTGCCATCAATGACAAAGGGGGAGATTGTTGGACATAGTCATTGAGGTATGAAGAATTGTCATTGATGTCAAAGGTAGCATGTGCTATCATGCATTAATAACAAAGGTATTGAGCTACACAGACTAGGGGTAGAGTTCTCATGAAGTTGAATGTGCATCTTGACTTCCAAGAGCAGTCATATGAATGCCTTTGCTAGCTTGTTGAATATGGTTGGGTACATAGTTTGTTGGTGACTGCGTCTACATGTATGGCATCATCTAGAGGAAACAATCACACCAGGTTACTCAGTTTTGCACCTACTCTTGGTGGTCTAAGTTCTAATGCATAAGGTTGTGTGTGCAAATGTTTCCACACTTAGTCAATTCAAGCTTGGTCTATTCTTTCAGAAAAGTGTCTTGGTCAAGTCAAGCTTGGTCTATTCTTTCGGAAAAATGGTTAAGTACTCATCAGACAAAAATTTTGAAGGAAATAGGTCCCAGACAAAGCTTCCGAAGTGGACCTTTCCAGAAAAGCTGAAGGGTATGTAGACGCTTGCAAAAATGCCGAAGGGTATGTGGACCCTTACAGAAAAGCCGAAGGGTATGTGGACATTTCCATAAATGTCGAAGGGTATTTTGCAAAAGGCTGAAGGGTATGTGGACCCTTACAAAAAGGCCGAAGGGTATGTGGACCCTTACAAAAAAACCGAAGGGTATGTGGACGTTTCCAAAAATGTCGAAGGGTACTTTACAAAAAACCTAAAGGGTTGTGTCCTAACCAAAACTGTCGCCCACGAAAATTGTCCCGAAGGGGACTCGGACAAAAAACCCGCAAAAATTGTCCCGAAGGGAACTCGGACAAAAAAACCCACGAAAATTAGCCCAAAGAGCCCTTGACAAAAAACCCGCAACATTTTATCCAAAGGATAGTTCGAAGAGATATTGGACACTTGCAAAGCTCCCGCAAGACATTTCCAAAGAGAGAGGACACTTGCAAAAACCTAAAGGGTAGTTCGAATGAAGGGAAAGGGCACTTGAGAATTTGACGAAGGACACAAGGACCATTGCAAAGCTTTCGAAGGATCACTTGGATTGTTTCAGAAAGAATCTAGGGTAAGTGGACGCTTAAAAAGGTTCCGAAGAACATTTTGGCTGAAGCATAAGACACTTGCAATATTTCCAAAGGATCAAGGCGAGATTAAAGATCGAGCATATTGAATATAATTGAAAGGAGTGAAAGTGAACCAATCATATAGAAAAATATCGAGATATGAGAAAGGGCTCAACGGTTAATGCAAGAAGGATCGACGGTTCTGTTTCAAAAGTGGAAATACCTGACAGTTCAAGATAAATAGTGAATGGCGGCAATGACAAGATGAATAATCCTCGTTTAAAGACATGACCAGACAAACGGTGAGCTCAAAAAGTCTACACGGAGCCTGAGATTGATCGATCAAACCGATCAATCATCGATTAAGGAAACAGTGCAGTAATGCCCTGAATCCGACAGTTGCCAAACATAGTAAAGAGACTTGACCATTGCAATGTGATGCATGAACCGAGACACGGAAAAACGCAGAAGTCAAAATCGCTTTTAATGAGAATTGGTTAAGTGCAGTTGGAGTGTGAATGCAATTGGAGACATGAAACCCTAAGATTCAATGTATATACACGATTTCAAGAGAGAGTCAAAGATTGTTGATGAGAGAAATATGCAGATAGAGCAAAAGGCTGTCAATTTGTGATTGCTCAAACTATCGTTGAACCTAAGCATGTGATCAATACGAAGTGTGTCTAATAGAATATACAGACACAGACCATGATAGCATAGAGAGAGGTATAGAGGCAAGTAGAGGACGTCGATGTGTCAAACAAAGAATATATAAAAGACACAAAGGAAGAGAGGCCGAAGCAGCTAGTGTAAATGGACTATGTCAAACAAAAGATGTAACAACATAGAACCAATAAGGTAGAGAGGAAAAGAAAAGTTTGTCTATCCAGACGAATACAGACAGAGTAAAAGCCAGAAAAAGGGAATGAAGTGTGTCTGAACAGGATATATCCAAACGTATGTAGACACAAAGCAAAAGTCAAAGGAATAGAGATTGAGCAAACAGGAAGAAAGGGCACACAAAGAATGTGTAGATTTTGAATAGAGAAAGAGAATAGGCAAACACAAAATAAGCCAAGAGTGAGCAGTTACAAACTAGACTTGTAACAAAAAAACTTAACTGGATTCATTTATGAATCTGTCTTGTACACTGGAGTTGTAGCTCCATAGTTCTGATTGGTAGGTGCCTTCAACAAAACTGATTTGGTACTCAGTTAGGGGATTGGTGTCTCCTAAGGATAGGTGTCCTTGAATGTAACCAATGTGGTTTTGCCAGTGAGGTGATTTAACTGTGATGCTGGATTAGAACAGTAGATTCTAGCAGATATTCTCACCATAGTTTTTTCCTTTGGATTTTCCATGTATAAATCTGGTGTACTGTGCTTTTGTGTGTGTGTGTGTGCTCTCTACATTTGTTCTTTGATATGCATATGAATTGATATTTCCTCTAAAAGTTTTAATCAACTAGTTTTAGTTCATCTACTAATTCACCCCCTCTCAGTAGATAGTTGTGTTCAACAGTCTAGTGGTGGGCACCCTAGGAAGCAAACAACTCATGGATCAGGTGGTCATGGGGACCTTCCCCCGCAATTGACAGGAAGCAAATCATATGCTTCCGACTTCACACAGTCAAAACCCATAGTGCCAAACATCAAGAGTGTCACCAAGGGGCGTTGTAGGGACCCCACACTAGTCCTAGACTTTGTAGACGGGATCTTTGATCCCAAATTGACCAAGAATACCAAGAACCTAAGGGAGGGCGCTCATGCCCACATGATCTCAAAGGTTCAGAATAACGACTTCAAGTCATTTGGTTTCAAGATTTTGAGCTCCACATTGGCTCAATACATGATGCCTCTCATACACCCATGTCCAAAGATCATTGCCTTATGTGCAGAGAGATATAATGCCACCACTGGCGTTAACGCAAGCAACCAACTAAATGTGGACATTAGTGCCGATGCGGTGAGGGAGATGCTCTGACTCCCTAGCGACCCCAGCGCAGACATTTGCGATATGGAGAGCTTGCAGAATGTATGAGACACTCATGTCCAAAAAGTGAAGTTCTTGAACTTAGCTCTCCGTAGCGATTATACAGAAATGTCGCCTCTGCCCATCGCTCTTGCGAGCTTTGGGGCACAAGATATGAGGGACGCCCTCTCTATGTTGGCGTTCATCTTTGAAATGGACTCGGACGCTAATGTCCATGATTTCCAATTGGGTGCAGTCTTCCATTTAAAGACAGGAAGCAAGGAGAAAGCTTACAAGATGGACTTTGCAAACGCCATCAATGATGCCATTCACAATCAGCTCGCAAATTTTTCGGCCCAAAATACCTTCAAGTATTCTTCCTTCCTCCTCTACCTAATCCTGTACCAGAGCTCATTTTTTCTCACCATACTTCACAATCAATGCAACTAAGATGGGGACATATCCCCATATGGTGATTCCTATCTCCGCGTGGTCCCACATCCTATCGGCCATGTAGGATTATCACGCATTCGCATAGTGCTTCCTGTCTCCGATCCTAATTGACCTCAATCAGGAAGCTATTACCTTCAGAATGACAAACTGCTAGAAAGCATGGCTCACTGGTTGCAAAATTCAGTCAACTGGTTCTTTGGAACCCATTTCGCATTCATCAGGGTCCACGGATTCGAGGAGCCATTTTGGCTCCCACGCCTGCTCACAGAAAGGACCTTGGCCCTGGAGCTGGCCCACCAGCTCGACGTGGTGGACTCAGCGTATGGCACGACCTGAAAGAAGAGGACCCTTTATGATGTCCCCTTTTCAACAGGGGGCATTACAGTTATGAGGTCGCAAGAGCATTTGCTTACATTCAAGCTAGTAGAGCTCAGCCTAGACCAGATCAACGATCAATGGAGCTACAACTCGACCGGCCACATAGCCGCTCTGAAGATCACCACCCCCTTCGTCCATGAGCCTCAGCCATAATTTGAAGAAAATAAGTCGTCGATGGAGGATGATATCAAGCACCATGTGGATCTATCCAAAATCCCTTCAGACACCCGCCAACCGTGGGAGTCTTTTTATAAACCAATCCGAAATTTTGATCCCGCGAAGACCATGACAAAAGGTCTAAGGGCGCAACTCGTCCAGAGGAGCTGGAACAAAGAGAAAATGGATGCCTATTGGAAATATAGGCAGGAAATTGGCCAAAGGGAGCTCAAATTTGAGCATCTAGACTCCGACGAGCAATTCGAGAACCTCTGGGATGAGCACCATGAGGAAGAAGCTCAGGCAGAAGAAGAGGTTTCGATCGAAGAAGAGGATACGCCCTCGAGGAAGGAGGAGGAAGTTTTTGTGATTCAGAGGCCTATGTCCTAGCCTCTTCTATATGCGATCCCCAACAGCCAATGCAGGCCACTACAAGGTAGCCTCAGGTAGGGTCATCTCAGCCTGGCTCCGAGGCACAAGCTTCTAGCCCTCCTCATGAGCCCAAATAGAAGAAGGTACGCTTTTCTGACCCTTTTCTTTCCACTTCTTCATTCTTCACTATCTTCACCTTCCATTGAGTCCACCACACTTGCGCCACTTACCACCGCACAACGAATCACCTTGCTTGCACCGCTTTTCACTCCTCCGCCTTCATCTACCACAAGTACATCCATCGTGGCACAATCGCCCGCCACTCCTCTCCGCAGCCTCCCACCTATGTTGTTTGGGTATGGGTATGGGTATAGATACGAGGACGTCTCGGGTACATGAGTACGCCATTTTTCAAAAACCTTGATTTGGATACGTCGTGTGTGTGTGTGTGTGTGTGAGGTTTTGGTATTGTGAGATGTTATGATGTTATATTATGTATGAGGTTTATGTGATGTCATTTGTGGTTATGTTAGTGATAGTGTGTTATGCTAGCATTTCCCATTTTCGTGATGGTAAATGCATAGTTGAGCAGTTGGTTTCATTATAGCATTTTTCCATATATGTGATGGTGTATGCTAAAAATAAGTTGTTTGACTTTATAGTTTCTCGATTTACTATTGATTAGACAAGCTATATGGGTGTGTGTGTGTGACCAAGGACCAAGAAATCCAGTAGTTGAAGAATGACCTCGCCACCCGCTCCTAGATCGCAGGTATCCTCCCCATGGTCCAACAACTATACATTTTGTAATGGGAGAGAATAAAGAACACGACCGCAAACTTGAAGCCAAAGCTTGGGTTCATCGTGGACTCACAATGGTTGAGCGCATAGGTGATCGCATCTATAGATCAGGGCCTTGCATTCGTATCCCCCAAGGTTCAAGATTCATAGCTCCTTGTCCAGAAGCTATATGGCGCGACGGACATGACACTCCAAGCAACAGGGGTGGTCGATAGAAGGCAGGCAATAGTGAAGGTGAATGAATTCTTGAGCTACAACAAGGTAGCATCAAAATGCCTTAGAGAAGGTGGTCCGAGACATGAAGGGTCACATTGAACAGTTGGTCCAGTTGGGACTCCCTTCCCCATTCCTCGTAGACAACACAGTCCTCTTAGAGGACAAGATAAAAGAGTTGTTCATCAAAAAGCAGAATGACCAGATCATCTTTGTGGATCTCGATTAAGCACCAAGCATCTCCGAAGAAGAGACCATTTTGCAGCCTCTTGCCCAACTTGAGTTTCTGATGTGGGCGGTGGTACAAGGCTTGAGTAGCATCTCCTTCAAGGAGATCATTGATCTAGACAGAGCCTTTGAGGCTCTAAAGAAGAAGACTCAGCCCAAGGAGGAAGAGTGGACGCCTTTAGAGGTTGCTCTTTAGAAGTTATAAGTTCTGCGGGCCTTCCCCTTTTTGCAGTTTTGCTTTGAACAGTCTACAAAACTAGAAATTTTGGGTTCTTCCATCTGCAGGTGGATTCCCCTACAAGTCGCCTAGAACTGTCGATCGTAATCCACATTTTGAAGTATTTTGATGCAGTTAGCTTTTTGGCGTGGACGTGCTTAGCGAGTTTGGCGATTTATGTATCGACCTCCTCTTTCTTGAGTTCCCCTTGTTTATTTTCGACAAGTCTCAGCGCCTTCTGTTGGTGCCACGTGGCATCCTGGTGATCATTCTTCACGAAAAGTTTCTCGGCTCGCCCAGGAGTAGCACCAGCTCGACACGTGGCATCACGACGCTTATCCAAGGCAAAATTATTTTTGTCAAAACTTTAAGTAGCACCATTGGCCGATGAAATAATGGGCGGGCCCCACTGTGCAGTTATAACGAAAAGAAAGCAAACCTTCCACGTGGCATCCCCGTGCTCATTCTTCACGAAAAGGTTCTTGGCTCGCCTAGGAGTAGCACCAGCTTGACACATGGCATCACGGTGCTTATCCAAGGTAGGGTTCTTTTTGTCACAACATCAAGCAGTGCCATTCGCTGATGAAATAATGGGCGGGACCCACTATGCAGTATAACCAAAAAGAAGCGAACCTTCCACGTGGCATCCTCACACTCATTCTTTGCAAAAGAGTTCTCAACTTCCCTAGGAGCAGTGCTAGCTCGCCACGTGGTGGTTCTGCATGTTGCCAATTAAAAAGAGGAAAAAGGGTTTCGAAGAGGAACACTCACCCCTTAGTGTACCAAACGTCATCCCAATGCTCCTCGAGAGCAAACGTTTCTTTGTCAAGGCTTTGATTTGCGCCATTCACCGAGGGAAGTGGGCCCCATTTCTAACAAGAATTCCAGAGGCAATTTGAGGAAGAGACAGGCATCACCACTGCGTTTCTTTTAAGCATCGTGGGAATCATGAGGCTTTGAGGTTGCGCAACATCTGGGATTTGAATCCTAGTTGCACTCATGAGTCGAAGCTTCCCCTTTCGATTGCAACAGTCTCATCATGAACATGAGTGTCGGGTTTTAGGTGTCATTTCCTCATGAGGCTGTTGTGTCTATATATTATGGGCTTCTTTCTTTTGTTGGGGGGCGATAACTGTTTAATAGTTTTGTTTTTATGACTGTTATCAGAGAACAACCATTGTCATAGTTTAGTTTATGAATAGAAATAGTAACAGTTTTGCATTTTAAGACCTTAGCAGGTGCCGTTTGTGGAAGGGATTGAATATTTTATACTGTGCCTTTGGGCCTTTTGTATCCTATTCTTTGTCCAACAATGAAGAGGATGTGGTGTTTTGTGTCAATTTGTGTGGAATCAATTGCTCTCTGTGATTTATGTTCTCTACTTCTATCGTGTTGACTTTTATGCATATACTATTTTAAATTGTTTGTAATGTTTTAAGGGTTCAAGCTATTTTATGCAACATTAGGAACGAATACATTATGAGTTTCGACGCATTGCCTTAGTTAATTTTATTTCAGTTTATCTGCATTTTCCTTCTTACCCCTTTTCATCCCCAATTAATTCGAAGAGCTGGCTTCTAAAATCCTGGAGGTCGCTTCGCAGACTACAAATTTGGTCCATGTCTGTAAAGCTTCCCATAGGGCGTTGTTTGCTGAGAGCAAGAGTTTTAGGCATCAACAGGATCATTGGTTAGCATGAATATATTTTAAATTCAAAAAATACCAAACATATAAAAAAACAAAAATATTCAAAAACAAAAATTGGGGTCTACCTATGCATGACATACCTTGTTAGTTACATGATTGATTAATGTCATTTATCATATATACATGGTAGATTGAATGTCCATTTCCTACGCACATGTTTTTCACTGTATAAATGAGTGGGATGCAAGACATCCAAGTTACATATGATACATGGACATATAGATGCAGGGTATTCCTTACACCCAGTGGCTACTTTTCTACATTGGGGGGCATATCTACGTTGAGGACATCTTGGTACACTTATACAAGTTCTATCTTTCTATGACCATTCCATTGCTCATATTAAGCTACTTAGACTGATTATACATGGCTCATTGTTGTATATATTCTTTAAGGTGCTATATTCCATGGATATTGTACTTTCTATGACTACAATGATGACATAGAATACTTGTGTAGACTAGTTTTTCTTGTTCTATGCATGTTTGATGATGATTTTTATATCGTGTGATCATTCATTGTGTATTACATTGTGTGATGATTGTTGTGTGTTACATTATGTGACCACTGTGTCTGACATTGTGTGTTCCTTGTGTGACCATTGTGGGTTACATTGCATGCCTCTATGTGTGATGATTGATGATTGTTATATTGTGTAACCATTGATGTGTGTGATATTGACTGTTATCTTGCATGTCTCCATGACTGCATTGATTGTGTGTTTTTATGTCATGCGTCAGCTGTGTCGAGAATCCTCTAGTCCATGTCATGGTCATGTCGTACCTGTGATGGGTTAAATTCAAGTCATGTCTTGAGTGCTTGTATGCACAATGATGGAAATGCTGAAGTTAATTGTTGGAGTTGTAGGGGAGTTCATCAGGGTAGTTTTGCCTACTAAAAGGGTTAGAGGCCTTTTGCAAAAGTGTTTGTAAAAATTGATCCTACAAACCCCCTTATTCATGTTGTACGCATTGTTTCTTTTGTTGGTCCTTAGACTCAAAACATTGATTATGAAGGTTTGTCCTTCAGATGCTTTCAATGCCAAAAACATGGCCATAGGGTGGTTATGCATCCCTTACATCATGACCATTCCAAGCAGTAAAACTCTCAAATTTGGAAGAAAAAGAATGGCAAGCCCAATTCGGATTTCATATGGAGAAATCAAGGGAAGTTTTTTTTATCTGATGCTCTTAAACAAAGACAGATCAAGCTTTGAACTTAGGAGTCAATTGAGTCCTCCTTTAAGGCCAATTGTCTTAAATGCCTCTACCATCAATCAGGGGGTGGAATGTCTTGGTTTGGGCTCTACTGTTGAGGGTTACACAAGCTCTCCTACTAATTTACAATAGAGCTCTTTGGTGCATACAGAGGATTAGATTATCTCGTATACATAATTAGGTGAACCATTACAATAGGATAATCTTGCAATTTTGAACCCAAGAATTATTTCGCAAACTCTTATGGTGCCCTCTTCCTCTCAAAAGAAAAGGTGGGAAAAGAGAACTCAATTAGAAAGATTATAGAAAGATGCCTTGGAAACCATTGGTGAAGGTATTCAACTAACCATGAAAACTTTATTGTCCCATCAAGGAAGGAGGGCCCTCACCATTTCCTCCTGACCTCTAGTTTATGTTTTAAATTTCTAGCTCTTTGAAGATTTTTATGAGGTGCTCTTGTGTGTTTGGAAGTCTTTGTATTCCAGTGTTGACCTTAGTGGAGTGCCCTATTGAAATCAGGACTCCTTTTCCTTCTTTATCTAGGTTTGATCTTGTAAGTTGTCTTGTTTTTTTTATTTTGGGTGAGTGACCCTTTAACGCACAATTTATTAATCAAATAAATAAAATGGATGATTCTAAACAAAGACATCACATATTTCACCAAATTTCATTTGCAATAATCCAAGAAATTAAAAAAAAAAGGATATACAATCTTAAAAACAACGAGTTAAAAGTATGCACAATACAAAGTCTATTATTATAGTTTCTCCCAAAAGAACGAACCAGTAGACAATATAGATGTTCTTGAACTTTCAAACAGAAAAAATCCAACCCAGTGTATAAACCAAGAAATGGAAATGTTTCAATAGATGCTCTATCTTGAATCTATTCAATCTTAGTGGCAAAGGTAAACCTAAAGGAACAATTTGCAAAAGAACAAGAAAATGGCCAAAAATGCTAAATTGTCATCAAGCTCCTTAGAAAAATAACTATGTAGCATGGTAGAGATTAGAAGAATGCACCCTAACATAAAACCATAGTAGTACAAAATGATGAACCTCTCTGATATAATAACTTATACGAATTCCTCGACAATCCACTAACAAGTCATAGGTAGGAATAAAACCTATGAAGCCGCTAAATATGTCAACTAGAAGAACATGCAAGAAGATAAAAACGAGTATGTCAGCATGCAATAAGTTTGACGTAAACAAAGTTGAAAGAGTATTTATTGCATAAAATTTATTTCCCCTACCAAAAACAAAAAATAAATGGGAATGCATATACATACATTTTGTCCCACATTTACCCTAAACCCTAAACAAAACTACCAAAAATCATGATAGTAGTGGATAGACTAACCAAACATCTGGCTAAATTCATCCTCTCTAGAATGGCACACAACTTCAAATTTTGTATCAAATACTCAACACTAATTTTTTTTTTAAGCATGGTCTATCTAAAAATATTGAGGGATAGACCTAATGTTGCAGGGAAACACGTCCCCTAACCCCTGAGACGCATCTCCCCGTACCCGTGTACCCCCATACCCGTCTCCCTGTACCCCTGTGTCCCTGTCAATAGTAATATATTTCTCGGTTTTTATTATTTTCATATAATAATAAATATATATAATTATAATAATAAAATATTAATATATATATATATATATATATAGCTGTCTCCCCGTACCCCCGTCTCCTATTTTTTTTAAAAAGACGTACCCATACCCGTACCCTGACAACTATGGATAGACCCCAAGTTGGCAATAATTATATGGAAATATTCTTTCAACATTTACGAACCCAACTAAACTTAGGAGAGGTGACACATTCAAGGAAACAAACAAACAAAGTCAGTCAAATCATGGAAGATGTGTTAAGTTCTCAAGTTGCAAGTAGATAGACACTCTGGGGGAATAGTTACTTTCATTGAATACAATAACACACACTCAGCCACTAGAATGAACAATTTAAAACCAATGTATGGTTTCAAGCCCTTACACTGATGACACTAGTCACAAATTCAAACAAAAACCTAAGTATCACATCATGTACACTCGGCCACAAGAATGAATTGTTTAAAATAAATGTACAATTTCAAACTCCTTACACTGATAACAATAGTCACAAATTCAAAGAAAAACCAAAGTATCACATCATGTTTTGCAAGAGATTCTTAAACAACTAAATGAAAGTAAAACAAACAAGGAAAGAGGTCAAGCTGACACAAAACTATACAAAAATCAACAAAGGACACCTCAATCATTTGTAGTAGGAGACAAGGTATACCTAGGAGTTAAGCCAAATAGTTCTATTTCAACTTGTGTTCCACAAGGATGTATCCCAAAGGATTGGTTCCCTACGAAACACGTCCCCTAGGGGACAAAGACAGGAGGACACTTGGGGAACATCCCCAAATCCTTCCCTTTAAAGGGACCAATTTGGGGATGTTTCCAATGCATCCACCCTCTCATCCCACATGGGGACTCAACCCCAAAATTTAAAAAAAAAACACTAAAATCTTAGAAAACATTAAAATAGATAAAATATTAAATTAACAATAAAAAAAATGATTATAGACATTTAGAAGAAGTAAAATCTTTAAAATAAATATAAAAATATAGAGTCAAATATGTAATTTGTATAGGTATTTTAATTTTTGTGGGAATTGTCACTATGTAGGAAAATTTATTAATACCCAAGTCATCACTTTGATCACTATTTTCCGTAAGAAGTCATTTCTCTATAACCTTTTAACTCGTGCACACATTGGTGAATGATCACAATAAAAGGGAACTCGCAAAACACACAAGCACCTTGTAAATCATGTACACATTGGTGAATAATCACAAGGCAAGGGGAGCCACAAAGCACACAAGTACTTCTAAGCATTTGTTAGTATGGGGGAGAAACGACATTTTTTTGAAAATCCACTGCTTCGGGCTTTTCACCTTCAAACCTCTTTCCCAATTGGCGAAGTGTTTGGTGAATGTATGCCTAATAAGCCTTCCTCATCTCACATTTATATGACCAATGTGGGACACTCCATCCCAACATATTGTAAGTTAGTAATCGGAGCTTCTGTAATGTGATTTGTATTTTTTATATTTATCTTTATACCGTCATCCCATTGCTTAGTCTCTAACCTCTTTCCCAATTGGCAAAGCATTTGCTGAATGTATGCCTTGTCTACAATTATATTACCAATGTGGGATTCCATTCCAACATATTGTTTGTAAGTAATTGGAGCTTCCATAATGTAAGTTGCAATTTTTTATATTTATTTTAGTAATATCATCCCCTTGGTCGTCCCTTTTTCCAAATGACTTTGGGGGAACTTGGAGGCATCCCTTCTTTATGTCCCTATGTTTTCTGGTCCCCCGAAAACGGGGATTGCATGGAACATAGATTTCAACAAAAAATTCACCAAACTATTCCCTACATATTGCAGATCATTTATGGCATCGGAGATATATGAATTAGGCTATGAAAGTCAGAACTACCACCTTGTTTGAAGATGCACCCAGCATTTCACGTTTTTTTCTTGAGAAATAACTTATCAAGAAATGCTAATATTCTCCCCTCTTATGTGATGTTGAAGAAAAAGAACATGTTGTCAACCTGGAGCTGCGCCCTGATTCGAAGACGTGCGTGAAACAGCCAGTCCACTATCCACCTGAAACAATGGGATCTTCTCCTGAGGGTGGGTGCCTCAACAGTGAGAAGAACCTCCAGAGAAGGCTGGTTCCTATACGATGTATCGATGAGGATCTCTACTCTATGCTGCGGACTACCGTGGAAAAGGGAGAAGGAAACTTAAAGGGGAAATCCTACCTAAAAGGGGGTGATACACCAGAAGTTTGATCCACTCAACTTGGAACCTTGAACACTAAACAAACAAGGGAAAAGGAAGACCTTAGATTTCAATCAATCATTTATGCATAAATATTTCATGAAGAGGTTCGATCCAATGACCAAAACCTGAGGGAAAACGATGGAGAGATGTCCAATACAAGACACTTTGCAGCCACCTAACATCCACTTACAGCGTCAGCAAAAGACATAAGGAACACTTTAACATGATCTGCATAAGGACAATCTAGCAACTAGGTATGAACCAGAATTTGGGAAGGGAGAGAAATCTACCACTTATGCAAATTACTGAATGAAATATACACTATGCCAACGCTTGAAATCTGAAAGTACAGTCCTTCTATTGATCGAAGAGGTTACACAACTCACCAATGGCAGAGTCTGGTCTAACCAAGAGAGATATTGGATGATTTTTAATCAAGACTGAAAGCCATTTTATAGAGAATTACAAAAGGCCAAAGATTGGCATAGAAAATTTGAAGAGAAGGATTCACTTAGGTTAACTCAACGCTAACTTGGCCTTTCAATAAAATATGTTTTCTTCTGTCTTTGCATGAAGCTTCTTGTGCTTGAGGAAGTGAACTTGTCTTTGTTATGAACCGCCCACCTCTCTTTGCATGGAAATCCACGCCAATGTCAATTTTAGAACTCTACGTGCGCTGCTTGATGCCGAATTGAAACATTGGAAAGGTTGAGTTGGTCGTTTGATAAGCTGAGTTGGACGAAGGGATCAGCTGAGTTGACTGTTTGGCACGCTGAGTTGGTCGAAGAGATCATTCTCCCTCGCATGGAAAGCTCCTGTGGATACCGCATTTAATAATTAGTCAACTCTAAATCTGGAACAGTCAACTCGACATTCGAATTTGGAACTTTGGTTGACGCTAAGTTGGACCCTCAGATGCGTGCGTTGATCTGGAGACGAGCAGGTCTTCAATAACCAGTAGACTGAAGCTCTGACCGGTGCTCGAAAATAGCTCCCGCTTGCATGTATTTTACCCTATTCTAGTCTGCCTGTTCGTGTTTATTTCTGGCGAGATTCTATATTCAGATGTATTAATCTATATTTCCTCAGATATTCTGTTTTCAACTCTCTGTCGGATTATCTATTTTCTATCCTCTTTTACACAGTCAACCTCCATTACTTTCAAATTTATGGTTGTCCCGGCTTAATTCTTCGGACTTTCCTGTGGCAACTTCCGTCAGACAAATTGTCTGCTCGAATTGTCCTGACTGCGTCGGTCATTTGAATTTCCATGGGGTTTTCCCCGAATTAATCCTTTGGACAAAAATCCGAAGGATATCTTTCCTTTGTTTCTTCGCTTCTTGGCTTCGGACTTTGTTTGTCTGGTTTTCTCCTTCTTGGCTTTGGACTTTGTTTGGTCTTCTGAATTCTTGTGTCTTCCAAATTTCTTCGGACTTTTGTCCGAAAGAATTCCTTCGGACAAAAAGTCCGAAGAAATTATGTTCTCGTCCTTTGCTCTTTTCTGAAGCCTTTTGATTTCCTTTGCTTGTACCTTTTCTCCACGGGCTTTTGTCTTTAGTCGGGTCCTCATTGTTTGGCGGCCGAATTTCTTCAGAGTTTTTGTCCGAAGGAATTCCTTCAGACAAAAAGTCTGAAGGTTTCATTTCCCCTTTGCTTTTCAACCTTCTTCACTTGTCTTCGGAAAAATTGCCCTTTAGAAAATGCACAAAGGTCCTACCGCCGACCAAGTGCCCTTCGCAAGGGCTTGTGGCTCTCCCTCTGTGCCCTTACTCTTTGGCCTTTGAAATGTGCCCTTCAGAAAAATCGCCGTGGTCCTGTCGCTGACCAAGTGCCCTCCACAAGGGCTTGTGGCTCTCCCTTTGTGCCCTTACTCTTCGGCCTTCGAAATGTGCCCTTCGAAAAAGTCACCGTGGTCTTGTTGCCGACCAAGTGCCCTTCGCAAGGGCTTGTGGCTCTCCCTCTGTGGCCTTCGGAAAAATTGCAATGGTCACCCGAGTTTTTGCAAAGGTCTGAATCTGCCCCTGTACCTTCCCGAAGGGTAGGTGCCCTTCGGAATTGTTGAAAATGACCCTTCCGAAGGGTACCTTGCCCTTCGGGATTCTTGTAATGGACTCTTTCTTTCATGGTCTTACTTCTATTTTTCTTCGAAAAAATTGCAATTGGTCTCTTGGCCGATAAAATGACCCTTCGGCAAATGAATGAACCCTTCAGCATCCTTGGATAAATCTGTTCTTTCCTTTGAGGAAAAATTGTCAACACAACAATCTAAGACCCTGCAAGAATTAGGTTACATAATAAAGGAAATTGAAAATGCAGAAATCAAGGAATACCTTATTGAATGATCAGCTCAACCTATAAAGGAAACAATTTGGGAAAGCTTGGTTTTCACTCGAATAAAATCACATTGAGAGGGACAAATCTTTAAATGAGAGGGTTTTTTTTTCAACCTTGAATGGTCATCCACTTCGAGAAACAATCAAATATTTAAAATATTAGAGGAACACTGGAAACTCGAGACAGACACAACATACAAACTAGATCAAGGAAGAGTTGATGACATCACTTCTCACATTTATTCATAAGTTAAATCTATTATAGCATCATCCTTTAACCATGACACAATTATTGTATTTATTTGTATTTTTTACCATTCAAGTAAAAAGAACATATTTTTCTCTCCTAGCCAACTTGGGATTTACAACAGCACTAAATTCACCCCTAATGGTAACCGGACCGAATTCTACCATGTCAGCCTATTTTCCCTCAAGAAAATCAATATTGTAATGTTAAGTTAAAGGTTTCCATAAGCAATTTTAATTAAACATTAATTTTTGTGTGATTTTTACTCGTGTATATTTAAGTCATTACCTAAATGACCTCCATGAGTAGTTATTACCCAAATGACATTTTTCCTCATATATTTTTGGGAATAATCACAAGGCAAAGGGACCCACTTTAGTACACAGCTACCTTAAGAATTTGTTAGTAGGTCCCTTTGCCTTGTGATTATAACCAAAAATACATGAGGAAAAATGCCATTTAGGTAATGACTACTCATGGAAGTCATTTAGGTAATAACTAAAACATACACGAGTAAAAATCCCACAAAAATTAATATTTAATAAATATTATAATAAATAGACTTCAGTAATGAAACCAACCAATTCAACTGTTTCTCATTTGACCAATTGTTAATTTCAAGGCAGAAAAGCAGACTAACAAGTGGCATAATGTATGACTGATGTCAGAAGACATTGTGCCAGACTTAACTGCATTTTTGTTGACTAATTTGACCTTTAGTTGATCGCTGACTTTTTCTGACCCCATTAAAGGCTGTGTTAGCCAATAAGACTTATGTGCAAATTGTATGCCTATTTTAAGACCCAAAAAGTGCATCTATGTTTTCTCATACTGTTGACCAAATCTGAACTGTTGTACTTTGTTTAATTGCATTAAATGTGGTGCTATAATTTTTGCACAAGGGGAAGTTTACAATTATAAATGCTATATATATCTAGTACTGTTATGAACGTTGTTGCATTGTAACATAGATGAACCGATACTATGATCTAGTGATGTAACGTTTTCAAGTCACGAGATGGGGCAATGCTGCTGGCATTACCCTTGTCTAAAAATAAGGATTAGTAAAATGATTTTCTTGTTCCAGGATGGGGACCAGGTATGGTTTTATGTATCCTGCCACAGATGAACGTCCTTGTTTGATATGAATCAAGCTCTAGTATTGTCTCCTTGTTTGAGATGGACTTATCACTACTTAATGAATTGTTTATTTGTTATTAGTTGAGGATCGGTGGTGGAGTCCTAAATTAGTGATCTTCCACAGCGATAAACATGCATGTCTTCAGATGTCATGGTGACGACTAACATTGTGCAGGTTATGTGCAGGTATAAATGGTGTCCAACTTTTGTTGTGTTATATTTTGTTAGTGGGTGCAAGTACCCTGGGTGCGACAGTTTATAAAAAGTGAAGTGGTCTAGACTGATCCCCAATTATGATACTTGACATAGAAGTAAGTCGTCACAGGGAAATGTTAATCCTAAGGGCAAATTCTAGGTCCTACCATAATTAATAAGTCCTCAAGCATTCATTTTGTATTAAATAGATTATTATCAGTCATATGGCAGTTTTGTTCTGAGTCAGATATTAAAGGTTAGTTTTTGCAGCCTGAATCATTTGCTTTGTATTAGGCAGTCGTAACCTGCCAAATTCTATAATATGTTCTCATTCAAACAATAATGTTCGGCTGGTCCACACATGTATATATTCCCACAATCAATCAATTCAATTTTGAAAATTTGCCTCATTTTTTGTTAAGTTTTTTCAATGTTAACATCATACACTTAGAACCCCAACTCTATGTTGTTAAGAGATATCATTCCACTTTGTTCTGCAAGATTGTGTGTTTGACAACAAGCACTAAGCCTTTTTATATAGTTTCTAGCCTCATTTCTCGACAGTTATCTTAACAAGGGTTCTTGGGTTGGCCTCTCTGTCCAAACCCTGTCAAATAAAGCATGAATGATCATATCACATTTTAGGTCTCTTCTATAGAAAATTAAATCGCTGCTTGGTCTTCTTGTGTTGGCTTCTTAAAATTATGTCTTTTTGATCCAGGTATGCTTTCATATGCCATTTCAAACATTAACGGAGTTATATGAACACTAATTTGACAACATATTATCATTTTTTGAACCACAACATTTGCCAAAGAGTATTCTAGAATCATCTCTCTCCTAAAGTTCTTAACAACATTGATCCCATTGTTTCATTTGAAGAGATTTTGGTCTCATGCTTGGGAGAAATGAAGGGCTTGATCCTAATGGGATTTTGGGATTTTATGCATACAAACTCGAGGAAAGGATTATTTGCACTTGCCATCCTCTTAAGAGGTTATCCATTGTCCATGCTTACTTATTAGTTATTATGTTACTAAGCAATATGAAAGCTCAAACAACAGGATATGAAGCATGTGGTAAAACAGTTGGAAACCAAACCCTAATTGATCTGGACCAAATTTTGTATATTCCCTTCATAATCGCACAAAAGATTCCCTGGTAATTTTTTGGCCATAACTTTCAGAGGGCAGCACAATAGCTTACCAATATTGCTAGGCAGAAGCTAATTGAGAAACTTAACTATTAGTGATTTTATTGCTACATGTTTCATCCACTATGAAACCAACAATTATGCCAAAGTAAATTATGTCATGTCGGAGAAACCCTATAAGCAGAAAGTATAAGATTAAGTTAAGTTTTTCTTTTTTAATAATTATTATTAAGTTTGAAAGCTTGGACATCACAAAAATCAAATGATTAGATAGGATCCAATGGGTGTTTTAAAAAAAGATCCGTTGGTGTTCTAGATTTGCAATGCAATTTCCAATATTTCAACATGGAACTTCAAGATTATATAGAGCTACTAAAAGTGCACTAGAAACCTATAATCCTTGCACCTTTTAGATTTTCTTGTGATTCATATAACTGTAACATTGCCAGCTTTTATAAAACTTCCAAGTAAGGATAGATTGTTGCGTGCAGTAAAATAAACAGCATGTAAATGATAAACATATCAATTAAGATAAAAAACCACTAATTTAGAGAGTACAAAATAACTTTTGAGAAGTCTCTAAGTTACCTGACAGCTAAAGTCACTGAAATTTGGTTCCATGTAAAGCGGAATTCCCATATACTCCTTAATGAACATCTGCAGACTCCGTAAACAAAATCAGTATTTCACTATCTTTGAATTGATGTAGCATCCATAAAACATACACAATTGTGTGAGAAGTTTTCTCATGATTTGCATTGAAATCCTCGCCCTTCCATTCCCAAGAGAAAACTTATAGTGTTATATTTTGCAAACAAAAGGTTAGTTATCAATTTATAGTTATGAAAGGATACATTAAGTCCAATATGGAAAATCCTTCAAGAAAAAAATTAACAGACAAATTTGAATATAAAGAGATTAATGTTGGAAGACGCTTTGTGTCATTGATTAAAAAGATTGATTTCATGTATAGATAATGAGATAAAGGTCTTAACCTGTGTAGGCAGTTTACAAGTATGAATACAAATTCCTGCACACTTGCTTGCTTCCAAATACCGACATCTGTCCACTAATACCTACACGGCATGGTTGAAAAATCAGACTCACCAAACAATTATTTACACTAGAGCTAAGCTCTTATGATAGAATATGTGATTATTTTAAAATCATACCAGTAAAGTATAATTACGTCAAACAATCCAAAGACACCAAACTGGATTGGATGTATACAACTAGCAAAACACTAAAGAATACAAGTGTGTAAATAGGGAAAGTCAAGGAAACTACACTAAACCATTTAATGAATGTGCAATTTATATCTGAATAGAATGCAACAATATATCACCATAAAGAGATCTAATTGTACAAATATAATGTACTGAAATGTTTAAAATACACAAAGAGAGGGTTCTGAGATAAATATAAAATTGTATAAAACTACTGTGCTTTCGAAAGCTGAAATCATATGCAAACAAGTCCAGAGGCCAATTTGGAGGTAACCTAAAAAAAAATGCAGATCTAATAACTGGCAGAAAATGACCACGAGCGTAGTGGTACACTCTTGGAGAGAGAAAAAGCTCCTGTTTAGACAGTGTACGCTTCTGGTCAAACTGTACTTTTTTATGAAATAAAATTGGAAAATGCCTTACTCTGCTTTTGCTCTTTGAAAAACTCACTCAGTTTGTCACAATTTATTGTAGATCTTCCAGAAAACCTTCTCCATCCTTGTGAACCCTAATCAGCTCAAATCTCCTTGCAAAACCTTAAAAAATGGCGGTAGTTATGAAGGACCTGCCTCAATCAGACCCTTGTGCCTTGAAAAGTTGGAAATTAGCATTCAATGTAGTCTAGCAAGTAGTCCAGTGCAATATGAAGATCCCAACCCTTATCCTTATTCTTATCAATGATATGCAAGAAACTAGTATAGGCTATATGCTCTTTCACTAATCCTCCAATTCTAGTTTTGGTACGGGGGTGTTGCTCTAATTATGAAATCCTTGATTTTACACCTCAATAGATGGCTTATCAATTCAAATCTAGGTGCGTTCCCCTGTGAATGTTTGTTTAAATGCATCAATACAGTTATGTACTCATAGACTTCTTGAATTCAAATTAAGACCTTATTGGCATGCAAGTTGACATTCAAAGCCCGAAAGGCCAACAAATGGGGCACAAGGAACCAAAGAAACCAAGAAAAGAGATCAAGGGACCCACAAAAAGGGCTATCTACACTCCTAGATAGGTTAGGAAACCCTAAAACGCAGTTTTCAGCATTATGAGAGCATCTGGGCTTGCAACGAGGGAAACAAATAACAATTTCGTAGGTTTTAAGGCATTCCAGATTGAATGGTGCTATTCTCATTGACCAAAGGTGCACAAAAAATGGAGTTGCAAAGGAAACACAAAGCATGGAAGGCAAACAAAACCCATAACACAAGGGAAATGCACCAATAAGAGCCAAATCTAAACCAATGATCCAAAATCACATAAAAAAACAAATACCATAACAAATAACTAATCCTATACCAAAGTAATATGTCTACATAATGCCCCAATTCGATGTGTGTGCATGAGCCATAGTTACAAGGTTCGGAGATCCAAAAAGGTTCAAGAGGGAAAAAAATGAGGAATACAAAATTCTTGAAAAGGTTCGAAAAAAATACGGTTCGAAATATATATATATATATATATATATGCAAAAAAATTTAGTCTACTAAAGAATGAAGATTAATTTAACACTTGCAAAATTGAGAAATGCATAAGAGTTTCAAACTTGAATTATATTAAAAGATAGCAAAATATCCATAATCCAGCCTAAGCTCAAAATTGATATAAAACTTAAAAGTTTCAAACATTTGCAACATTAAACCCTACTTCAAAATCAAAACTAGCACTAGCACTATCATCAAATCCTCTATCAGGGTCATCAACACTATCAATATTTTCCTCAACTCCTTCAAATGATGGTTCTCCAAAATGAAAATTTTCATCTTCTTTTATAAGATTGTGCTCAAGCAATCTTAAATTGCTGTGCACAAACACAAGATCTAAGAGTTGTTTGGCTTTTAGTCAGTTTCTCTTGTTAGTAGGGATCAAATCATGCATGCTCCAATTTATTTCGTATGCAGAAGCACTGGCACACTGGCGGTGGACACGCACGGCAAGCTTTTGTAACTCTGGAGTAGAACCATATGTCTGCCACCATAAATGGGGATCCATACTACCAATGTCTTCTTGTGCTTCCTTGAGGAAAAACATGTCTTCTTGGTTATTGAATGTAGTCAGCTGCCTTCTCACCTTAGGCTTTTCATTTTCATCTTAAACCAACATGTCTATTGTTGTCAATACACCATTCTTTACCTCCCCATCTGAATCATGATCCACCTCTATCAACTTAGGATTTAAATAGCAACATGTAGCATGTATAGGTCGATGTAACATGTTTCATCGGACGTCCACAATGTCCCAAATACGTTGAACTTCATCACCATCATCTGCCAATGTTTTTTTAATTTGTTATTTCGCTTGTTCCATGCCTTCATACACGAAACTAATACAAGGCTTCCTACCATCCGCCAATCTCAACAAGCGGACAAGTGGCTCAAACACCTTAAGGGTCTTCTTGGCACCCTCCCAAAATGAACTACCCAAAAGAATTCTCTCAATGTACTTTGCAACTTTTCTTTAGAAAACTTAGATTGTACTCATTCTTCACTAATCACAACTCTTCTCAACGTTGTCTTCTCCTCCACCTCCCTTTGCAAAGTGATAAAATTATATGCAAATCTTGTTTCAGTCAGAGAAAGAAGTTCACACTTTGCATATTAGCGATACAAGCTCAAGGTCAAGCAGTGATTGAGTATAAACTTGGAAATTTGTTTCCCTTCTCTGACAACACTATTTACCCACTCTAACTTTGCAAGATCTTCAAGCAAAAGATCCAAAACATGAGTTACAAATAGAGTCCAAAACAAATGAGGAAACCTATCTATAAGAAGTTCCCCTATTGCTTTACAATTTGTTGCATTATCCGTAATAACTTAGACAACATATTCTTCTCTAATGTCCGGAATAGCGGATTCAATGCATTTGAAAATGAAATTTGCAATCTTCGCATCATTGTTTGTATCAATTGATATAATAAACAGAGACCCTTTAGGGCATTGAGTCAATATATTGAGAAGTGGTCTTTGCTTTGTGCCAAACCACCCATCACTTATTACAGTGCAACCTGATTTTATCCAGTGTTTTTTCATTTTATCTAGTTCACTAGATATTGATGTCATGTCCTCTTCCAGCAGAACAGTTCTTAGGCTTTAGGAGGATAGCATTATGTAACCTTTCTCGAAATTGACAATCCCCTCTACCATTGCTTTTGTATGTGGATTTCGAACAACATTAAATGGGATGGCATTTGCATAAAAAAACCGGGCCACCAATCTGTCTACCTCATGTTTTTCCTACAGCTTCCACATGGCTTTCAAAGAACATTGAGAGTAGGACATTTGATGTTCACTTTCCCTGGCTTCGCTAAACATTGGGGAATGCGTTGAGTTAGATAATGAGCCAAACTGTGTCAGACTGCGTTAAATTCTAACCTTATTTGAAGATTCAAATGTTGATGCAACTATCTTCAATTCATATTTGCTTCGGATTTGACTGAAAAATAGTGCATATATGGGGATCGCCGCTACTATTGTGCAAATCTTCACATCTGGGCCTCCAAGATAATGGTTTTGAATCCTTGTTAGAGTCCCTATGATATTTGAGTCACAAAGAGTGCATTTCATATTTTTGGGATTCGCATCTCGCTAAATAATGTATTTCTTCTCGAGCGGAGTACTTGTCATGATGATAGGTTGCCCTGCAAAAGTTTAAAAAAAAATTAATACACATCTAAAAACTATAAAAACATTTTTAATTTAACTAAATGGCGTATATACAATAAAGTAATAAACTATAAAAATAATAAAAATTTAAAACATATGATAATACTATTAAATTTAATTTTAAATGGCCAATAGAAAATATAAATAAAATAAAATAAAAGTTGAATTACCTAAATGACCTATATAATAAATGAAAATAAAATAATATAAATAAATAAAATAAAATATAAATGACCTATATAATAAAATTTAAATTTAAAAAAATAAATATATTTATTATAATTATAATTTATAAAATATAAATGTAAATATTATATAATAAAATTTATATATATAAAATAAAATAATGACCTATATAATATAAATAAAATAAAATATAAATGAGTATGACCTATATAATAAAATTTAAATTTAAAAAATATTTATTATAATTATAATTTATAAAATATAAATGTAAATATTATATAATAAAATTTAAATTTAAAAAAATATAAATATAAATAAAAATAATTATTATAATTATAATTTATAAAATATAAATGTAAATATAATTTTATTTTATTATAAAGATATGTAATAAAATTTATATTTATTATAAAGATATATAATAAAATTTATATTTAAAAAATAAAAAATAAATAAAAATATTAAAATTAACATGATATTTACATTAAAGTTATATAATAAAATTTAAATTTAAATATATATATATATATATATATATATATATCTAAAATTAACATTATAAAATATAAATGATATTAACATTTAGATTTTATAAATTATAAATAAATAATAATAATACGAAATAAATGATAATAAATATAAAAATCCAAAATAAATAATAATAAATATTAAGTAAAATATTTACGCAATATTAAAAATGATAAAAATATGAAATAAATAATTTAAAATATATTAATAAAAATACGAAATAAATAATAATAAATATGAAATAAATTAAATTATTAACCTAAACCTAAAACTATAGCGAAATCGTAAATCTAAACTTTCAAACCTAAACCTAAGGCTTCTGGAACCTACCTCACGCTGCCGACTATGGTGACTGGTGTCATTTGTTGAATTGTTGATGAAACGTCTCTCGACAGGTATCCTCGCTCAGTCACCTGTTGTCTACACTTGAACACTGATGTCCTCCCTCACTCCCTTGATGTCCTCCCTCACTGGTGTAGTGTCTCGACTGAGTCAATAATGCAGTCGCAGTTCGTCGATGCCCTTCGATGTGTTAGTTTTTATGATCAGAATTGATTTTATTTGCTCCTCAGATGTCTGCTCTGCCTTGTGAATTATTCTTCTCATTGAATATCTTCGAATATGAGAAATCACTATATATATACAAGTGAGAGGAAAGAGATGCATCTCTTCAATCTCCTTGTCGGCCTACACCAAACAAATCATGTCTTTAAAAGATACAAGAAGTTGGGCTGGAAGTGGGAGCCCGACGCTGCTCCTCAACATCAACACTCCCTCTCAGCTAGGGAGGATACTTCCGGATGACATCCACCATGGCTCTCCTAGAGGGTGGAATCAAGGGATTCCACCTCGAACTTCTCTCACAGAGAACTCGTTATCAAGGGATTTCACCTCGAACTTCTCTCACAGAGAAGAACTTGTTATCAAGGGATTTCCTCTTGAACTTCTCTCACAGAGAAGAACTCGTTATCAATCATAGCTTTGGTGGCTTCTACAATAGATCTATTCTTCCTTTCTGCAACACCATTCTATTGAGGGTTGTAAGGGACACAAAACTCCCTCTTAATACCTGCTTTAATGCAAAAATTATGGAATCCTTCAGAGGTGTACTTCCCCCCGTTGTCCGATATCATAACTTTGATTCTTTTCCCAGATAAGTTTTCTTTCCTGCAAGGGCATTCGAAGAACACCCTTCCCCCATAGTTGTTATAAGTTAATATCACGGCGATGAAAGGACACAAAGAGCTTCCCCCTCTAGAATCCCATAGGCAGCTTATCTTACTCAACACGCAGAACAACATCAACAAATTCATGAAATGGGCGATCAACAATATCTCGCTGGTTCTTCCGCCTACTCCATATTTGGCCGCCATGAAATACAAAATTCACGGCGCCTATGACACCACTGCGCCTCAAGGCTTCTACACACCCCATGACTACAACATCACTATTCCCCCTCCAAATCCAAACGCCACAGAAGAAAACGGCGTGTATGTATTCACGTTAAACTCCATAGTGGATGTGATTCTGCAAAATGCGAATACGCTCACCGCCAATATAGTGTTGCTGCAATGACAAATCTGATCACGATCTTCTTCAAACCTGGCTCTGATACCATGTTAGTTTTTATGATCAGAATTGATTTTATTTTGATTTGATATTTATATTAATATTATAGTTACCAAGAAAATCCACTATAATGAAGAGGATTGGGTACTTATCCCATCTCTGTCTCGGCACACAAATTTTATGATAATTATATTTATATACGATACAGTACCCTTATTCATTTACTAACATACTCCGATTTAAATGGTATCCTTGTCCCTATACCAATACCCTTACCCCACGTCTCCTAATAACTATTTAATACAGTTCTTTTCTCTCCTATTCTGATTTCATGCTTTCTTAAGAAGAATCAATTTTACAAACTTTCAACATTCTTAATAGACTTGCAGTTTTTGAAATCTGTGGTTGTATCAAGTTACAAATAGCACTACTATTGATCGACATTTGAAGGACATCTCTGAGACGGAAAATTGCTGTTCAGCTGAGAATCAACCAAGACACAACCTGGAAGACAATGCTTGCCAAGAGATCAGTAGTTTTCCTAGAGTTTGTGTGACCACCTTAGGCCCTAATTTACTTATTCAAATTATTTCTTTGACAGATTCGTGTTTACTTTCATCAATACTTTTAGTGCTGGAGCAAGAGAATTTGGAAGTCTTTTCGGCCCACACAAATTCCTTACAAAGCAAAGTGTTTTATACAGTCTTTGTCAAGGTAAGACGCCTTTTAAATTTTCAGATTTTCATCTTAGATATGTTCAATGTGAGAGCATGAATGCATGGGTTCTTTACTTGAACTCTAGATAAATATTATATATAAAAGGAAGAGATTAACACGATGGGATCAAAGATAAACTTGTCGCTTTCAATCTATTGCGAACCCTTTTTCTTATGTTGATTGTGTGAAACAACGAAATGAGAAATATCTTCTGTTGCTTTCATATGCCTCGCTTCATATGACAATGAAATCGCTACATATAAATAACTTACATTTCACTGCTCCGCACTTTTTAGGGTTTGCGTGATACTAGACCGCATTTTTTTAGGGTTTTTTAAATTGTTTTTAATTTTTTTATGTTTTAATAATAAAAAAAGCTCCGAATTGAACGGATTAATCCGAACGACCGCAAAAATGTGCATCGTCCCGGATTTGGCTGAGATCCGGCCGAACTTGTGACTATGGCATGCGCACATACCAAAATAAAGTAAACAAGTGTACCCAAGAGGGTTTGAAGAAGTTATGGTCAAAACCTATAAGAGTTCTCGAAGTTAATATCAGATAGGATAATGATATGAAATTCAAAAAGAGAGATTACCTTATCACAGAGTCCAACACCTTCCTCATAATCTGCACAAGCATCTTGACTACCATTGAGGATCCTAGAATGTGCATCACCACTCCTTATCATCATCCTCGACATTTTAAGGAAGAAATCGAGAAGACTATCAAAGCGCTGCTCGACATGGGACATATCAGGGCTAGTTCTAGTCCATTTGCTTCTTCAGTGGTATTGGTGAAGAAGAAAGATGGAGTTTGAGGATGTGTATTGATTACCATGCACTCAACAAAAAGACTATCAAGAACCGGTATCCCATTCCTAGGATCGATGAGTTACTTGATGAGCTACATGGAGCAGAGCACTTCTCCAAAATCGATCTACATTTAGGATACCATCAGATTAGAGTGTGGGATCAAGATGCACACAAGACAACCTTCAGGTGCCATTATGGACACTATGAGTTCTTGGTGATGTCGCTCGAGTTGACTAACGCTCCAGCTACATTCCAGTCTCGTATGAACCATGTGTTCAACCGCAACCTGTGGAAATTTGTCCAAGTGTTCTTTGATGGCATCCTGATATACAACAAAACATGGGAGGATCACCTTAGACACCTTGATGAGGTCTTGTCTATTATGGGAGCACAATCACTTTATGCGAAGGCTTCCAAGTGTGAGTTTAGGATGAGGGATGTACTCTATTTGGGATATGTTATTGGAGCAGGAGTTAAAGTGGATCAGACGAAGATACATGAGATTATTGAGTGGCCACCGCCAAAAACTCTGACTCGTTTGAGAGGCTTCCTAGGACTTTGTTGTTATTACAGGAGGTTCGTGAAGGGGTACTCTCAGTTGACAACAACATTGATAGATTTGACTACGAGGGGAGCATTTGTTTGGTCAAAATCTTCACAGCAAGTATTTGATCACCTTAAGAAGGTGATTAGCACATGCTCAATGTTAGCATTGCCGGATTTTTCACAGCACTTTATTCTTGAATGTGATGCTTTGGGTGTGGGTATCAGTGCAGTGTTGATACAAAATAGGCATCCCATTGCGTATGAGAGTCGGAAGCTGAGTATGGTAGAGTGTGGGTACTCTACTTATGACAAGGAGATGCTGGCTATTTTGCATGCCTTGGTCAAATTGTGATAGTATTTGGTGGGCAAAAAGTTTGTGGTTCAGACGGATCACAGTAGCTTGAGGTATTTCATAGAGCCAAAAGACCTCAATGATTGTTAGCAGAAATGGGTAAGCAAGATACAGGGCTACCATTTTGATATAGAGTATGTGAAGGGAAAGAACAATGTAGTAGCTGATGCATTATCCAGGCAGCCATCCCTTTGCTCTATGTCAGAGATTTCAACTAACCGGAAGGCTCATATATTGGTTGAGTATTCCAAGAACCAATTTACTTGTGAGATTATGGATGGATTGATACAGGATGATAGGTATAAGGTTGTGGATGATGTGATATACTACAAGGGTAGGGTATACCTGGTCCCTGAGTCGAGGATGAAGAAGATCTTGAGTGTCGTCCATGACACACCATTGGAAGGTCATCCAGGCTACTTCAAGACTTATAGATATATACGGGAGAGATTTGCATGGAGAGGATTGAAGGACGATATCCTTAACCATATTAGAGAGTGTGTGTTTTCTCAGCAATGCAAATTTGAACACTCATTCCCTGCAGGATTACTTCAGCCATTACCTATTCCGGACCAAAAATGGGAGAGTATATCTATGGATTTCATTACGAGCTTACACAGGGCTTAGGGTAAGAATTGCATTTATGTGGTGGTCGACAAATTGACTAAGTATGCTCACTTCTTTGCAATGTCATTTGAGAACAATGCACCACAAGTAGCAGCGTTATTCTTTGAGGAGGTTTTTAGGTTACATGGATTTCCTAAGAACATAGTCAGTGATCAGGACAGTAGATTCATGAGTACATTTTGGCAAAAGCTATTTAGGTTAGCCGGTACAGATTTGATGTCGAGTACCAATTATCATCCGCAGAACGATGGTTAGACCGAGATCATAAATAAATGGATAGAGGGTTATTTGCAGAGTTATGTCATAGGGCATCAGAAGGCATGGGTTAAGTGGTTGTACTTGGATGAGCATTGCTACAATATGACCTATCATAGAGCATCGACATGACACCATTTCGAGCACTTTATGGGTATGATGCTTTATCATTTGTTGATATCAAATAGTTGAGCTCCCAAAGCTTGTGACTGGATTCAAGAAAATCAGGGCATCATGAAAACCCTCAAGGAGAATATGCAGTGGGCACAAACTCAGCAGAAGATGTATGTTGATAGGCACAGGGTGGAAAGATCATTTGATGTGGGAGATTTGGTGTTCCTTCACTTACAACCTTATAGGCAATCCTCCTTGAATAAGAGTGGTGTAGAGAAATTGAAGCCCCGATTCTATGGGCTTTATAGGATTTTAAGACGGATTGGAGAGGTTGCGTATGAGTTGGAGTTCCCTGAGCATAGCAAGATCCACAATGTTTTCCATGTGTCTTGCCTCAAAAGGGCACTTGGACAACATATTGAGCCATCTACTGAGTTGAAACCACTGGATGAGGAGGGCAAGTTGATTCTAGTTCCAGAATCAATTATTGAGGTGCGCAAGAAGAAGCTCAGAAGTTGAGTCATCACAGAGTATTTGGTGCGGTGGAAGGATTTGCCATTAAAGGATGCTACATGGGAAGGTGAACAAATTTTGTAGCATCATAATCTACAATTGCTTAAGGACAAGCAATTTTGGTAAGGAGGATTGTAATGTCCCTTTCCAAATGTTCAGAGACCTAGCTGGCCTACTCCACCCTTTTTCCTTATTTATTCCCTTGGGAATTGGGGCGTGGGAGGAATAAAGGGAATATTTGGACCTTTATGTGCATTTAACTTTAGATTTTTACGTTGAAGAGGCCATTAATGCACTTTATGTTATATTTTCACGTTGAGGTGCTTTAAGTCAACTTACAACTAAGAAAAGTGTTATTTCCCCTCTATGGGCGTTGGACCCTTAATGAGTATTTATTACTTATTAATCATTATTTTTTTAAAAGGGGCATTGGAAAAGGTGAAAGTTTTTAGGGTTTGGAGGAGTTATAAAGAGAATGAGAGGATTAATATTATTATTATGTTCATGGTTATTTTCTTTGGAGTTTTGGACAGCCTGCGTGTTCATCCGCTTTGCTCAAGGAGTAAAATCCCTTGAGATCCCTGGTTTCGGTGCAAATGAGACTTTGAACCCTAGGTGGAAGGGCCATTTCGGTGAGAGAATTTATCCTCAATCCATAGTAGTTGCATTTTCAGGTGTTGAAGACCACTTTTCTTGCATACGGAGGTTTATTTGGGCTAGTCATACAGATTTGAGGGATCCTTTGGCAATGTTTGGTTTTCTGATAGGTGGCACTAGAATTGAAACCCATTTAGGGCCTTTAGGGGTTGACGTCATTTCCTAGTGGCTGGAATTTAAGTGTGAAGGTAGCTTGGGCTTCCCAAACAAAATCGTGGGGGTTTAATCTCCATTTATTGTTGGGCGTTGCTACCTCCGAGGTATTAATTGTTGTTTTAAATAAAAAATAGGATTGCTATTTCTATTGTACAAATCAGTCATACTTTGTTGTTCAAAGAATAATAATTTCTGAGTTAATATCGAATGCGTGTATGTTTATATTGATGCATGTGTGGGATTTCGTATAATATTGTAATGCATGTGTGTGATTTGGGAGAATCTTGTAGTGCATGGTAGTGCATGTGGGATTTGAGCAATGGGTATTTGTATTTCTCCTAATGATTACAAGATGAAATCTTTAATAATCGATTGCATACAAACTGTTTGACAAAATGCCTACAAGTTAAAAATCATGAATTTTGCAAGTTTGGTACAATACTGCTAGTTAGGGATATTTCAAAAACTCCTATTCCTCAACTAAGGAAGCACTAATTCAAGTGTTGCAATTGAGCATCAAATTCAGAAATTGAAGAATCCAACCCTCTCCTAGGGTGGCAACTTGATTGGCGAGGTTGTTGACTTGGTGCATGAGGCTAGGCGACTTGAATGGGGACCCAACGCCTAAGTTTTTTGAGGATTTGAGGGTGGCAAATTACCACCTACTATTGAAGACCCCTTTGGAAGGGCTGTGCTACAATCAAGGCATCGAAGACCCCTACACTAGGGCTGTGAATTGGAGTTTGATCACTTTCTGAATTTTTTGAGTAGTGCGACCTCATTTGGGAGAGATTTTCACCCTTTTCTAGGGATTTCCTTGCCTAGAAACAATTTCTGAAATTTGCATAATTATTCTGTAATTTTATTGGAAATTATTCAATAAATCTTGACATCAAGTGTTTGGGAAAAGGTATTTCTTTCAGTTGTAATATTCTGATATTTTTTACGGAATTATTAAGCATGAAATATTGAGGGTTTTGAGGTAAAAAGGTTGCAATAAATTACAATAACTTTCTGAACCTAAGCACCTAGGGTTTGAAGGGTGATTTGAATTTTGGATGCCCTAATCTTACTTGGAAGGGTTATGCCCTAATCTTACTTGGAAGGGTTCCTAACTTGTTCCTAGGGTTTGAGGTAATTTTTATATGATTTTGTGAAGTTGTTTACAGCTAAGGTTTGCTACAAAAATTCAAAAAACAATTTCAAATTGCTAGGGTTTACCAGAAAAATCCATAATTTCATATATGTCCCAAGTTGGAGACATTACAATGGTATCAAAGTTTAGATCTTGCCAGCTTGTGGGTTAGATCAAAAACTTAATGCAGCATGATGGAAGAAGTGGGGAAATAAAAGCTCTACAAAGCAGGGAGGAAGCTAGAGCATCCATGTATACGGTAGGTGACCTAATCAACATCTTGGAAGAAGTAGAAGAGGGTTTATCCAAGGTAAATCAGTCACAATATGTGACAATGGAGTGGATGGTACAACCCTCAAAGACTTGCTTGGTCCAGCACCAACTCTTGAGGCAAATAGATAAAAAGGTAAGGCTTTTGGTTATCGGTTGTCTTAATGAAATTACAAGAATAACTACTCTCAAGGTTCCTTACAACAACAAAATCACTAGGGAGATATTTCAGCTAATTGTGGAGAGTTTCCAAGGTCTAGAGGACAACAAAGGACCTTCTTTGGCTAGGAAGGTCACAATTCTAGAGACTATTGATTGTGTTTTGATATTAGATTTGGAATGTAATGAACTTATTATTGGGATGTTTAAACATTTCCTTGCAGCTACTAGTGTGAATCATGTAGAAAATGTTGTAACTTCTATGCAGACGGTTATGACTTTGATGCTAAATGAAAGTGATGATATTTCCCAGCCATTATTATCTATCTTATTGGCAGGTTTGAGGCAAGAAAAGAATATATTTCCAGCTGCACATGAGCTGTTTGAAAACATTGTAAAAAATTGTGAAGAAAAATTGAGGCCTTAATTGATAGTAGAGCATGAAGAAGACGAGAAGATTGAATTGCAGGTAAAATTGGGAGAAACAGATGAAGGGACAACCCCTCATGAGGATTTCCATGAAAGAATCAGGAAATTAGAGAATTCAGATTTGAAAAGGGGTAGTGAGCAGAAAAAAATCGGTACCTTGAAGCCCGTTGAGCAGTGAAGGGTCAACACTTTGGGGCAGCCTAGGGTTACAACTTCATAACATCAAAAATCAGATCTTTTGAGGCAGCAAAGAGAGCTGCAATTGGAAGACATTAATGCGGTAGAGCCAAACATTTTGGGGCAGCCAAGTGCTATATTTTCTAAGTATCAAAAATTAGAAATTTTTGGGCAGCAAGGAAAGGTTTTACAACAAACTTGTGGGCAGCAAAATGAGCTGCAAATGGTAGATAATGAAAGGAAACAATCAAGGGAAGAGACTTCGGAGAGTATGAAGGGAACCAGTGAGCCTCAAGAAGAAATCTTTGAAGTTGTTAAAGAAACCAAAATTGAAAAAGAACAAATTCTATGAAATAGAAACATTTCGAGACAACTCTATGGAAATGTATGTTTTAAAAGATGGCATGGATTTTTGCATTGATTCTAACAATAGTTCACCTTCATTTCATAACTCTAGATTTCATAGGGGAGATTGGAAAAAACAACTGTTGGTAACAGTAGAGAGGGAAGTACAAGTCCTAACAAGGTTGGACAATACAAAGGGGTTCCTTGAAGGATTAATGCAAAATGTGAAAGGGGAACACTTGAAAAAAATTGTCAGCCTTGTTGATTTACATACAATCAAGGATGCAATGGAAGCAACAAAATCATAATATCTTCCTGTGATTAAAGACAAGGATGTGACCATCAAATTTGTAGATGAGGTCGTAGATGCATATACAACAATGAAGCTTAAGGTTGATGAGCTCACCCTTGAGCTTGAATCGACCAAGGACTCGTTAGAAAAAGTTTACTCGGCAATTAATCGACAACCACTCGCCATTAATCGGCAAATTAAAAAAATACTTAAATTTATTAAAGAAACATAAATTTTATAGAAAGTATAGTTACAAAATGTATTAAATGAGTCTATAAAATGTTGGGAAAGTGTTTTCTATTAGATTTGAATACAAATAGAGTACAAAATCGTATAATCATGCGAATACATTAACAAACTGATACTTGTAAATTTATGATGATTGTCATTGAAAATCATCATCATAAATTGCGTATGGATGAAAATTACAAATTACAAGAATCTACAATTTCCTCGTCCCCATTCTCGTGAAACATATGGAAGACTAAGAGAGTCCAGGCCTCAAACTCTATTGTGCCTCCTCTCTTTGCCTAGAATGTTGCGTCTGCAGCTCTACCTTGGTATTAGATGGCAATGACTCCTCCCCTGCCTCATGTTCAACAACATCTACAAGGATGTCATCCAATGATTTCAATCCAATCTCTCCTGCTTACACTAATTAGAAGGAACTCCTTTAGTTGTTTCTTGAATGCAAGGTGTCTATCATACCTACATCCCTTCATGCAACCTTCATACCTCCTAATACGGTAATACCTATGATGTCTCCTTGAAATCGAAATATGGCTAAGTCTGAAATCCTGAAATCTAACTAAGTCTAAAAGATGATAAGATCCTCCAAAAACTAGAATTTGCATTTTAGCTCTTAGAGGTCCGAAACCACTCTCAAACATCCTGAAAGTATATATATATATAAAATATAACTTAAAGTATAAGAAACTAGATGCCCATATATAAATGTAAACTTATACTTAAATATATATACAATGTTTATTTTATATATATATTGTCGCCTCAAATGTTGCATGATGGAAGTGTGGGCGGATGCGTATTTAAAAAGGAAAAAAATCAGTGTTTTGACAAACTCGACGAGTCCTAGGATAGGAATCGCGAGTCTACAGAAAAACTTGGCAAGGCCTCGACTTGATCGACTCGGGCTTGGAACCGCGAGTACTCGCCAAGACTCACTGAGTCTCAACACTATGGTGGGAACAACGCTCCCAGTGTATGGAGTTTGGACTCTTTTCAGGTATGGTAAGTGCCCCTAATTTCACTTTAGGGCAGCAAGGGTTGAAATTGAATATTCTATTATGTTGGATAGAACTTGTAATAAAAAGGAAGACTCAGAAATGTGAAATAAAAATGGGTGAGGTGGCTACAAATGTTCTTCAATTCATAGGAAAAGGAAGAATGGCCATAAGGGGCAGCCATAATACACTTTTCTATTATGATAAGTATGACAGTTTCAGCTTACATAAAGAGGGTTGTGGATTCATATTGGATCTTCTTGAGCTTGAATGCATGAAGGGGTTGTCAAGGGACGAATTGGGAGTGGAAAGCTTGGCTTTGGTGGACATTTGCAAGGCTGCAAATGAGGAATACAGCCCTCAAAACTTCATGTACAGATTTCCTTTTGGAGTAACTCTCTCCAAGATGAGGGAACATAAGAGCATGGGGACCAAGGAATGGTTTGCAGCTATATGGAAGGAGTTTTCAGCCCAAAGGGTATGTATAGTTGTGAGCTTGAAGGCCATTTTTGGGAATGCTGGCAGCTGTTCTATGCTTAGCAATGAAGAGTACAGCCGGGGCAACCTTTGATATGGGAGAGAAATAACAATACTTGGCTGGCATAATGCTTCTAGCACATGGGGGCAACCATCTTCTTACAAGTACAGCAGCAAATGGTTTCAAAATGGACCTTTCTTTTGGTGGGAAAAGGCTACAAGAGGGCTTTGCATGAATTGAATTGTTGAGACAGCTCCATGAATGTTGCTATTGCTTGAGGACAAGTAATTTTGGGTGGGAAGGATTGTCATGTCCCCCCTTTTGTCCTAAACTTGAACATGACCCTTAGCCTTGTTTTTTTGGTACTTTCCCCTAGGCTAAGGGAAGAAGGGCAAAAGGGAAGCACTAGTTCTCCCTCCTTAAAGATAAAAAGTGAATTTTCACTTAAGTTACTCTAATTTCGCATTAAGGAGGGCCCGTTTGGACTTAAAGGGCTCCCGTAGCCTTTAAGTTATTAAAAAAGGTAGCTGACCTTTCTTATTCATTTAACCCTTCCTCTCAAGTGATGCACCCATTTTGGGAATGGAGGGTATATAAAGGAAATTGCAATTCATGTTGAAGGGTTATGCTTTTATGAGATTTGATTTGGAGGTTAAAGCACGAAAATGCTTTGCCTATGTCTTGAAGACGAAACCCTTCAAGCCAAGGAAGGTTTAGGGATGAAAACTCCTATTCCTCAACTAGGGCAGCACTATTTCAAGTGTTGCAATTGAACATCAAATTCAGAAATTGAAGAGTCCAACCCTCTCCTAAAGTGATGACTTGATGCCAAGGTTGTTGGCTTGGTGCATGAGGCTAGGAGACTTGGTTGGGAACCCAATTCCTAGGGTTTTTGAGGATTTGAGGGTGGCGAATTACCACCTACTGTTGAATACCCCTTTGGAAGGGTTGCGCTACAATCGAGGAGTCAAAGACCCCTACCCTACACTAGGGCTACAAATTGGAGTTTGATCACTTGCTGAATTTTCTGAGTAGGGTGACCTCATTTGGGAGAGGTTTCCACCATTTTCTAGGGCTTTCCTTGCCTAGAAACTATTTCTGAAATTTGCACAATTATTCTATAATTTTATTGGAAATTATCCAATCAATCTTAGCATCAAGTGTCCAGGAAAAGGTATCTCTTTTGGCTGTAATATTCTGATATTTTTTGTGGAATTATTGAGCATGAAATATTGAGGGTTTTGAGGTAAATGGCTGCAACAAATTACAATAATTTTTTGAACCTAAGCACCTAGGGTTTGAGAGGTGATTTGCATTTTGAATGCCCTAATCTTGCTTGGAAGGGTTCCTAACTTGTTCCTAGGGTTTGAGGTAATTTTTATATGATTTTGTGAAGTTGTTTACAGCTAGGGTTTGCTTTGAAAATTCAGAAAATAATTTCAGATTGCTAGGGTCTGCCAAAAAAATCCATAATTTCATATTTGTCCCAAGTTGGGGGCATTACATTTAGATAATATTCGGAGGGATAGCTTTTGAAGATTTGGGGTATTTCCACCCCAATCTTCCCACCAAGATCCTACAAACAAGATATTTAAAATTTTGTACGTAATTAATAGTTGTAAAATTATAACTTGTAAGATATAAGTAAAAACTCCATTTTTTTTACTTGGTGTTTGAGTGGATCTCCCTTAAATAGCTAGTGGCAAAGAAAATATCCACCCCCTAGCCTACTTGTAATTCTGCAACTTTGAAATAATGAGGTCCCTCACCTCAACCTCACCTGTCATCTTCTCAATGCATGTTGAGAGGCCCTCCATAACCTCCCGATTAACATCCATGAAGCAATCAGAGATGAAAAACTTGGGGTTGAGGTAGTAACCCGCAAAATGAATGGGTTGGAATTGACTATTCCACCTCTCATCAGTTATCTCCCAAATGGGATCAAATATATCTCTATCCCCCCTATAATAGTTTTAGATAGCCTCTTTGGCCTTATCCATGGCATCATAAATTTATCTCATTGGATTTTTCTCACATCCACCAAGTGCAAAACCCTCACCAAAGGCTCTGACACCTACAAACAAATTAAAGTTACAAACTTACAATTAAAGTAAATACTTTTAAAATTTGAAAATAAAGGAATCGATTTGAAATTTAAATTTAAATTTGAAGTTACCTTGATGATCTTTCAACGCTCTTCACAAAGGCATCATCAAAAATTGTATTTGCAGTCATCTCTCCATCAACTATCTTTGAATATGTTGAGTCTAGCCATGTTTGACTTACAAACATATGTTTCAACTGTGTCAATAGACTACAAGTACTTTGCAATGTTAGTAAGTTAGTTGCAAACCTTGTGACACCCACTTACACAAGCTCTTTCCCCTTGGTGTGATCTCTCATCAAACTAAGGACGCAAAGATGATTATAAATGTATTTTGCAACGTTTCTGGGATCTTCTACAGCCAGTCTCACCCAATCGATTTTGTCTATATCCTCCAAAAGAAGGTCAAGGCAATGGGATGCACAAGGGATCCAAAAGAGTGATGGATGCCTCTCCTTAAGTAGTCTCTCAACCACAATATATGATGTTTCATTGTTAGTGGCAGCTTATACAACATTCTCGATGCCCACCTCTAAGACAATCTCCTCTGACATCAGATTCAAAGTTTCTACATTCTTTACATTTTTAGAGCCATCAATTAACTTCAAGAACATTATCTCGCCATTTGAAGCTACTAAAAATTTGATGAGGGTGCGGTTCTTCCCATCCATCCGCCCATCTGAAAGAAGTGCATCTGAACTTTCACAGCTGCTTCTTTTGTTCTCCCATAACTGATTGTGCATCTACAACAACATTCTAGAGCAACCTCCCACTTAAGTCTTGTAGAGAGGGTGCCTTGTACCCTTTCTGTGCAACTATCAATAACATCACCAAATACTCTTAGTATGGGCTCTTCGCCATGTTGAAGGGAAAGTTGTCATCTCAGAAATTTGCACACACCTTATTTGATTCTTAGTGCACCTCCTTGTTCCACCTTGTACCTTGCAACGAATGTTGTGCCCCAGTGATGTTTATAGGTACAAAAATTTTATGTGACTGGGCTTTGCTCGAATTGGATGAGGTGGGTGTGCCTCATATGCATGGACCACAACTAGAGCCCATAATCTATGCCCTATCTATCTCGATTTCCACTTCTGAGTCAAGATTAATGGTTGTTATGGCTACTTGTACCCTTGCCCTCTCTAGTTTCTTTTCATTTAACAAAGCAAGCACCACCTACATCTCTCATTTTGTCTCTTCCATAGTATTGGGACATGGCGTGACATCGCAGCAAGAAATACATGCGATATGGCAATTGATTCCTCCAAAAATATTCTTCGAGTAGAATGTGCAAATCACACTTCTCTGGGACGACTCAACCATGACATACTTCCAAGCAGCGGAACAACTTCCAACGAGACAACTTCCACTCGCTGATGTTGAGCCTAAAGCATAGGTGAATGCCATTGTATGCTAACCCGTAGCATGTTCAAATGCAAAAAAAAAGATTTAAAAAAAAAATCTAAATTGTAAACCCTATATATAGGGGGAAAACCTGCAATTTTGTTCATGAATTATAAAAAATAAGCATAAATCATGAATAAAAATTATGGGAATTAAAATCCCTGCCCACAATCCATTTTGTAACAAGCACAAAAGAAGCCATCCAATCCCAAAGTCTACAATGCTCTGAACTGAGATTAGGAGCATAAACACCACAAAACTCGAACACACACTCATAAATCAAAAGAGTGCTCCAAACACACCGATCATCGAGGTCCAAACAAGAGGCAACCACAAAATTTTACAAGATGAAAGGGCAATCACTACCCCACCATTCCCCTGAGCATGATGTGAAGCCCAAAAAGGCCATTCCAACAATAATTCATCCTATTACGAAGCTCAAAACCAGCCAACTTGACTTAGAGAAACTGACTTGGTGCCGGTGTAAGTACTCTCTCCAAATTTTTGACCTCGATTGGAAACAAAAGGAGCTAGATTATGGCAGTTGGTTCACCTAATCCAATTATCATCAAGGTAATCACAGGGTTCAGGCTCGTTTGGATTGCTTTTATGGCCCTCATGGGGACTTGATTTTCTCAAGTCGACAATGTTCTGTTGAGGTGCTTATGGATGTAACAAGCTCGGATCATCTCTCTATACACATGGTGATCACTTTGGTCACTCGGTTGTTTTGACTCCTTTGTTCAAATTGAATGTCTCTCATCTGGAGTCAGAGGATTTTCGTACTCTTGTTCGGAGAATTTGGAACCTTTCCCCCCACCTGATTGGTGATCAAGGGTGGATCCTTTGGTGGGAGGCTGCTCTCCACTGCATGGTCAAGTTTATCAGAGGTTGTGTAATATCCTCAACCCAACAATCAAAAAATCACAAGTCTGTCATGGGAATCGCAGGTCTTAAAGAGGAATTGCAGCCAGCAATAAAGGAAATTGAAATCGTAGCCTTTGAAAAAGAGCGTTATAATTAACTTGCAAATCACCATAAGAGGAAGTGCCAAAAATAAACTAGCAGTCATTAATAAAACAATAGTCGTTATTTGTTTAAGAGGAGCGCCCATAATTAATACATTACTAATTAATTATTATTTAATTAATTGGTAATCAGCATTCTTTTAACGAAAGGTCGCCACCCTTGGAAGAGTTACATCTTTTGATGGAAGGCTTTGAAGCTATAAATAATCAGCCATTGGTATGGAAGAAATCATTCAATCATGTATTCAAATATATAATCTTGTACAAGCATCATACTTTATAATTGCTCTTAAGGACGAAACCCCTTAATTTTGTAACCCGATTTCAAAGACGAAAACCCTTGTCATCACAATAACTCAAAGACGAAACCCCTTGAGGATTCACATTATATTATTTGAGATCTGAAAACTCTGAATGTAAGTTCATTTTATTATCTAAATTATTATTTCAAATGTAAAATCTATATTTATCTTAAATGGATTTCTAAGGATTCCAAATGTTGGTATAATATTCCAATTAAAAATATTACAATGATATCAGAGCTTTTGCACTGCCAGTCTATGGGTAAAACTTCATGCAAGGTGATGATAAAGAAATCCGCTATTATTTGAGAAATAAAAATAAGGGTTCTGATCAACAAAGGAAAGAAACCGAAAAGGAAGAAGAAAGGGCAAATATGGGAGAGAAGAACCGAAATGATGAATGGATTGATAGGCTTATTCAAGGACAAGAACAATTGGCTAATCCAATGACTCAGTTAGCTCTCGCAATGCAATCTATGACAAATCATAGATATCAAAATAGTGAAAATAGCCATTCTAATACTAGCAATAATCAAATCCCTCAAAAAACAACTAAGTTCTTCAAATAAACCTTTTCAACCTAAATTTATTCCAAGAGAGGAATCGATTATGGAAGAAGAAATCCAAACTTCATTGGGAGAGGACATTGCATCTAGTTTTGAAGAATATCGAGCCCTTTCATATGAAATACGGAGAGAAATACCACTCACAAATTTCATGGCAATGAAATGAAATTGAAATGGTACCAGAACATAGCATAGACCCCAAAATACTCGGAGATCTTCATCATGCGTTGGGTAAATTGACTTTGTCTACTTTTCATGGCTCTAAGAAATGCACAGCTCAAGCATGGATACAAAAATTGGATACCTACTTCTCTCCACCCTATGATGGAAAAAGAAGCGATCAAATTTCCAACCCTTCATCTTGAAGGAACAGCTAATGAATGGTGGTATCAAGAGTGGATTACTCAAGGGCATGATCTCATTAAATCATATGACGAATTTACTAGGAGGTTGGTTGAAAGATTCGATAGAATTGACCTCAAAAATAATTTTCAGGAATTGGCACTATTAAAACAAAGTAGCAACATGGAAGACTATGTGGCTGAATTTCAGAGGCTCATCGTGATGGTTCCAGACATTACTGAAAGGAGGCTTGTAGTATTGTTTATGGAAGGATTGATTGGACCACTCAAGGGTTTAGTCAAAGCCTTTAATCCTTCCTATTTCCAAAAAACAATCAAAAAGGCATTGGATTTTAAGACATCAACACCAAAAAATAAAATTGTGCCATTTATACAACTAACAATAGAAAATAGTGGACAACCACAGACCATGCCTTTAGGACAGCAAGGGACAACACCTTATGGCCAACATAGATGACCATTTCAATCAGGAGGATTCCAACCAAGAGATCCGCCTAAATCAAGTAAGGAGACAGAAACAAGAAAAGAGCTAAGGAGAAAAAACTTATGCTTCACTTGTAAGGAACCTTAGGTACCAAATCACCATTTCTTGGGAAAGGGGAAAGTCCATTACATCGAAGTTGTGTCAAATGATGAACCCAATGAAGAAGTTGAAGCTAAAGAAATAGTTCATGAACCAGGAGGGGAAAAGACATTGGAGAGTACCCTTGCGACTTTATTAGGGGCTCCAAGATACCATCCCTTTAGAGTAAGGGGGAATATACAAGGACAAAAAATCATTGTATTGATAGATAGTGGGGCTATCCACAATTTCATTAACGAGGGACTGGTAACAAATATGGGTTTTAAAACAGAAGAATTTCAAGGTTTGAAGGTAATAGTTGCTGATGGTTTTACCACTCTGTGCACTCGAAGAATTCCACTACTCCGTCTCACATTGGGGAGACATCAAATAAATGATGATTTCTATGTAGTAGGCATTGGTGAAACAGATTTGGTACTAAGTGTTCAATGGCTACATTCTTTGGGGGAATTTACCCAAAATTATGAAACCATGAAATTAAAATTTAAAGTAGATAGGAAAGAAGTAGTTCTTCAGGGTATGGCAAATGGAGCCCCCCAAGTGATTACAACGAAGAGGATGGAAAGGACATTCAGGAAAGGCCAAGTTTCATGGGCAACACAATGTTTTTGAGCTCTACAAAATCAAAACATTAGATACACTATGAAGACATTCAGCCCATAATTGATAAACATGCTAAGGTTTTTGAGAATATCTCATTGGGTTGTCACCAGACAGAGGGTTTCAGCGTATCATTGAGTTAGAAACCAGTACAAAGCCAGTAATAATCACATCTTACCACCACCCCAAAATCTATAAAGAGGAGATTGAAAAGGCTATCAAAGAATTGTTGGAAATGGGGCATATTAGGCAGAGTTCAAGTCCCTTTGCTTCGTTCGTGATCCTAGTCAAGAAGAAAAATGGCACGTTGAGAATGTGCATAGACTATCGACAATTGAATAAGAAGACCATTAAAAATAGATATCCGATACCCAAAATTGATGAACTAATTGATGAACTGCATGGAGCTATTTTGTTTTCCAAAATTGATTTAAAAACAAGATACCATCAAATCCAGATGCGGGAAGATGTTCAAAAAACTGCATTCAGATGTCATTATGGACATTTTGAGTTCTTGGTTATGCCTTTCTGATTGACCAACGCTCTAGCCACCTTTTAGTCTTGCATGAATCACATATTCGGTAAGCATTTGAGAAAATTTGCCTTGGTTTTCTTTGATGACATATTGATATATAGTAAGTCGTGGGAGGAACACTTGAAACATTTAGACATAGTGCTGGAAATATTGGAGCAGCAATCCCTTTTTTCTAAAATGTCTAAATGCTAATTCGGAATGTCGGAGATTTTATACTTGAGGCATGTCATCAATAGACAGGGAGTGCATGTTGATTAAGAAAAAATTCGAGCTATATTAGATTGGCCCCCTCCTACTACCATGACTCAATTGAGAGGGTTCTTGGAGTTATGCACTTACTACCGAAGGTTCGTTAAAGGGTTCTCTCGGATAGCTGTCCCTTTGACTAATTTGACAAAAAGGGGAGCCTTTCATTGGTCTGAAATTGCTCAATCAACATTTGATAAACTTAAGCAAGAAATGAATTCATGTCCAGTTTTGGCTGTACCAAACTTTTCATTGCCTTTTGTGCTAGAATGTGATGCATCAGGTGAAGGAATAGGTGTTGTTCTAAATCATCAAGGTCATCCAATCGCATTTGAAAGCACGAAACTTAATGAACATGAGTGCAAGTACCCTATATATGACAAAGAAATGTTGGCAATCATGCATATGCTGGCCAACTTCCGCCAATACTTGGTATGTGAAAAATTTGTGGTAAGAACGAATCATAACAGTCTGAATTTTTTCTTAAGTTAGATGGATTTGAACGATAAACAACAAAAATGGGTGAGCAAGGTCCAAACCTTTGATTTTGACATTGAATATGTGAAAGAAAAGAGTAATATTGTGGCAGATGCATTATCAAGAAAACCATCTTTGTGCTCCATATCCACAATTGCAGCTGATTAGAAGGCTTTCATAACAATCGAGTATGTCAAAAACGAGTTCGCTAATGCAGTCTTAAAGGGAAAGATTGGGGATGAACAATACAAGGTAGTAGGTCTCATTGTGTATAAAAATATGATCTTCTTGGTACCAAAATCAAATATTAAGCATAAAATGTTAAAAACTATTCATGATAGCCCATTGCCAGGCCACCCAGGGTATTTTAAGACATATAAACAGGGAAGAGAAATGTTCTTTTGGAAAGAACTTAAAATTGAAATTCTCCAGTACATTCAAGAGTGTCCTACTTGCCAACGAAACAAAATAGAGCACGAATTTCCAACAGGGTTGTTGGAACCCTTGCCCATTCCTACTAAAAAATGGGAAGGTATTTCAATGGATTTTTTTATTGGGTTGTCCGTGGTTCAAGGGAAAGGTTGTCTCTATGTAGTTGTTGACCGTTTGACAAAGTATGCTTATTTCTTTCCACTCCCCACCAAGTATGATGCCCGCTTGGTAGCAGGAATGTTTTTTAGAGAAATATTCAAATTACATGGGCTGATAAAAAACATTATTAGTGACAGAGATAACAGATTTACGAGTTTGTTTTGCAAGAACTTTTTCACCTAACGGGCACTGAATTGACCCCAAGAACAAGTTATCATCCTCAAATGGATGTTCAAACAAAAGCCGTCAATAAGTGGATTGAAGGGTATCTAAGGAATTATATTTCGGGGCAACAAAATGCATGGATCAAATGGTCGCACTTAGAAGAATTCTGCTATAATACTTCTTATCACATATCAATTGGAATGACACCTTTCAAAGCTTTGTATGGGTACGATGCAAAGTCTTTCATGGATTTGGTCATTCCAGATAGTAGAGTTCCAGAACCTAAAGACTTGATCCAACAAAGTCAAGATATCCTTAGGACTCTCAAGGACAATCTTCAGCAGGCACAAAATCAACAAAAGTTGTATGCAGATCAACATAGAATAGAAAGGAAATTGGAAGTAGGGGACATGGTATATGTTGAGCACACACCACACTAAGAGGGGGGGTGAATCAGTGTGTAATAATAATTTACTTTCTTACTAATTAACTTTCATAAAGAAACTATTCACATAAGAACAAGTAAATGCACAACACAAAATTTACATGGAAAACCCTTAGTGGGGAAAAACCACACTTGAAAGCTTGCTTGGATCTACTGTCCAAATCCAGCCATAAGATAAATAATTCTTTGTACAAAAGTTTTGTAGGCACCAACCTACTTAAAAACACCAATCCCCATTGCTAAGCACTTTGTAAGCACCGACCTACTAGAGACACCAATCCCCACTGCTAAGCACTTTGTAGGCACCAACCTACTAGAGACACCAATCCCCACTGCTTAGCAATTTGTAGGCACCGACCTACCGGAGACACCAATCCCCACTACTAAGCACCAACTTAGCAATAGACAATGATCTCTATATTCTGCGGCATCGACCTCATTTAAACAATTTCCACCTTCTCGCTATTGCTTTCTCAACAAATGATGGCCCAATCAATTTTAGCTCTTCTCCCTCTTCTCTCTCTTCTCCTTCTTCTCCTTGTATATGATAGAAATAATTATTTATATTCTTCAAATCTCCATGTGTTTGTATGATATATATTTTTTATTCTCCACACACTTGTTTCCTTCTCTTCTTCAATAATCTCACCTTTTCACTTATTTTTTTCATTTCTTTCTCTCCAACTTCTCTATATATTTATACCTTCCTTATGCCTCTTCAAAAGGATGTGATTTCTCCCAAGGGATACGACCTCTCTGAAGGCGGTCGGCCCTTCATTTTAGATTATCATTCATTAGACTTGGGCAGTGATTCTTATTACCAAAACTTGGACGCTAACAAGGTGGTCGGCCATCGTTTAATACAAATAAAGTTAACTCCATTTCAACACTACTCTTCATTCTTCAATCGCTGCTCTTCACACTTCAATCATTGCTCTTCACACCGAGCAAGTCCGTAGCTGCTAACTGGGCGAGTCCGAAGAGTCTGTAGCTTGCCCTTCACTTTGCCTTTGACATCAATGACAATATTCCAACAATCTCCCCCTTTGTCATTGATGGCAATCCTTGTAGAAAAAATAGTACATGAACTCCCCCTTCGTCATTGATGGCAATCCTTGTAGAAAAAATAGTACATGAACTCCCCCTTTGTTGTAGTTCTCCTTTGCTCCCCCTTTCTTTAATTCTCCCCCTTTGACATCAATGGCAAAGGGATGTTCTCAAATAGATCATGGGAAACATCCATGTCAACTTCTTCAACATCACCACAACTTAATGACTATCTTTCTGCTCTTCCCTATCATTTTGCATAAGGACTTCTTCTTTCATTTGCTCTCCTTGAATTTGATCAAATCTGGGCTCTTTGACATCATCTACATCCATCTAGATTATCTCTAGCTGCTCAAATGGTAACTCCTCTTTTCCACTTCCCTTTTTATCCGCATATCGTGCTCCATTTGCTCATTCACATTCCTAGCTTGATTACTTGCTAGATCTAAGCTACCTTCTGCAATCTGTATTTGACGCTGGTCCATTCATGTTGTAAGTTGTTATGCACCCTGACTGATTTCATTTTGTTGTAGCTTCTACAATATCTGTGATTCCTTTCACAGTGGAAAGTCCAATTCATAATGGCTTCATTCTCTATGATCAGTATACTGCAAACATTGAATTCCAAGATAAACATTTCATTTTTTGCTTTGTTTCTGCTTCGACTTATTTCGAATAACAGTACCATCACTTGCATCATCACTCTCACAAAGAATATTCATTAGCTGATCTTTCTGTCTTTTGAAAACATATCACCAAAGAATCTACGGCGCTGAAAGATAATCCAGTGATTAACTCCCTCTGAATTGGTGCATTTTTTTTTGAGTTTAGTGATACTTCTTGTGCATGAAATGCAGTTTGCACAAGCATAGTTCTCTCCGTTTCTTGCTCTTGCTTCCTCTTCCAAACTATTATAGGTTCTCCCTTTTGCTTGCCAAGGGTATCCACCTTCTTGTTTTGTCTAGGAGGTTCCACAAAACCACTTCTACAGAAGCGTATTGTATGTCCAAAGTTGTTGCACTTATAGCATTTGACATTGTAATCTACCAAAGGAAAAAATGGATTGTAGTTTCTATTTAAAGATCCATAAGAACTTCTATTATTGTTCCACACAAAATCATTTCTTGCACGTGCCCTACAATCTCTAACTTTATGACCAAAATGATTACATAAATAACAATAACCATAAAAGGAACTCTAGAACCTGGTCATATGTGTCTGCCTTGGAGGAAAGATTCTTTTGAAATTTTTTAGAAGCACATTCTTACCTTGTTTATCGTTGGGCTGAGTAATATGCCCTTTCTTAATGTGCTCCTTATCGCTTTCACCTTTTACGGATCCCTTGAGTGCATCCGCGTAGCTCTAGGGCTTCTCTGTATTCATCTTCTTAGGTGGTTCTGTAGTTTTTGCACTCTGCCCTTCTTTAGTGCTCTTCTGGTTCTCTTCATAACCAAGACCAGTCTTAATGCATGATGACCTTTGGCAATTGAGAATCTCATCCAGTTCTTTGGTGCTTTTCAATTTAACACATCTTTTCCAATTCCTTCTTTAAGAAATCAACTTTTGAATTTAGCTTGGCAATGTGGTCTTCTTTTGCCTTAAGCTGGACTCTTACTTCCTCCTCTATCTTTTCAGCTTCTTCTATTTCAGTCTTTAGACTAATGATGACCTTTTCTAATTCTTCAAGGCTATGAGACATTTCTGTTTTTAGTCACGATTTTCTTCATATTTTTTAATATGTAATCTTTGTTTCAGATTCTTCTGCTGAAGAACTTTTATCTCACCTAAAGCACAGATGAGTTCTTCAAGATTTACTTCTCCTTCATCCTCAACATCTTCCTCCTCTTCCAAAGTGTCTTCACTTGTAGAGGCATCATTCGTTATAGCCATGAAAAGAGTTTCTTCTCTATCATTACTTGAAATTCTCTCGTCACTCTCCTCAGCTAAGCTACTATCCTTTTTGGAATAAAGGTCTTTCTTGTACTTATTGGAATTTTTCTTATACCCACTTTGTTTGAAGTTTTTCTTGAAATAAGACTTGGTTTCCTTCTTTTTCCTTTCATCGTTATTATTTTCTTCATCTTCACTATCATCCTTATGAGGACACTTGGCAGCAAAATGTCCTATCTTACCACAATTAAATCATTTGAAGGGTAAACTTAACTTTGTATCTTCTAGACCCTTTTTAAGCTTTCTGACAAAAAGGGCCTCCTCATCTTCTTCATCACTGGTGCTATCGCTTGATTTAGGCTTCTTTATATTTTCCTTTCTTAGAAGCTTTGAAGGTTGCTTCCTTCTTAGATGATTTTTCCTTTTCAGTCCTCATCTCATAAGCCGTGAGTATCCCATGCAGCTCATCCATTGTTAATGAGTCTAGATCCTTTATATCTTCAATAGCAGAAACTTTTGCATCATATCTTAAGAATAGAAACCTTAGTACCTTTTGAACTATTACGGATTCTTCAAATTTTTCACCAAGCCCTCTGATGATGTCAACAATCTCATCCACATGAAGCAAATAGGCTGCAATGTTTTCATCCTCATCTTCAAACTTTCAAATGGTCTCCTATGAGTTTGAAGCTTGGCTTTCTTTACCTTGTCGTCACCCTCATAGATGGTTTGAAGTTTATCCCGGATGTCTTTTGCCGAATTGCAATGCATTACTTTGACAAATTTTGATTCTGATAAGCCACAAAATTGCATTCATGGATTTTGCATTATTTTCACTAGCCTTCTTTCCTACTGTATCTATTGGCGGAGTATGTGGTGCTATGTATCCATCCACAACTGCTCGCCAAATGTCAAAACCAAGAGCCATTAGATATGTCTTCATCCTTATACTTCAGAATGTGTAATTTGTTCCATCAAACAATAGAGCCTTGTTTGTGGAGAAACCTCCTTATCCAGCCATGTGTGCTCCCAAGATCTACCTTCTAGTAGTTAGGCTATTTCTGAAAGAACCGCTCTGATACCAATTTTTGACCATACACCACACTGAGAGGGGGGAGTGAATCAGTGTGTAATAATAATTTACTTTCTTACTAATTAACTTTCATAAAGAAACCATTCACATAAGAACAAGTAAATGCACAACACAGAATTTACGTGGAAAACCCTCAGTGGGGAAAAACCACACTTGAACACTGCTTGGTTCTACTATCCAAATCCAACCATAAGATAAATAATTCTTTTTACAAAAGTTATGTAGGCACCAACCTACTCAGAGACACCAATCCCCACTGCTAAGCAATTTGTAGGAACCGTCCTACTAGAGACACTAATCCCCACTGCTAAGCACTTTGTAAGCACCAACCTACTGGAGACACCAATCCCCACTGCTAAGCACCAACTTAGCAAGAGACACCAATCTCTCTATTCTGAGGCACCGACTTCATTTAAACAATTTCCACATTCTCACTGTTGTTTTGTCAACAAATGATGACTCAATCAAGTTTAGCTCTTCTCCCTCTTCTCCCTCTTCTTCCTCTTCTTCTCCTTGTATATGATAGAATTATTTCTATTCTTCAAATCTGCATGTGTTTGTATGATATATCTTTTTTATTCTCCACACACTTGCTTCCTTCTCTTCTTCACATATCTCATCTTTTCACTTATTTTTTCATTTCTTTCTCTCCAACTTCTCTATATATTTATACCTTCCTTATGCCTCTTCAAAAGGGTGTGATTTCTCCCAAGGGATACGACCTCTCTAAAGGTGGTCGGCCCTTCATTTTAGATTATCAGTCATTAGACTTGGGTGATGATTCTTATTACCAAAACATGGATGCTACCAAGGTGGTCGGCTATCATTTAATACAAATGACTTTAACTCCATTTCAACGTTATTCTTCATTCTTCAATCGCTGCTCTTCACACTTCAATCACTGCTCTTCACACTGAGCAAGTTTGTAGCTGCTAACTGGGCAAGTCCAAAGCTTTGGGCGAGTCCATAGCTTGCCCTTCACTTTGTCTTTGACATCAATGACAATATTCCAACAGTATATTTGCGATTACAGCCCTACAGGCAGTCCTCTATCAAGCAAAGTGGCGCTGAGAAACTCAAACCATGTTTCTATGGCCCATATAAAGTCATGAGGAAAGTGGGAGAGGTTGCTTAAGAATTGGAATTATCAGGTTGTAGCCAAATACTTAATGTTTCCATGTTTTGTGCCTAAAAAGGGCACTTGGACAACATATTATCCCTTCTATAGAGGTACCTCCATTAGATGAAGAGGGCAAGTTGATCTTAATGCATGAAGCCATCCTTGAGGTCCATGAGAAGAGGTTAAGAAATAGAAGTATCAAAGAATATTTAGTTCGTTGGCAAAATTTGTCAATCGAAGATGCCACGTGGGAAAGAGCAGTAATTCTTGAACATCCCAATTTACAATTGCTTGAGAGCAAGCAATTTGAGGAAGGGAGGTCTGTAATATCCTCAACACAGTGATAAAAAAATCACAAGTCTATCAAGGGAATCACAGGTCTTAAAGAGGAATTGCAGCCAACAGTAAAGGAAATTGAAATTGTAGCCTTTGAAGAAGAGCGCTATAATTAACTTGCAAATCGCCATAAGAGGAAGTGCCAAAAATAAACCAGCGGTCGTTAATAAAACAACAGCCATTACTTGTTTAAGAGGAGCGCCTATAATTATACAATATTAATTAAATATTATTTAATTAATTGGTAATCAGCATTCTTTTAACGGAAGGTCGCCACCTTTGGAAGACTTACATCTTTTGATGGAAGGCTTTGAAGCTATAAATAATCAGCCATTGGTATGGAGGGAATCATTCAATCATGTATTCAAATATATAACCTTGTACAAGCATCAGACTTTACAATTGCCCTTAAGGACGAAACCCCTTAATTGTGTAACCCGATTTCAAGGATGAGAACCCTTGTCATCACAATAACTCAAGTACATAACCCCTTGAGGATTCACATTATATTATTTGAGATCTGAAAACTCTGAATGTAATTTGATTTTATTGTCTAAATTATTATTTCAAGTATAAAATCTATATTTATCTTAAACGGATTTCCAAGGATTCCAAATGTTAGTATAATATTCCGATTAGGAATATTACAGGTTGGGGTAGGATGATAGCTTAGAGACGAATAAATGAGATGTGGGAGGCTTGGTAATGTCTTGAGGAGGTTTGCATTGTTCTTAAATAAGATCTTCATAATGTGACTCTTTAGGAAGAGGTTGCGAAGCTGGATTCTACTCTTCGTCGTGGTGAGGACTATATTGCTAGGGGTGCACGGATTCATGCCCGCCTTTAGTGGATTTAGGAGGGAAATGAGGGTTCTAAGCTATATTTTGAGTTCTTCAAGAGGAAGGTAGTTGTGGAGAGGGTGCTTGGATTACAAAGGGTTGATGGCTCTCTTGCTGAAGATCCTTCAGAGATCAGAAGAAAGTTTAACATGCATTTTCAAAATATTTTTGCTCCTTGTGCTCTAACGGATGGAGTGGTAGTTTCTAGAGTTGCTTGTTGCAAGTAGTTCCCCGCAATCTCTTTAGTGGGGATAGGGATAGATTGGAAAGGGATCTCTTGAAGGAGCTTCATTTTGCTTTACTTTCCATGCATAATGGTAAGACTCCAGGTCTGGATGGTCTTCCTTGCGAGTTCTACAAGGTCATGTGGGATTCCATTGGAGATGATTTCTATTCTTTGGCCTCTAAGGTGTTCAATTCAGGACATCTTTCTAAGTTTCTCAGTCAACATCTAGTCAAGCTCATCCCTAAGAACTCTTCCAGGGATTCGATTGGGGTCTAGCAGATTATTACTCTTCTTACCGTCGGCTATAAAATTATAGCTAAGACCCTGGCTTTGAGGATTCATTCAATTGCTAGATATGTAGTTCGTCAAGAGCAAATTGGTCTTGTATAGGGGAGGTTTATACTTGATATTAGGGTTTCTACCTAGAAGGCTATGGAGTGGGCTAGGGAGACTAGTCAGCAGTCCCTTATCCTGAAAATAGATTTTGATAAAGCTTATGACCGGATTGATTGGTCCTTTATCTCAGAGATGTTGACTTGTTTGTCTTTTGGGCCTCGTTATGTTGCCATGGTGGCCTCTCTCTTTACACATGCTTCAACCTTTGTTTCAGTTAATAATACTTTATTTCCACAGGTCCTCTTGCATCGTTCCATCCATCAAAGGTGTCCCTTGGCCCCTTATCTTTATGTTTTGACAACTGATGCTCTGGATTACTTGTTAGAGGTGGCCCATATTGAGGGGCAGATCTGTGCTATTCTGCTTCCCGATGGTTCATAGATGGTTAATAATCACTTTGTTGATGACCCCATTCTCTTAGTTAGGGCAGAGCAGGTTTGCTTGATGCAGCTCTAGCTTGTTGGACACTTTCTGCTCTACCTCTGGGGTTGTGGTCAGTGCTCATAAAATGGACTTTTGGCTTGTTGGATTGGATGTTCTCTAGACGAGATCCCTGCAGCTTGGTCTTATATCTGCTTTGGGGAAATTGTGCATTACTTGTGTAATCCTTTGGTGATGACTTGTCCCCTGTCTCAAGGTGGGATTCGTGTCTTCAGAGGCTTCAAAGTAAGCTACATGTTTGGCATCATAAAGACCTTCCTTTTGTTGGCACACTAACCATTGTTAGCCATATTCTCCAGGCCTCCCATAGTTACTATGTCTCATGTTTGTTTCCCAACAAGACCCAGTTCTGACGTCTTGAGCAAAGTTAGAGGACTTATTTGTGGTCTACGTTCAGCGGGAAAAGAGGTATCCCTTTGGTTCCGTGGGATGTTTGCACCATGACCAAGGATGAAGGGGGCTTGGGGCTGATTAATGTTGCCACCCAGGGTAGCATCCTTTCAGCCAAGTGGGTTGTGCGATGTCTTGAGGGTTCTGCATCTTCGCAGATCTTTTTTTGAAATAGGTTGATCACTGCACAACATGTTGGTAATGTCCAGGGATCCTTTGGTTTGTCATATTCTTTCTTCGCCTCATATGTTCCGGATGTCGAGCTCCCTCATTTTCAAGAGCATTTGGTTAGCCTGGAAAGTTGTTGGTTTGTTTCACTAACATTGGGAGGGTGGTAGAGCAAGATGGGATTTAGCACGTTGTTCTATTTGGAGTTGGAAAGAGCAAGGTTCTTGCGTTTCAAAGTTGCCTTGCTTCTAGGCTCACAGATTTAACAAGAAGGGCATCTTCGTCTGGGGTGACTTGTGGGATTCCGCCGCTTGATCTTGGAAGGAGTGGTGTTCTCTTGCTCAGGAATTTGGTCTCCTTGCCTCTGACCATCCCCTAATCAAGGAGCTGAGAAGACTTATTCCTAAATCTGAGTTATTCAAAATGAAAATTGGTATGTTTGATCCACTTTGGAGGGATTGGAGGTGGTGCTTTGGTCGTTCACTTCTCCAATATGATTCTCGTCATATGTATTTGATTTTGCTCCAAAAATGTTTGTTATCCCCTGTCCGTAATGCTCGTTGGCTCTCTACAGACCAGGAGGATAGATGGATTCTCCAGCTTCATAGTATTTGGTCGCTTCAACTTTCCTATACGCTAAGAGTTTTTGCATGGTTGGTTGTTTACCAAGGGGTCCCATCCAAGGCCAAGATGGCCAAAAGTGGATTCTCTGATGGCCTTTGTCTTGTTTGCCTTCTCTCGGAGACTGTGAAGCATATATTTTGGGAGTGTCAACTTGCTAGGCAATATTAGAGGTACTCTGAGGATCAGTATTCAGCTTTGTTCCAGAGCGAGATCCATTGGCGATCTACTATAATGAGCCTAACCCAAATCTGACCTGAATTTCTTCAATTTACTGCCCTTGTAATTTCATCAAACAATTGATGTGCAATGTGCTTGTTTGCTGATATGAGTTTTTTCAATTTATGGATGATGCTTGAGATGAATGCTGAAGTAAGTTGATAGCTTGTAATAACCTCTACAATGTCTAAACAAGGAACCAAATGCAATGCAATGCCTTTTTTTGTATTTTCAAATGCATATAGATGAGAAACTACATAAGGAAATGCATCTACAGCTAGTCGACAATTTGTCAAACACTTGGCATGCAACATAGAGAGCTAGTTATTTGATAATGCAAATGAATACAATATATCATGTAGATGACTCCAATTGAATGCTTCTTTATTAACTACTCTACTACAAAGATGCTATGAAATATGCCAAGACTCTTGGCTTACAATGTGCAGCATATAAATAGCTTAAGTCTGATATGAAAATGGCTACCAATGGCATCGATGTTACAATAACAAAATGCTAATGCTAGACACCAAATAATGCAAGGAGAACCTGGTAGAAGTGGCGCCCAACCATGTAGATGAAGCAGCAAGCAAAACCCAATGAATTGGAAGCTCCCTAAGCCCAAATTGAATTTATCTCCAAATCGCCCCTGTTCTGATCTGATATAAAAAAATAAATAATATGCAGCTTCTTTCATTCCTCTTAAGCAAGAAATATCATCAATAGACTCCCTCAAGAAGTGTGCCTAGGTCAAGAAGTGAAATCGTTGCAATGGCAAGCTCCCACAAGCAAAATCGAACCTCACAAGCTGGTAGCAGCGACTGCAAATGCATATATCAGAACTTATTACCAACTGATGATGATGTGAATCGATCCTCCAATGAAGTAGATTCAAGCATGAGTTATCTCCAATACTCCTCCAAATCGTACCATGCAAAATTGGTCCTTGGCCACTAATTTTGCCCAAGTGAAATGACTGAATTGCCACTTCCAACAATTGCAACCCTTCAAAAGGTATTTCACTTCCTCAGTTTTGCTATCAATGGGAGTTTCCGTTCCCAAAGACAAATGTGAATACTCCGCAGAAACCCTTGGCTCCACAAGATGCTCATCAAATAGATATGTCAAAAACTAGATGGATGAGAAACAAGCCAACAACATCTATTTATTATTTTTCCCCAAGGGGTTGGCCCCTTCTAGAAGCTTCCAGATAAACAATATAATATTATAATATATTTACACTTTATTATAATATAAAAATATAATTCATAAAGTGCAAATATAAAAATATAACACAATGTGTTATCCAACATCCAAGATATCCAAAGAAATAATTATCCAATCATCCAATGAGCCAACCAACACCTGGGTAACTGCCGAGAGGACCCTCTAGCCATGCCCTATTAGCCTACGAGGGCCACTGATAGGCTAACCATGCTGATATATAAATGTCTAACTGGAAGGGGACATTACAGTCCGCCCCTCCTAAAATTGTTTGTCCCCAAGCAATCTCAACTCCAGATGTTGTAAAATCTCCTCACTCTCCCAAGTAGCATCCTCAACTAGCAAGTCCCTCCATTTGATTAAATACTCCCTGATAACCTGGCGGCGCAAATGTCTCTCCCTCATGTCCAAAATAGCCTCGGGCACCAAAATCAGCTTCCCCTCGTCATCCAAGGGCGGTAAAGTCATGGAAGGAACCACACGATGTCCTAACGCCTTCTTGAGACGTGATACATGAAACACATTATGTACTCTGCTATCTATCGGCAACTCCAACTCATACGCCACCTCTCCTACTCCCCTGATGATCCTGAATAGTCCATAGTAATGCGGCTTGAGTTTCTCTGCACCACTCCTCTTAAGAGATCTATAAGGCTACAACATCAAGTACACCATATCTCCAACATCAAATGAGCGTTCAACTCTCTTCTAATCTGCATACTGCTTTTGTTGGTTTTGTGCCTTCTGGATGTTCTCGTGTACGGCTCTCATGATGTCTTGGTTTTCCTGCAGCAAATCCCCAACTCTAGGCACTCTGATGTCACCTAACAATAAGTCTAGAAAGCTCGCCGCATCATACCCATACAAAGCCATGAATGGTGTCATCTGAATCGAGAGATGGTAAGTGGTATTGTAGCAATACTCGCAAAGATATAACCACTTAACCCAGCCCTTCTGCTGCCCCGCAATATAATTCCTAAGGTATCCCTCCACCCACTTATTTACTATCTCCATCTAACCATCTGTCTGTGGGTGGTAACTAGTACTCGAAGTGAGCTCGGTCCCACATATCCTAAATAGCCCCTGCTAGAAATGACTCATAAACATGCTATCTCTATCGCTGACGATGCTCCTAGGCAACCCATGCAGCCTGAATACCTCATGGAAAAACAGCTCAGCTACTTGTGTAGCTGAATATGTAGTTGTGATCGGAAAGAAGTGAGCATACTTAGTCAAATGATCCACAACCACATAAATACAATCCCGACCCTGGGCTCTCGGCTAACCAGTAATGAAATCCATCGACAAACTCTCCCACTTCCTATCAAGAATCGGAAGTGGCTAAAGTAAGCCCGCAGGGTATGTGTGTTCATGTTTATTCTGCTGACAAACAAGACACTCTCTGACATATCGATGAAATCTGACTTAAGGCCCTTCCAGGTGAATCTCTCCCATATCTGTTTGTAAGTCTTGAAATATCCAGGATGTCCTGCCATGGGTGTATCATGCAAGGTCCTCAATATTGTGTTCTTCATCTCCAATCCTGGGGTCAAATAGATCCTCCCCTTGTAAATGATAAGATCATTTACAACTGTGTATCTATCATCCTATATCGACCCCTCAACAACTCCTGAAGCACAATTGTCCTTGGCATAATCTGCGACTATCAGGGGTCTCCAACCCTCCGCAATCCCAGCCATGGAGCTCAAATGTGGCCGACAAGATAAGGCATCAGCAACTACATTTTGTGTCCCTTTGACAAAGGCAATGTCAAAGTCATATGATTGCAGCTTGCTCACCCACTTTTGTTGATGATCATTAAGGTCCCACTGCCCAAGGAAGTGTCTCAAGCTGTTATGATCTTTACTACAAATTTACTGCCCACCAAATACTGCATGAACTTGGCCAATGCATGCATAATGGCCAACATCTCCTTATCATATATGTTGTAGCTCCTCTCTAGACCACGCAGCTTCCGACTCTCAAAAGCAATTGGATGTTTGTCCTACATGAGGACTACACCTATTCCCTCACCTAAAGCATCACACTGTAGCTCAAGGGTTTAGAAAAATATGGCAATGCAAGTACTGGGCAAGTAGTCATAATTAGCTTGAACATCTCAAAGCAATCATGTGCCTCTAGAGTCCAAATGAACGCCCCCTTCTTGGTCAAGTCTGTGAGCGGTGCCGCATGTCGCAAATACCCATTAACAAATTTGTAGTAGAAGCCACATAGCCCCAAAAATCCTCTAAGATGAGTGAGATTCTCCAATGTAGGCCACTCAACGATCGCTCTGACCTTGTCAGGATCCATGCGTACCCCATCTGTGCTGATGATGTGACCTAAGTACAACAACTCTGTCATACCCAAGTCACACTTGGATTCCTTGGCATAGGACTCCTCACCAAGAATACCCAAAACTGTGTCAAGAAGAGCAATGTGATCCTCCCATGTTTTGTTGTACACCAAGATATCATTGAAAAATACCAACACAAACCGCCTCAGCTGTGAATGGAAGACCCTGTTCATTGTGGACTGGAAAGTCGCAGGTGCATTGGTTAGCCCAAATGGCATAACCGTGAACTCAAATGCCCACAATGACACCTGAAGGCTGTCTTCTCAATGTCCTACTCCTTGACCTGAATCTAATGATACCCTAATCTCAAGTCTATCTTTGAAAAATACTTGGCACCATGTAACTCGTCTATCAACTCATCAATCCTAGGTATGGGATATCTATTCTTGATAGTCCTCTTATTTAGTACCCTGTAGTCAATACACATCCGCAAAGTCCCATCCTTCTTTTTGACTAAAACCACGAAAGAAGCAAAAGGGGACTTACTAGGTCTGATGTGTCCCATAGCAAGCAGCTCTTTTATTGTCTTCTCTATCTCATCCTTAAGCCGCTTGGGGTGCCTGTAAAGAGTGACTATCACAGGCTTGGCACCCTCCTCCAACTCAATGATATGCTCAATCCCTCTGTCTGGAGGTCTACCAGGGGGAATATCATTCAATACCTTCCTATGCTTAATCCTTAATTCCTAAATGTCTGGATGGTAATCTGGCTTCTGTTGTTCTTCCTACGTAGGCATCAAAAAACATTCTGCTGCCCACTCAACCATGTCATGTCTCATGAGCCTCGCCATCCTCCTGAATGAGATCATTCTGCAACTGGAGTCTCGGATGGCCTTAAGGATACGAGTCTTCCCATCCACCTGAAATCTCATCTCCATCTCCCTGAGGTCAAGGATGAATTTCCCAATATCATGCAACCATCTCATGCCAAGAACCATATTTGTATCTCCCATATTCACCACAAAAATATGTCTCGAACTCATAGTTGTTCAAACGCATAGATAACTCTGGGATCATTCTATCACATTTGAGGGTGTACCCATCTGCAACCTTACTCTTATCCCCTAAAATTCTTCTATCCTGATTCCACGCCTCTCAACCAATCTGGCATCAATAAAATTATGTGTAGCTCCTTTGTCGAGAAGAGTGATGATTTTACCCCACGCATCCTAAATGATCCCTCCTGCTAGATGCTGGTGATGCGTGCATCCTGTCACCCGGCTGCTCTTTCTTGTTCTTCACCGCTTTTGGACCTTTCTTCCTCATGATCAGCTCCTGAATCCTCTGAATCGGATTGCTGGTCTGATTTCTCAAACTCAGAATCATCATAAAACGCCCACATAACCCTATTTGCTTTGCCCTTGGGTCTCAAAGGACAATCATGATTTGCATCGTAGGGCCCCTTACAGTAGAAGCAAAGCTTCTTCTTCCTTAAATCATTAAGGGTATCTCGATCCAAAGGTGCTGCACTCTTCTCCTTTTCGTTTGGTTTGTCCTTTTTAGGAAATGATTTGTTGTCCTTTGAAGAAGATGAATCATAACAGAACTTGCTACGAGGTGCTGTTGTTTCCATGCCACGAGCCTTCCGGATAGCCTCCTGCAAAGTGGGGGGATCAAAAGCTTTGATCCATCCTCTCATAGGCTCATACAATCTCTCAATGAAAAATATGACCAACCTCTTTTCCGAAATTCCTGTCAGCATGACTGAAAGCCTCTGAAATTCACTCATATATGTTTCCAAACTACCTCCCTGCCTTAATTGTGCAAGCTCTCGGAAGTAAAGCTCAGGGTCCTTATCAAAGTGCTCAATAAGCCTGTCAGTGAACCCCTGATAGGTAGTAACCAAATGATGTTGCAAGGTGTACATACCATGATACCACCAATCATGTGCCACACCATCTAGGTGCAAGGTAGCAAACTTGAGGGCCTCATCCTCCTGCATAGGTCTCAATGATAAATAGTTGTCTAGCATCTGAACCCATGACCTAGCTATACATTTGTCGATACCATCAAAATGGGGCAATGTGATCTTGCTTACAGCCTGTTGGAGATCCCTATTTTGTTGTGGTGGCTATGGTTGAGGTGTTCTGTGCTCAATCCTACCTCCTCTTGGTTTCTTCACATCCAAGAACTCATGAATAGACAAGCCCTGCCGAATCTCAGGAGCAAGTGTCATATATTCGACATAATGTCTGTTCACATCTGCTGCCGACATGCCACGGGGTGCCTGAAACTCAGGTTGTTCCATTTGCTAGACTGAAGGGGTCTCCCTAGGAATAAACATAGGCTGTCCAGGCCTATGCTCTGACATGTTGGATGACAAATGTTGCTGGACTGACGGCTGTTCTGTCCTTGAAGTGCCACAAGTCTGCCCTATCTGAATTATCCTCTGTTGTGGAATTACCTGTCTCATAGTACCCAACAATTTAGACATCATATCCATCAAATTATTAGTTCTTCTAAATTCTGTTTCAGGGCTCTCTCCTCTAGCTCGCTCCTTCCCCTTACCATTTTGTGATTCATTTTGAACCTCTTCATTGTTTCTCTCATCTTCTGCCCTGCTACCCATTTCTTCTAATGGTGTGTCCTCAAATGGATTATCTTCTTGCCAATTTTCTTCTTGCTCTACTCTTCTCCTAGTGTAGTATCTGTGATGACCTCTCATGTGATCTTCAACCCTCCAAGTTGGCAAGATCAAAGCTCTGATACCAATGTAATGAGCCTAACCCAAATCTGACCTGAATTTCTTCAATTTACTGCCCTTGTAATTTCGTCAAACAGTTGATGTGCAATGTGCTTGTTTGCTGATATGAGTTTTTTCAGTTTATGGATGATGCTTGAGATGAATGCTGAAGTGAGTCGATAGCTTGTAATAACCACTACAATGTCTAAACAAGGAACCAAATGCAATGCAATGCCTTTTTTTGTATTTTTAAGTGCATATAGATGAGAAACTACATAAGGAAATGCATCTACAGCGAGTCGACAATTTGTCAAACACTTGGCATACAACCTAGAGAGCTAATTATTTGATAATGCAAATGAATACAATATATCATATAGATGACTCCAATTGAATGCTTCTTTATTGTTGACTCTATGGATTGCACCCTTGAGAGAAGGCTAGGCTTCTCTCTTCCACGCAGCACAATGGAGACTCCTCTCTTGCCTGTGGGTTTGGCAAAACTGAGGGGAGAATCTCTAGATAAGGGCTAGCTCCCTTTGATGCATCTCTGAGTTATTTCAGTACTATGGCTAATATATATATATAAAAGGGGGGGTTTGAAAAGAGAGAAGGATTGCTGAAGCAGAACCTAAGCTAAGACGGTGATGCACCAAAAAAGTTCGATCTACTCATTTGCTCACACTTCAAACCATAAGAGCACATACATACACTTTATCTGATAAAAGGACCAGACTGCAGAGAACTTAACAGAAAGGCTTAATGAAGACACATAGAAGATGAACTTACCACAGGGGCTGTAGGAAGCACACTGTCTGATAACCCTCTCCTATCTCTGCACTCCAAATACAACTCTTTTTGCTACTTGCAAGAATGGCGCTTTGTCTATACCAGGTGTGCTAGTATCAAGCCTGTGAAAGCATCATGGAACAATGACTGGACACAAGGTTAATACTCAGGCACACTCAAAGATATATCCAACCAGATAGAGGTAAAACACTTTTTATTGATTCAAGGTGAAATTTGGCAGGGCTGCGCCATACAAAAATGAGAGATCCCTTTCTCCAATGAGAATTTACAAATATATAGCCTTTTTGGAAAAGACTTTGGCGCTTTATGGGAAATAAATGACCCATGCTGCATTGAGAGCATTGGGAAGAGGAAGCCGCTTGAAAGAGAATGTTGTGTCAGCTCCAATTTTGACTTTAGGCGTTTAAAATATATTAAACGTCATGTGTGAAAACATGGGCCGCGCCGTTTGTCTGCAAACAAGATCCCTTCTTCAAGAAATTCACGCGGTTGTCTGACCATTAATGCAAATTAAGGAAAAACAGGTCCCGTCGTTCACTATTTATGCTCCTTGATGACCACTTGGCAAAGACTATTTCAACCACTGGAATAACTCCTTGTGTCGGCACCTTCCTTTGCCACTTGGACTGTTTTGTCTGTTTCTGCACTTGGCTCTTTGGGCTTTGTTCTTGGCGGGTCGCTGAGTTCATTTTCGATTCTTGTCTTTTTCCAGCTTTGTCTTTTCTTGGTTTTGTCTTTTGTCATCTCTTGGCTCTTTATGGCTTTCTGAGCCCCCTAAGGCTATCTTCTATCAATCCTTGGTTGCTTCCTTAGGCTCTTTTCTCAGCGGGCTCTTCCTTTTGGCCCTAAGGCCCTTTTAATTCCTTCAGGTTTGCGCTCAAGCATTTAAAAAATCAACAGCTATTTCATTGCCATAAAGTTGACGTTCGCACACCCATCGCCATTTGAAAGCCAACGGCTATTCCCTTGTCCTGAATTTGACGTCTGTGGGGACGTCACCAGATGTTTGAACCTGAACGGCTAGTTCGCTATGCTGGATTTTGACGTCTTCGGGCCCATCACCCCTTGGTCAATTCCTTCGGCTTTCCTTCCTTCAGCGTTTTCCTTTTATCCGAGCCTTTGTCTTTTAACCCTCCCGAAGGGAAGGTGTCCCTTCGGGCTTTGAGAAAGGTCCCTTTCACGATCACCGAGAGCCCCCCGCAAGGGCACATTTGTCCGAAGGAATGTTCTCTTCAATGTTTGGCCCTTGTTTCGGGCAAATTCTTTCGGGCAAAAGTCCGAAGGAATTCCTTTGGACTTTTTGTCCGAAAGAATTTGCCTTGTCCTTTTGCCGCGGAATTTTCTTCCGAAAGAATTCTTTGTTTGGCCCCTTACTTTCTTTCGGAAAAAACCTCCGATGAATACCTTCGGACATTTTGTCCAAAAGATTTCATCCTTTGAATTTCCTTAAGAAATGCCTTAGTCTTTTGATTCCTTCGCAAGGGTCCTCTACCCTCCGCAAGGGCACTTTTGGGTCTGGAACTGCCCTCCGCAGCCTGTTGGAATGGTCCAGTTTGTGCCTGACTGCCCTTTGCAAGGGCACTTGTCCTTCGGGCTTTGGAAGACCCCCTTTGAACCTTCCGATTTGAACCAATTGCTTGAACCAACTACTTTGAACCAACCGATTGAACCAAACCGACTGAACCAACCACTTTGAACCAAACCGACTGAACCAACCGATTGAACCAACAAAGGTTCAAAGTTCAAGTTCAAAGTTCTTGGAAAGATCATGCCGATGAACCCCGACGTCGAACCATTAACTGGTTCATCTTTTTGCCGAAAGACTTGTGCAAACCAAATTTGAACTGACTCAAAATAGCAGGGGAAGAAGGAGACCGATTTTGGCCTGTAGGACCAAAATAGTCAACAAATTGGCGATTCCCAAGGGAAGCATGCTGCTATGCTTAAGAAACCAGTAGCCTCAAAGTCCATTGGGCATAGAGTCAAAACACAGCTTGAAAAAGTTAGCAACAACGCCGAGAGATCCAAGAATCAATCATGAAGCTTTTTACACCAAACACAAGGGAAAACACACACAAGGCTAAAAAACACTATCTGTGCAGACAACGCTTAGGGAAAACAGGGAAAGAAAAATTGAAAGCAAACTACCATGTACAGCTAACCAAGTATATGTGCCTCCCTCATGGATCAAAGGGAAAACTTCTTAAGTCTCCTTTATGGCAAGAAAACTAATTGTGCCAGACAAGTGGCTGAACAAAGGAGATTTGGTGACTTTCTCTTCTTGTCTGCCACCTTGATTGGCTTGTATCCAAATGAATTGGGGGCAAACATGCTTCCAACATATATGTATTCTTCTTGTTCTTGGAAGCTTGCCTCCTGTTGGTTCTTCATGCTGGTGTGTTTCATCAAGAAGTCAATGGCTGTTGGCTCATCACCATAAGCCCTTTGATATGCATCATGGATTGGCTTGTCTCCTTCTGCCTTATTGAAGACGCTATCAAACTCATCTTCTGCTTGGTCATGGCTTTCTTAAAGAAGGATGACTGTTGTGATGTCTGAAATGAGATCACACACTGATTACTCATCCCACAGAACATCACCTTCTTGTGCAAGGCTCTCTTCTTCAAAGCTTTCCTCAAGATAGACAAGCCTCTCCTTTTCCTGCTCAAAGACCAGAGTCTCTAGTTGTTCAAAGACATCCTCCTGGTCCTCCAACTCGGGCTCCATGGCATGGTCTCCCTCCTTGATGACTTCAAAAATATCTTCAGATGCACCGACCTCTTGAAAGGATAAATCTGAAAGCTTGCAGCCCCTTTGAATACATATTTGAGTCCCAATGCTGCCTTCTCCACCCCTAGCCAGCTGATAGCCTCCTTGAAGAATAGTGTAACCTGCCCCAACGACTGCAAACAAATCATTCAAAACATGATCAATAATCTGTCCATGCTCCTCCATGACGTCTTGCAAAGTGAGAGAAGAGTCAAAGATCATCTCTTCCACATTAGAGATAAGAGGCAAAAGTTTGTGACTTGTCTTCTTGTTCATCAAAGGGGGTACCTATGGTGATCTCCTCCTCATCTGCACTCATGAAGTCTCCCTGATCAGTCATGAACTGAGCATACTCCTCTTCAATTGCTTCCTTAAATATGGATTCCTCAACACAAGAGAAACATTCTTCATTTACCAGGCAAGGAGGTGGAACACAAGGATTGTCAAAATCAGGTTGGGAATGGACAACAGGGGATCCTTTTGAAAACTTATGAGAAAACGGTGGCAGACCTTGGGCCAAAATCACTTGATTTTCGTCTCTCCACTTGACCAACACTTCGTCAATATCGAAATTATTTTGAGGTTTGGTAGAAGGGGTGTCTTTTGGCGTAGGCTCCTCTCTAAGGTCTGAAACCTCCATCTCTCTTTCACTAAGCAACCTTACCTTTGCCTCTAATTCCTCAATTTGCTTATCTAGATTTCCTGAAAGAGCCTTTCTTGGAAATCATCATGGAAATGGGGAGTGCATGAAGGCTGCCATGGAGTACAAGAAGCTTCTTGAGGAAGGGTGGGCGGGACTTGAAAAGGACTAGCCTCATTTTGTACCTCACACTCTCAGACAATGTCTTTCTCCTCCTTGTTGTTCCATGACTCAACGACTTTACTCCAGCTCATGATATTAGGACTGGAAATCTCCTTTTGGGGTGATGGGGCTGCAATGTGAGAGGGTAGTGAGGGTTTGGATTCCATCTCCCTTGCTGCCAACATAAACTGCTGCATCTGAAGATTTGCCAATTCAATCTGCTTATCAAGATTGGCCTTAAACACAAGATTTATTGTTTCAAAACTCTCCTCAACATGATTGGGGAAAGGACTTTGATAGATTTAACTTGGCTCATGAGCAGGGGCTGCATATGTCTGAGATGAAACTTGGGGCAGCGGGCATGCAGATTGATGGACTTGGTAAGGCTGCCTCTCATGAATACTCAGCTTCTCTTCCAAAGATGCAATCAAACCACTCACATCCAGCATCTCACTTGTAAGCCTTTGCCAATTGGCCCTTTCAATAGGAGTCCATTCACTCTTAACCAGATCTAATGCATCTCACTTACTGAATGGAATGATCAGAAATTTCTTGGCCACATCCCCTTCTAGTGTCAAGCTCCACTACATACTTTTCATATCCCAGCAGTGCTTGTTTGAAGGTGGAAATGGGCTGATTGGCAAAAAGATTAGGTTGAGTATGAGAAGTAACACATTGAGAAGACTGGGCACAAGACTGATATAGCTCATCACAGGGCTGAGACTGGTCATATTGGACCCGATAAGGATCAACACAAAGCTGGTAAAGATCATACCCAAGTTGGCCAAGGACTTGCTCAAACTAAGGAGGAAGAGGCAAACCCCGAAATATTTCACCAACCTGCGAAGGGCAAAACTCATAACCGTATGCATCCTTGTTGCTTGAGATGATTCTATGAACAACCTGAGCTTGATCAAAACTATATGAAGGAACACAAGACCCATGATTCTGAGCAATGGAATTATACATACCAAAATACGATTTTGCTGATGGCACCAGGACTGCTTAACCAGTTGATTCAACTCGGAGTCGCCATTGGTGTTGATGAAAAAGCCTCCAAACCCTGGTTGTTTGAAGAACACACCAAAATTCTTCAACTCTTTGGATAAAAACTAGTTTGTCCCACCGAGCGTGCCAAAAACTATTGACGCTGTGGATTGCACCCTTGAGAGAAGGTTGGGCTTCTCTCTTCCACGCGGCACAATGGAGACTCCTCTCTTGCTTATGGGTTTGGCAAAACTGAGGGGAGAATCTCTAAATAAGGGCTAGCTCCCTTTGATGCATCTATGAATTATTCCAGTACTATGGCTAATATATATATATAAAGGGGGGGTTTGAAAAGAGAGAAGGATTGCTAAAGCAGAACCTAAGCTAAGACGGTGATGCACCAAAAAAATTCGATATACTCATTTGCTCACACTTCAAACCATAAGAGCACATACATACACTTTATCTGATAAAAGGACCAGACTGCAGAGAACTTAACAGAAAGGCTTAATGAAGACACAAAATATGAACTTACCACAGGTGCTGTAGGAAGACACACTGTCTAATAACCCTCTCCTATCTCTGCGCTCCAGATACAGCTCGTTTTGCTACCTGCAAGAATGGCACTTTGTCTATACCAGGTGTGCTGGTATCGAGCCTGTGAAAGCATCATGGAACAATGACTGGACACAAGGTTAATACTCAGGCACACTCAGAGATATATCCAACCAGATAGAGGTAAAACACTTTTTATTGATTCAAGGTGAAATTTGCCAGGGCTGCGCCATACAAAAATGAGAGATCCCTTTCTTTAATGAGAAGTTACAAATATATAGCCTTTTTGGAAAAGACTTTGGCGCTTTATGGGAAATAAATGACCCATGCTGCGTTCAGAGCATTGGGAAGAGGAAGCCGCTTGAAAGAGAATGTTGTGTCGGCTCCAGTTTTGACTTTAGGCGTTTAAAATATATTAAACGTCGTGTGAAAACATGGGCCGCGCCATTTGTCTGCAAACAAGATCCCTTCTTCAAGACATTCATGCGGTTGTCTGACCATTAAAGCAAAATGAGAAAAACAGGTCACGCCGTTCACTATTTATGCTCCTTGATGACCACTTGGCAGAGACTGTTTCAACCGCTGGAATAACTCCTTGTGCTGGCACCTTCCTTTGCCACTTGAATTGTTTTGTCTGTTTCTGCACTTGGCTCTTTGGGCTCTGTTCTTGGCGGGTCGCTGAGTTCATTTTCGAGTCGTCTTTTTCCAGCTTTGTCTTTCCTGGTTTTGTCTTTTGTCATCTCTTGGCTCTTTCTGGCTTTCCGAGCCCCCTAAGGCTATCTTCTATCAATCTTTGGTTGGTTCCTGTTGACCATTTTTGGACCAATAGGCCAAAAATCGGTCCCCTTCTGTCCCTGCTGTTTTGAGCCAGTTCATTTTTTGATTTTGCACAAGTCTAGAATTTTTATGGACTCTGCAAGCCCATTTCTACGGACTTTGCAGGCCCATTTCTATGGACTCTGCAGGGAATTCCTTCGGACTCTGCAGGCATGTTTTCTACGGAATCTACAGAAAAGAACTACGGACTCTACAGGATAGTCCTTTGGCATATGAAGAACTAGTTCAAGGAATGAAAGGAGCTTCTACAAATTTTCTTCGGACCATTGAACCATTCAGTTCAATTGGCTCAGATTCAATTGGTTCAGCGGCTTACTTCAACGGCTTGTTTCAATGGCTCGGTTCAACAGTTTGTTTCATTCAATTGGTTCAACGGCTCGGTTCAAATGAGACAAGTTCCCACTTAGGCGCAAAATGGACCATTTCAAGTGCCCTCGTGGAGGGCAATTCGGGACTCAATTGCCCTGGTGGAGGGCAGGGAACATTTGCAAAGAGGCCACACAGAAAAGCCGAAAATGTAAGTTTCTTTCGGAAAATTTGTTTAAGGCAAAGGAAGTACCCTTCGGAAGGGTCGTTTCCAATTTTCCCGAAGGGCATTTTTCGAAGGCAGTCAAAGGCAAAAAACAAAGACAGAATCCCTTAGGACTTTTTGTCCGAAGGAATTCCTTCGAACAAAAAGTCCGAAGAAATTTCAGAAGGGCTACGAACAAAATCCCGCGAAAAAAGGACTTAAGGCATAAATTGATTTCTTTCGGACTTTTTGTCCGAAGGAATTCCTTCGAACAAAAAGTCCAAAGAAATTCGGGAAGAGTGGCCGGGACAAGGTTCGCGGAAGAGTCCGCGAGAAAATGTCCGCGGGAAATTAGCCGACGAGAAAACGCCGCCGAAGGACCCCAAAGGGCAGGTGCCCTTGCGGGGGACTCTCGGCTGCCGAACGAAGGGCACTTCTCCAAAGCCGAAGGGACACCTTCCCTTCGGGAGGGTCCAAAGCAAAAGCCCGAAGGTAAGGGAGCGACAAAAGGCTGAATCAAGAGAAAGGACCGAAGGAATTGCCAAAGGCGGTGACATCTCCGAAGTCGTCAATTTCAGGGAAATAGACTAGCCGTTGGTTTTCAAACGGTGATGAGCCCGCGAACGTCAATTTTACAGCAGAGAAATAGTCGTTTGATCTTTAAATTCTTGAGTGCCAACCATAGAACAAAGAGACAGAAGCCAGCAAAAGACAAACCAGGAAAAGACGATGCTGGGAAAAGACAAAAGTTGAGAATGAACTCAACGACCTGCTAATAAAAGAGCCCAAGGAGCCAGCAAGGCCAAGAAGATAGCCCCCGAGGGCCAAAAGAGCCAGAAGAGACAAAGGCAAAGAAAAGACAAAAGAACCAAGTGCAGGAACAAACAAAACAGTCCAAGTGGCAAAGGAAGGCATCGACTCAAGGAGTTAATTCCAGCGGTTGGAACAGTGCTTGCCAAGTGGCCATCAAATGGCGCAAACAGTGAACGACGCGACCCATTTTTCTCCATTTTGCATTTATGAGTAGACAAACCGCGTGGGTGCCTTCAAGGAGCAGTCTTGTTTGTGGAGAAATGGCGCGACCTGTGTTTTTAAACACCTGAAGTCATAATCGGAGCCGACACAGCATTTATGTTTCAGCGGTTTCCTCTTTCCAACGCTCTTGGGGCACAGATGGGCCACTTGTCAAAGGGCGCCAAAAGTCTTTCTCAAGGGAGGCATTTTTGTTTTCTCTCTTCTCTATATATATATTGTAACTTCTCATTTCAGAGCTATCTTTTCACATTGTAAGGCGAAGCCTCGGCAATTTTCACCTGAAATCAATAAAAAACGCATTTTACCTCTATTCTGGTTAGATATCTCTCTGAGTGTGTCTGAGTGTTAGTCTTGTGCTCAGTCATTGCTTTTTAATGCTTTCACAGGGTTGACACCAACACACCTGATATCTACAAGGCGCCATTCCTACAGGTGACAAGAAGAGCTGTACCTAGAGCGCAAAGGCAGAAGGAGGTTACTAGACAGTGTGTTTTTCCTATAGCGCCTATAGTAAGTCCCTTTTTCTGTGTGTTTCATTAAAGCCTCCCTATCAAGCTTCCTGCAGTCTGGTCCTTTTACTAGTTAAAGTGTATGTATGTGTTTTTATGGTTCAGAGTGAGTGTGAGTAGGTCGAAATTATTTGGTGCATCACCCTCTTAGATTAGATTTTGTTTTCCTGTAATCCTTCTCCCTTTTCATCCCCCCATTATATATATATATATATATATATATATATATATATATGTATTAGCACTTATTGGAATAACTCAGATGCATCAAAGGGAGCTAGCCCTTATCTAGAGACTCTCCCCCCAGTTTTGCCAAGCTCACAGGCAAGAGGGGAGTTTCCATTGTTGCATGTGGAAGGCAGGAACTCAGTCTCCTGTCCAGGGTGCAATCCACTGCGTCAACAGTTTTTGGCATGCTCGGTGGGACTCAGTTTTTAAACTCAGTAAAGTTTCACGATTGATGCTGGCCCTGTTACAGCAAAATCAACTATTTTCAACATCTGGCGACTCCACAGAGCTTCAGTTTTTAATCAAAGACCAGTCTGACTTTCTATGCCTAAAATCACCTCACGGTCTGTTGCTAAGGGTGTCCCTTTCGAATTCATTGAATTGCCTTTGAACTCAGCAAAGCAACTGAGGTTTGAGAGGACCCATCCTTATTCAGCAAACCACTTTCCAAAACCCGCTATAAAGAACACCTACACAAGAAGGCCACGGTTACATCCTATCATAGCTATGGCATTACCTTGTGTGACTTTTTGTGGTCAGAGTCCTTTAAATCTCCAACGTTATGACCCAATTCCAGGAGCAGTCCTCAAAAGTGTGCCTCCCTTTGATGGAGAGGGGCCCATTACAGTTATTGAACACATTAGAAATATTGCTAACCTCTGCAATATTCACAATGTTACTGAGGAGAATATTGCAATCAGATTGTTGGCATTGTCTCTCAAGGGCAAAGCTCTGGACTGGTATGGGACTTTAACCATAAATTCAATCGGTTCCTAGAATGAATTGGGCATTCTCTTGACGAATCGTTTTGGGGAGAAGAGCGACCACCTCTCGCTTGCCGAGCCGCTGACTACAATGAAAAGAGCTCCACATGAATACATGCAGGATTTCAAAACTCATTTTCAGAAGACATGGGATAGAATCCCCATTCTGGTAAGACCGACTTCTAGCTATGTTTTCCTGTATTACTTAAGAGCATTGAACAGCGATATCACTGTTATGACACAGTCCATGGGAGGACATGTGCTACTTGCCGCCTATGACATAGCTATAGCGGCTGAGAATTGCCTAGTGCAGGGTGGGAAAATAGCTCCTAGACCTCATATGCCGCTTTTTCGTAAAATGCTGCCTCCAATTCAGACTACTGCTCCCACTTTAGCTCTTCTGCCTAACACAGAAAAGCCAGCTGCTACTTCATCAAATGAACTCCATGAAGTCAAGTCTGTTGCAAAATGTGACAAATGAACTAGTGGCTATTAAAAGGCAACAAGCTCAAAACAGCCGACCAAATCAAGGATATCAGCAGTATGGTCAAACAAATAGACCCCCTTTCCAAAATTACAATCAAGGGCAGGGTCAATTTGCACAGATCAGACCTTTTCAAGGCTACAATCCAAGCACCCCTTCATCATCCAAGGCTATGGTGCCCGCTCAAAACAATCTGGTGCAAGAACAGCCAGGTTGCTCAACCATGGGATATGGTCAGGAGCAGGTTGTTTATACAAATGAAATAACGGGTCACTACCCAAATGTATAAGACAATCAGGCAGCCGCCCAATTCCAAGGTTTTGAGGCTTCAATGCAACCCGGCACGAGCAGTAGTCAAACTCAGCCTGACTCTACCCTCATGAATCACCTGGAAGGTGAGTTCTATGCAGTCAATTACGTGGGTACTGCGGACAATCAGGGCGACTATGTCGCAGCCAACACAAGGTCCAAAAGGAGAGCTATGGAAGACTCTCAGACTGCTGCCCAAACGTCAGCAATACCTTCTTCATCACATGTAAATCAAAAGGTCCCAAACTTCAGACCGCCGGTTGTATCTTCAGCGCCTCGGCCTGCACCTTAGGCTATAAATAATCCCAAAGAAAATTTGAAGGCAACCCTCGAGTCAATGTGGTTGATCAGATGAAGAAGTTGCACATGAACATCTCCTTATGGGATTCATTGTCGATACCAGGGCAAAAGGACATGCTACAAAAGGAATTGCATGAGCTGAATGAACAAGTTGTCCCAACAAGAGCCGATAATGTTTTGATGATGAATGGACAGCCTTCCACCTCGGGCCAAGTCAAAAAAGAAGAAAAGGTTCCCCCTTTTTATGTGTCCTTGGTCATAGGAGATTTCTTGGTGCATAATTGCATCATTGACAGTGGAGCAAGCACCTCAGTAATGCCCAAATGCATAGCCGACAAGCTGGGGTTGAAATACGAAGAAATGACCAAGGGAGTCTTGCAGCTGGATGGAACACCAGCAAAGACAGTTGGGGTAGTGAAAGGTTTGAGCTTGACGCTACACGCTTGCCCGACCTTCTCAGTTCCTCATGATGTGGTAGTGGTGGATGTCCCTCCTTACTTTGCCATCTGCTTATCCAGGGATTTTACATCCAAGATAGGCGGCTACTTAGCAGTGAACTGGTCTTATCTGGTTTTTAGAACCAAGTATGGGACTAAAGTAAAGATTGAATCCGAGCCACTCCACAGAGATCATCTGGAACCATACTCGCTCAAGGCGGCGAATGTCAGCTACGCCATTATTGACCAAGAAGAGTTTGAAGTAGACCAATCTCCATCCTCTGCCCTTGAAGGAGTTGTAGACCTGCTCTTAAATGAATGGGAAAGTGACAACTTCGAGCATGATCTTTACAAATTCATAAAAGAGGTAGGCCTTGGAATTTATTGCATGCATGAAGAGGGTACTTTTGTACCAAATCTGATGAAAGTGAGCCAGGAAAGCTCAGGTCTATGGCAGCTGTTCTTTGATGGTTCAAGAAGTTGGGAGCCGGTGGTGGAGCGGTGCTAGTTTCTCCCTCAAAGGAAAAATACTTTTCAGCTTTTTGGTTCCAATTTTCCTGCACATGCAATGGTGCGGAGTATGAATCCCTCATCCACGGTTTGGAGTGGGCGAGAAAAAGAGAAATCAAAGAGCTGCAAGTTTTTGGTGACAGTGAGTTTATTGTCAATCAGGTAAGAGGCCTAAATTTGACAAAGAATTCTTTACTGAAGTCCTACAAACATACGGTATAGGACTTAGTGAAAAATTTCTTTGCTTTCAATATTACCTCCATTTTTAGAGAGCAGAACAAGCAAGCAAATAGGCTGGTAGCAGTTGGTGCCCAGTTTGATGTCCCAAGGAAATAGGACGAGACCACAGCTCATGCCACTTGAAGGTAGTAATCTGGCCTTTTGTACCTGACAACATCACCAACTGGCAGGTCTTCGACAGCGACCAGCAAATAGCGCTCTTCTTGCAAGAAGCTGAATTCGCTGCTAAAAACCAAGCAAAGCTACAACAGCAATATGGCAGCGAAATTGTTCAGCTGAAGAACAATAAGCCCCAAAAGGTTTGGTCATTCTAGAAAGTATCTTCAATAGAGATGACCAGTTGAAAAGCGACAAGGCATGCATTGCAACGAAGGAGGAGCACCATAAGAAGGTTGAAATATTCAAGGATACGCTGCTTGCACTTGGGAAAGTCTGCACGGACCGTGAAAAGCAGGCCTTCATCTTGTTGTGCCAAGAATTTGTTGATGTCTTCACTTGGGAGTATAGTGATTTGAAGGGTTTTGACCCAAGTCTAGCCCAACATACCATTGAGCTGGAAGAAAGCGCCAGGCCAATCAAGCAGAAGCAGAGGCATGTCAACCCAATGATTGAGCCTCTCATGCGGAAGGAACTCACCAAGTTGATTGAGTCCAGGATAATATTTCCAATCAAACACTCTGTTGACGCGATGGATTGCACCCTCGACAGGAGGCTGAGCTCCTGCCTTCCACACGCAACAATGGAAACTCCCCTCTTGCCTGTGGGCCTGACAAAACTGGGGGGAGAGTCTCTAGAGAAGGGCTAGCTCCCTTTGATGTATCTATGAGGTCCTGGATTTCCTACTGCTAAAAATGGGGGGGGTGAAAAGGGAGAAGGATTACTGAAAAATAGAACCTAAACCTAAACTAAAAGGTGATACACCAAAAAAGTTGATCTACTTAGCTCAAACATACGCTTTTCACCAAGAAGAAGCTGGCATACACTTCATTTGATATGGGAAACTCTTCTACATCAGTGAGCTAGAGTTCCTCTGGAGATACAGGGAGGAAGAACTATCAAAAGTGTTCTGAGACACTATGGCAGCCTGTTCACATGCGCCTATATTCCTGTTGTAGACACTTTTGGCAGACCTGCAGAAGAAGAAACTTCACAATGCACTAGACATGCTAGAATCATTCTGTGAAAAGCATAAAAGAAAAATGACTTAACACAAAAGAAAACATAGACATGTGTGAGTGCAAGTTCAAATGAAGGTCAAATTGCTAAGTCTTGATTCAAGGTAAAATCCGGCAGAGTTCTGCCTTACAAACCCCGAGATTTTTTGGGCAGAGCTTTGTCTTATATGCTAAGAGATCCTATCCTCAAATGAGAAGTTTACAATATATATAAAGAGGAGAAGTAAAGGCACCCCTTTGGAAAAGACTTTTGGCGCCTTTTGACAAGCTGCCCCATGTGCGCTGAGGGCGTTGGGAAGAGGAAGCCGCTGAAATATAAATGTTGTGTCAGCTTTGTTGACGCAGTAGATTGCACCCTGGGCAGGAGGCTGAGCTCCTACCTTCCACACGCAACAATGGAAACTCCTCTCTCGCCTGTGGGACCGACGAAGCTAGGGGGAGAGTCTCTAGATAAGGGCTAGCTCCCTTTGATGTATCTTTTAGGTCCTGGACTTCCTACTGCTAACAAATGAAATGAAAAAGGGGGGGGGGGATGAAAAGGGAGGATGCTGAAAACAGAACCTAAGCTTAAACTAAAACGGTGATACACCAAAACAGTTAATCCACTCAGCCCGAACATACACTTTTCACCAAGAAGCTGTCATACACTTCATCTGATGTGGGAAACTCTTCTGTATCAGTGAGTCAGGCGTCCGTAGAGATACAGGGAGGACGAACTAGCAAAGGTGTTCTGAGACACACTTTGGCAGCCTATTCACATGCGCCCATATTCCTGCTGTAGACACTTCTGGTAGACCTACAGAAGAAGAAACTTCACAATGCACTAGACATGCTGGAATCGTTTTGTGAAAAGCATAAAAGAAAATGACTTAACACAAAAAGAAAACATAGACATATGCGTGAGTGCAAGTTCAAATGGAGGTAAAAATTGCTAAGTCTTGATTCAAGGTAAAAATCCGACAGAGTTCTGTCTTACAAACCCAGAGATTTTTGGGTAGAGCTTTGCCTTATACGCTGAGAGATCTCTCTCCTCAAAATGAGAAGTTTACAATATATAAAAAGAGAGGAAAAGTAAAGGCGCCGCTTTGGAAAAGACTTTGGCGCTCTTTGACAAGTTGGCCCATGTGTGTTTGAGAACATCGGGAAGAGGAAGTCACTGTTGTTGATGCCATTCTTCTAGAAGAGGCCTGCTGGAACCATGCTGTGTAATCGCCGGTCTTGACTTTGGCGTTCAAACATTGATGTGAAAGCACGGGCCGTGCCTTTTTTCTGCAAACAAAACTGCTCTTTCCAATTATCACGCGATTTGTCTGCTCATAGATGCAAAGTGGAGAAAGCAGGCCGCACCGCTTACTGTTTGCGTCGTTTGATGACCACCTAGCAATAACTTGCCTCCCCTTTGCCACCTGGGCCGTCTTGTCTATTTCTGCACTTTGTCTCTTCCTAGCTTTGTCTCTTTTTGGCTCTTTTGGCCCTCGGGGCTATCTTTTGGCGAGTCGCTACGTTCCTTGGGCTCCTCTTTGGGCTTTTTAAAATCAACGTCTATTTCACGAGCCTTAAATTTGACGTCTGCGCACCCGTCACTACGTTTGAACTTCCAACGGCTTGTTTGTCGTGCTTGATTTTGACATCTTCGGGCTCGTCACCCCTGGGAATTCCTTCGGCTTTGGAGAAGTGTCCTTCATTTTGACCGAGAGTCCCCCGCAAAGGCACCTGCCATTCGGGGTCCTTCGGCTCCCGTGGTCTTGAAATCCTTCGGAGCTTTCCCGTGGACTTTTTCCCCGCGGACAAAAAGTCCGCAAGAATTTCTTCGGACTTTTTGTCCGAAGGAATTCCTTGAATTCATTCGGACAAAAAGTCCGAAAGAAATCGTTCTATGCCTTAGTCTTTTCTTACTTTTCTTTGGCTTTCTTGCTCATAGCCCTTCTGAATTCTTTCGGACTTTTTGTCCGAAGGAATTCCTTTGGACTAAAAGTCCGAAGGATTTCTTCCTTTGCTTCTTCGACTTCTTTTGAAAAGGGCCCTTCGGAAAAATTGGAAACGACCCTTTCGAAGGGTACTTCCTTTGCCTTAAACAAAATTCCGAAAGAAACTTACCTTTTCAGCTTTTCTTTATGGCCTCTTTGAAAGTGTTCCCTGCCCTCTGCAAGGGCTCTTGAGTCCGGAACTGCTCTCCGCAAGGGCACTTGAAATGGTTCGTTTTGCACCTAAGTGTTGGGAACTCATCTTTGCCTGCAGAGCCCGTAGAAATGCCTGCAGAGTCCGTAGAAATGCCTGCAGAGCCCATAGAAATTCCTGCAGAGTCCGTAGAAACTTTCAAGACTTGTGCAAAACCAAAAAATGTACTGGCTCAGAACAGTAGGGAAAAAAGGGGGGACCGATTTTGGCCTGCAGGACCAAAATGGTCAATAAATTGGCGACTCTCAGGGGAAGCATGTCTGCTATGCTTAGAGACCAGTTGCCTTAAAGTCCATTGGGCATGGAGTCAGAATGCAACTTAAAAGAAAAGGTTAACAACAGCCTTGAGAGATCCCAGAATCAATCATGAAGCTTTTACCCCAAACACAAGGGAAAACACACACAAGGCTAAAAACACTACTTGTGCAAACTGCACTTAGGGAAAACAAGAAAACAAACTAAAAACAAACTACTATATACAGCTAACTAGGAATATTTGCCTCCCTCCTGGATCAAAGGGAAAACTTCTTAAGTCTCCTTCTTGGCAAGGAAACTTATGGTGCCAGACAAGTGGCTGAATAAAATGGAGATTTGGTGACCTGCTCCTCTTGCCTGCCACCTGGATTGGCTTGCATCCGAGTGGATCAGAATCAAAAATGCTCCCAACATATATGTACTCTTTTTGTTCTTGGAAGCTTGTTGAATACTGGTCCTTCATGCTGGTGCGTCTCACCAAGAAATCACTCGCTGTTGGCTCATCACCATAAGTCCTTGGATATGTATAGCCCCTTTGCAGTGCATCATGGTTTGACCCGTTTCCTTCTGCTTCAATGAAGACCCTGTCAAACTCATCCTCTGCTCCCTCAAGGCTTTCTTGAAGAAGGGTGACTGTTGTGATGTCTGAAATGGAATCACAAATTGATTGCTCATCCCACAGAACATCACCCTTTTGTTCAAAGCTCTCTTCTTCAAGGCTTTCCTCAAGATGGACCAGCCTCTCTTTTTCTTGCTCAAGGATCAGAGTCTCTAGTTGTTCAAAGACATCCGTTTCATCCTCCTCCAACTCAGGCTCCTCGGCATAGTCGTCTTCCTCATCGAAGCAACAAGGAAGTTCATCAAACAAAGGGGGAGAGAGCTCACCATGCTTACGTTCCTCTTCGTATTGCTAGAACATCCGCATGTATGCATGACCTGCGTCTTCTCCATTGCTGATTATGTCTTCACAAGGAGCATCGATGATGATTTCTTCTTCATTGTCGCTCATGATAGCCTCTTGAGAAGTTGTAGATTGGATCTTTTCTTCCTCACTCACTCGCCTCCTGCAAAACAGGTTCCTCCTTGAGAAGGGGTGAAGTGACAAAACCATGTGGAAGAGGAGGCAGTCCTTGAGCTAGAATCGAATGATTCTCCTTCCATTTGGTCAGCACTTCATCTATATCAGGTGTGGCCTGATAGCTCTCTTGGAGGTGTGTAGATGGGATGTGTTTAGACAGGTCCATCACACGTTGGCTAAGGAATATCGCTTTGGATTCCAACTCTGCAATTCTCCTGGCTAGATCTTCTTGGAAGAGCCTTTCTTGGAGGTCACCAGCATCGTCATGATGAGTAGGAGCCGCTTCATCTTCTTCGAGGTTTTGAGCAAAACCTTTCTCCTCCTTCCTGCCCCATGATTCCACTATTTGCTTCCAACTCATGACCTTGGGATTGGAATTTTGCTCCTGTGAACAGGCAACAACTTTATCCTTTTCAAGGTCCTGGGCTGGTTCATGATGTTCCTTCTTCCAACTTGGGATCTGGAGATCATACTAAGAGACCTAAGGAAGTTGGGGAAGGTTAGGAAGGGTCTGCTGATGTACAAGAAGAGCTATTTCAAGAGAGATGCGCTGGTTCATGATGTTCCCTCCAAAGGAAGATTCACAATCTAAGGAATTGAGAAGGTTCATATCTATGGGAGGTTGCTCTAGTTCCCTTTGATGTTTGAAGGCTAGGTGCACGGGGTTAAGAGCAGGATTGATTGATGCATCAGAAGAGCTAAAATGAGCAAGTGCTATCTGATAGAAAGAATTTGGTGCACAAGAGGGGGCTTTCTTTATAATAGGAGGGGGCACAGAAGGCTGACTACCTTGAATGAATGGACTCTTCCATTTTGCTACCTCCTCCTCCATGGATTGCAAGGCCTGAGCTTGCCTGAACAAACACTCCTCTTTGTACATAAGCTCTTGCTAAAATCCATACTGCTCTTCTGATCTGTCTATTTCCATCACTTGCTTCTCAAACTCCAGCGCTACCTCCCTTATCGTTGAAGGGCAACTAGGAGAGCTGCTTGAGGGGATTGCATGAATGTTTTGAGCTTGATCATGGTAATATGAAGGAACACACAGTCCATGATTCTTACCAATGGGATTATACATACAAAAATGTGATTTCTTGATGGCACCTGGACTGCTTAACTAGCTGATTCAACTCGGAGTCGCCATTGGTGTTGGTAAAAAAGCCTCCAAAGGCTGGTTGGTTGAAGAACACACCAAAAATTCTTCAACTCTTTGGACACAACTTGTCCTAGTTGGTCCCACCGGGCATGCCAAAAATTGTTGACGCAGTGGATTGCACCCTGGGAAGGAGGCCGAGTTCCTGCCTTCCACACGCAACAATGAAAACTCCCCTCTCGCCTGTGGGACCGGCGAAGCTGGGGGGAGAGTCTCTAGATAAGGGCTAGCTCCCTCTGATGTATCTTTTAGGTCCTGGACTTCCTATTGCTAACAAATAAAATGAAAAGGGGGGGATGAAAAGGGAGAAGGATGCTAAAAACAGAACCTAAGCCTAAACTAAAAAGGTGATACACCAAAATAGTTAATCCACTCAGCCCGAACATACACTTTTCACCAAGAAGAAGCTGTCATACACTTCATCTGATGTGGGAAACTCCTCTGTATCAGTGAGTCAGGGGTCCGTAGAGATACAGGGAGGAAGAACTATCAAAGGTGTTTTGAGACACACTTTGGCAGCCTATTCACATGCGCCCATATTCCTGCTGTAGACACTTCTGGCAGACCTGCAGAAGAAGAAACTTCACAATGCACTAGACATGCTGGAATCATTTTGTGAAAAGCATAAAAGAAAATGACTTAACACAAAAAGAAAACATAGACATGCATGAGTGCAAGTTCAAATGGAGGTAAAAATTGCTAAGTCTTGATTCAAGGTAAAAATCCGGCAGAGTTCTGCCTTACAAACCTAGAGATTTTTGGATAGAGCTTTGCCTTATAGGTTGAGAGATCTCTCTCCTCAAAATGAAAAGTTTACAATATATAGAAAGAGAGGAAGAAGTAAAGGCGCCGCTTTGGAAAAGACTTTGGCGCTCTTTGACAAGTTGGCCCATGTGCGTTTGAGAGCATCGGGAAGAGGAAGTCACTGTTGCTGATGTCATTCTTCTAAAAGAGGCCTGCTAGAACCATGCTATGTAATCACCGGTCTTGACTTTGGCGTTCAAACATTGATGTGAAAGCACAGGCCGTGCCTCTTTTCTACAAACAAGACTGCTCTTTCCAGATATCACGTGGTTTGTCTGCTCATAGATGCAAAGTGGAGAAAGCAGGCCGCGCCGCTTACTGTTTGCGCCGTTTGATGACCACCTAGCAATAACCTGCCTCCCCTTTTCCACCTGGGCCGTCTTGTTTGTTTCTGCACTTTGTCTCTTTCTGGCTTTGTCTCTTTTTGGGTCCTTCGGCCCTGAGGGCTATCTTTTGGCGGGTCGTTAGGTTCCTTGGGCTCCTCTTTGGGCTTTTCAAAATCAACGGCTATTTCACGAGCCTTAAATTTGAGGTCTACGCACCCGTCACTGCATTTGAACTTCCAACGGTTAGTTCGTCGTGCTTGATTTTGACATCTTCGGGCTCGTCACCCCTTAGAATTCCTTCGGCTTTAGAGAAGTGTCCTTCATTTTGACCGAGAGTCCCCTGCAAGGGCACCTGCCCTTCGCGGTCCTTCGGCTCCCGTGGTCTTGAAATCCTTCGGAGCTTTCCCGTGGACTTTTCCCATGGACTTTTCCCCCGCGGACAAAAAGTCTGCAAGAATTTCTTCGGACTTTTTGTCCGAAGGAATTCCTTCGGACAAAAAGTCCGAAAGAAATCGTTCTATGCCTTAGTCTTTTCTTACTTTTCTTCGGCTTTCTTGTTCATAGCCCTTCTGAATTCCTTCGGACAAAAAGTCCGAAGGATTTCTTCCTTTGCTTCTTCGACTACCTTTGACAAGTGCCCTTCGGAAAAATTGGAAACGACCCTTCCGAAGGGTACTTCCTTTGCCTTAAACAAAATTCCAAAAGAAACTTACCTTTTCGGCTTTTCTCTATGGCCTCTTTGAAAGTGTTCCCTGCGCTCCGCAAGGGCTCTTGAGTCCGGAACTGCCCTCCGCAAGGGCACTTGAAATGGTCCGTTTTGTGCCTAAGTGTTGGGAACTCGTCTTTGCCTACAGAGTCCGTAGAAATGCCTGTAGAGTCCGTAGAAATGCCTGCAGAGTCCGTAGAAATTCCTGCAGAGTCCGTAGAAACTTCCAAGACTTGTGCAAAACCAAAAAATGTACTGGCTCAAAACAACAGGGAAAAAAGGGGGGACCGATTTTGGCCTGCAGGACCAAAATGGTCAACAGGCTCCTGCTTTGACTTTGGCGTTCAAACATTATTGTGACAGCACGGGCTGCGCCTCTTTTTCTGCAAACAAGACTGCTCTTCCCAGATATTCACGCGGTTTGTCTGCTCGTTAATGCAAAGTGAAGAAAGCAGGCTGCGCCGCTTACTGTTTGCGTCGTTTGATGACCACTTGGCAAGCACTGTTCCAACTGCAGGAATAAATCCTTGAGTTGACACCTCTTCTTTGCCACCTGGACTGTTTTTCTGCTTCTGTGCTTTGTCTCTTCCTGGTTTTGTCTTTTCCTTGCTTTGTCTCTTCTGGCTCCTTTCGCCTTCGGGGCCATCTTCTGTTAATTCTTCGTGTCTTTCCAGCTTGCTTTGGCCGCTTTCCACTGATCTCAACAAGTGACACGTGGCGTGTTCCGCTGTGAAACAGGGGAGGACACGTGGCAGCATCCGCTTAACTCATAGAAGCTTTAGACACCTTTTGAGAGTCCTGCGGAAGATGACACATTGCGGCTTCCGCTCTCTTTAGCAATCCGTCCGAGGCCCACCACAGTCCTTATGGAAGAAAAAGGGAGAGACCGCGGATGTTGACACTTGTCGGCTTCCATCGAGCTTTACAAGAGATACGTGGCACGTTCCGCTGCTCTTAGAAAAACATGTCAAAACGTTCCGCAATTGCCACTTGGTGCCCTCTGCGGAACTCTGAGGGAAGCTTATTGAAAGATTTGAAACTCGAATGCAGACACTTGTCGCACTCTGCCGAATTTCACAAGGGACACGTGGCATGTTCCGCTGCTTGGGCTTTTCCTGGTTGGCGCTCAAGAATTTAAAGATCAAATGGCTATTTCCCTACTATAAAATTGACGTTCGCGGGCCCGTCACTGTTTGAAAACCAACGGCTAGTCTATTTCCCTGAAAATGACGGCTTCGGAGACGTCACCGTCCTTGGCAAATCCTTCAGTTCTTTTCCTTTTGTTTCGGCGGCCTTTTCTGCTCCGGTCGGGCTTTTGTCTCTGTCAATTTTTCCGCAGACAAAATGTCAGCGAGAATTATCTCGCTCAACACTTCCCTTTGCTTGACCTTCAAAATTTCTTCAGGTTTTTTCTCCCACGGCCTTTTTCCGAATTTCTTCGGACTTTTTGTCCGAAAGAATTCCTTCGAACAAAAAGTCCGAAAGAAATCAATTTATGCCTTTGGCTTAGCCCTTTTATTTTTTGCGGGATTTTCTTCCAAAGAATTTCGTCGGTCAAAATGTCCGAAGGAATTCCTTCGGACATTTTGTCTGAAGATATTCTCTTGTTCACTTCCCCGAAAGAAATTCCAACTTGCCTTGTTCACTTTGCAAATGTTTACTGCCCTCCGCAAGGTCATTGGAATGGTCCCTTTGAACCAAACGTTGAACCAACTCATTTGAATCGAGCCGTTGAACCCATTGAATCTGAGCCAATTGAACTGAATGGTTCGATGGTCCGAAGAAACTTTGTAGAAGCCCCTTTCATTCTTTGAACTGGTTCTTCATCTGCCAAAAGACTTGCCTGCAGAGTCCGTAGTTCTCTGCAGAGTCCGTAGAAATAGGCCTGCAGAGTCCGTAGAAATAGGCCTGCAGAGTCCGTAGAAAGTTCCAAACTTGTGCAAAATCAAAAAAATGAACTGGCTCAGAACAACAGGAAAAAAAGGGGGGACCGATTTTGGCCTGCAGGACCAAAATGGTCAACAAATTGGCGACTCCCAGGGGAAGCATGCTTGCTATGCTTAGAAACCAATTGCCTTAAAGTCCATTGGGCACGAAGTCAGAATGCAGCTTGAAAGGTTAGCAACAGCCTCGATAGATCCAAGAATCAATCATGAAGCTTTTACCCCACACACAAGGCTAAAAACACTACTTGTGCAAGCAGCACTTAGGGGAAACAGGAAAAGAAACTGAAAGCAAACTACTATGTACAGCTAACCAGGTATATTTGCCTCCCTCCTGGATCAAAGGGAAAATTTCTTAAGTCCCCTTCCTGGCAAGGAAACTTATGGTGCCAGACAAGTGGCTGAATGGAATGGAGACTTGGTGACCTACTCCTCTTGCCTGCCACCTTGATTGGCTTGCATCTGAGTGGATCAGAGTCAAACATGCTTCCAACATATATGTACTCTGCTTATTCTTGGAAGCTTGTTAAAAACTGATCCTTCATGCTGGTGCGTCTCACCAAGAAATTGATGGCTGTTGGCTCATCACCATAGGCCCTTTGATGTGCATGGTCTCTTTGCAATGCATCATGGTTTGACCCATTCCCTTCTGCTTCATTGAAGACCCTATCAAACTCATCCTCTGCTCCCTCAAGGCTTTCTTGAAGAAGGGTGACTATTGTGATGTCTGAAATGGAATCACAAACTGATTGCTCATCCCACAGAACATCACCTCTTTGTTCAAAACTCTCTTCTTCAAGGTTTTCCTCAAGAGAGACCAGCCTCTCATTTTCTTGCTCAAGGATCAGGGTCTCTAGTTATTCAAAAACATTCTCCTGATCCTCCTCTAACTCTGGCTCCATGGCATGGTCATCTTCCTCATCGAAGCAACAAGGAAGTTCATCGAACAAGGGGGGAGAGAGCTCACCATGCTTATGTTCCTCCTCATATTGCTGGAACATCCGCGTGTATGCGTGACCTGAGTCTTCTCCATTGCTGATGATGTCTTCAAAAGAAGCCTCCATGATGATTTCATCTTCTTTGACATCCATGATAGCCTCTTGAGAAACTGTAGATTGGATCTTCTGCTCCTCACTCGCCTCCTGCAAAACAGGTTCCTCCTTGAGAATGGGTGAAGTGGAAAAACCATGTGGAAGAGGAGGCAGTCCTTGAGCTAGAATCGAATGATTCTCCTCTTTCCATTTGGCCAGCACTTCATCTATATCAAGTGTGGCCTGATAGCTCTCTTGGAGGTGTGTAGATGGGGTGTGTTCAGACAGGTCCATCACACGTTGGCTGAGGAATCTCGCTTTGGATTCCAACTATGCAATTCTCCTGGCTAGATCTTCTCGGAAAAGCCTTTCTTGGAGGTCATAGGAATCATCAAGACGGGTAGGAGCAGTTTCGTCCTTTTCAAGGTTTTGAGCAAAACCTTTCTTCTCTTCTTTCCTGCCCCATGATTCCACTATTTCCCTCCAAGTCAGGAGCTTTCCATCATGATTAGTGATCTGAGGGAGTTGAGGAAGACTAGGAAGGGTCTACTGATGCATAGGAAGAGCTGTTTCAAATGAAAGCGCATTTTGGCGTGTATAATCCATTGCTTAGAACCACGTACTTTGTATTTCTTCATATGTTGTGATCAAGCTCAGGCTATTCATGGAATCACCTCAAACAGCTCTCCTGGTTTCCCTTCAACAATGAGGGAAGTAACGCTGGAGTTTGAGGTGGTTTCATGACAGCTTGAGCTTGATAAAAACCCATATAGAAATGTGATTTTTTGATGGCACCAGGACTGCTTAACCAGCTGATTCAACTCGGAGTCACCATTGGTGTTGACAAAAAAAGCCTCCAAAGGCTGGTTGGTTGAAGAACACACCAAAAATTCTTCAACTCTTTGGACCAAACTTGTCCTAGTTGATCCCACCGGGCGTGCCAAGACTTGTTGATGCAGTGGATTGCACCCTCGACAGGAGGCTGAGCTCCTGCCTTCCACACGCAACAATGGAAACTCCCCTCTTGCCTGTGGGCCTGACAAAACTAGGGGGAGAGTCTCTAGATAAGGGCTAGCTCCCTTTGATGTATCTATGAGGTCCTGGATTTCCTACTGCTAACAATGGGGGGGGTGAAAAGGGAGAAGGATTACTGAAAAACAGAACCTAAACCTAAACTAAAAGGTGATACACCAAAAAAGTTGATCTACTTAGCTCAAACATACGCTTTTCACCAAGAAGAAGCTAGCATACACTTCATTTGATATGGGAAACTCTTCTGCATCAGTGAGCTAGGAGTCCTCTGGAGATATAGGGAGGAAGAACTATCAAAGGTGTTCTGAGACACACTATGGTAGCGTGTTCACATGCGCCTATATTCCTGCTGTAGACACTTCTGGCAGACCTGCAGAAGAAGAAACTTCACAATGCACTAAACATGCTGGAATCGTTCTGTGAAAAGCATAAAAGAAAAATGACAACACAAAAGAAAACATAGACATGCGTGAGTGCAAGTTCAAATGGAGGTAAAATTGCTAAGTCTTGATTCAAGGTAAAATCCGGCAGAGTTCTGCCTTACAAACCCCGAGATTTTTTGGGCAGAGCTTTGCCTTATATGCTAAGAGATCCTATCCTCAAATGAGAAGTTTACAATATATAGAAAGAGGAGAAGTAAAGGCGCCCCTTTGGAAAAGACTTTTGGCGCCTTTTGACAAGCTGGCCCATGTGCGCTGAGGGCGTTGGGAAGAGGAAGCCACTGAAATATAAATGCTGTGTCAGCTCCTACTTTGACTTTGGAGTTCAAAAATTATTGTGACAGCACAGGTCGTGCCTCTTTTTCTGCAAACAAGACTGCTCTTCCCAGATATTCACGCGGTTTGTCTGCTCGTTAATGCAAAGTGAAGAAAACAGGCTGCGCCGCTTACTGTTTGCACCGTTTGATGACCACTTGGCAAGCACTGTTCCAACTGCAGGAATAAATCCCTGAGTTGACACCTCTTCTTTGCCACTTGGACTGTTTGTCCGCTTCTGCGCTTTGTCTCTTCCTGGTTTTGTCTTTTCCCTGCTTTGTCTCTTCTGGCTCCTTTGGCCTTCGAGGGCTATCTTCTGCTAATTCTTCGTGTCTTTTCGGCTTGCTTTGGCCGCTTTCCGCTGATCTCAACAAGTGAAACGTGGCGTGTTCCGCTGTGAAACAGGCGAGGACACATGGCAGCATCCGCTTAACTCATAAAAGCTTTAGACACATTTTGAGAGTCCTGCGGAAGATGACACATGGCGGCTTCCGCTCTCTTTAGCAATTCATCTGGGGCCCACCACAATCCTTACGGAAAAAAAGGGAGAGACCGCAGATATTGACACTTGTCGGCTTCCGTCGAGCTTTACAAGGGATATGTGGCACATTCCGCTACTCTTAGAAAAACATGTCAAAACCTTCCACAGTTGCCACTTGGCGCCCTCCGCGGAACTCTGAGGGAAGCTTATTGAAAGAAGCTTTGAAACTGAGATGCAAACACTTGTTGCGCTCCGCCGAATTTCACAAGGGACATGTGGCACGTTCCGCTGCTTGGGTTTTTCCTGGTTGGCACTCAAGAATTTAAAGATCAAACGGCTATTTCCTTGTTGTAAAATTGACGTTCGCGGGCCCGTCACTGTTTGAAAACCAACGGCTAGTCTATTTCCCTGAAAATGACAGCTTCGGAGACGTCACCGTCCTTGGCAAATCCTTTGGTTCTTTTCCTTTGTTTCGGCGGCCATTTCTGCTCCGGTCGGGCTTTTGTCTCGGCCAATTTTTCCGTGGACAAAATGTCCGCGAGAATTATCTCGCTCGACGCTTCCCTTTGCTTGACCTTCGGAATTTCTTCGGGTTTTTTTCTCCTGCGGCCTTTTTCCGAATTTCTTCGGACTTTTTGTCCGAAAGAATTCCTTCGGACAAAAAGTCCGAAAGAAATCAATTTATGCCTTTGGCTTAGCCCTTTTATTTTTTGCAGGATTTTCTTCCGAAGAATTTCTTCCGTCAAAATGTCCGAAAGAATTCCTTCGGACATTTTGTCCGAAGAAATTCTCTTGTTCACTTCCTCGAAAGAAATTCCAATTTGCCTTGTTCACTTTGCAAATGTTTACTGCCCTCCGCAAGGGTATTGGAATGGTCCCTTTGAACCAAACGTTGAACCAACTCATTTGAACCAAGTCGTTGAACCCATTGAAGCAAAGCCAATTGAACTGAATGGTTCAATGGTCTGAAGAAACTTTGTAGAAGCCCCTTTCATTCTTTGAACTAGTTCTTCATCCACCAAAAGACTTGCCTGCAGAGTCCGTAGTTCTTCTCTGCAGAGTCTATAGAAACACTTGCAGAGTCCGTAGAAATAGGCCTGCAGAGTCCGTAGAAAGTTCCAGACTCGTGCAAAATCAAAAAAATGAACTGGCTCAGAACATCAGGGAAAAAAGGGGGGACCGATTTTGGCCTACAGGACCAAAATGGTCAACACACTCTTCTTGGCTGGCCAATCTTGTTCCTGTCCGAAAAAAGAATGGGGAGATCAGACTGTGCGTTGATTTCAGAGACCTCAACATAGTCTTTGTGAAAGACCATTATCCTCTTCCAAGCATGGAGCAGATCCTTCAAATGGTGACACGCAGCGAGCGTTTCTCCCTCTTGGATGGGTATTCAGGATATAATCAGATTTTGGTGCAAGACTGTGACCAACACAAGACAGCCTGCACTACCAAATGGGGGACGTTTGCTTACAGAAAAATGCCATTCGAACTGTCTAATGCTGGTGCCATTTTCCAACAAGCCATGGACATGGCCTTTCAAGGCCTGATAAATAACACTATGCTGGTATATCTTGATGATGTGACAGTTTTCTCCAAGGAAGCGAGCCAACACATGAAACACCTCAGACAAATCTTTGAGAGGTGTAGAGAGTTCGACATCTCTCTCAACCCTAGGAAATGCGTGTTCGCTGTCCATGAGGGGAAACTCATTGGCCACATTGTTTCCAAGGAAGGCTTAACTATTGATCCAGAGAGAGTTCGCTCCATCCTGGAGCTGTCCTTGCCTAAGCACAAGAAAGGCCTGCAAAGCTTCTTCGGCAAGGTAAATTTCATCCGGAGATTTATCCCAAATTTTGTGGAGGTGGTCAATCCGTTGACCTCTATGCTGAGGAAGGGTTAGGAGTTCACATGGACATGACAAAGAAAGGACATTTTCGAAGAAATCAAGCAGGCCATAGCTAGGGCTCCTACTTTGATCAACCTTGACTTCACCAAAGTTTTCAACCTTTACACCTTCGGCAATGAAGAGGTAATCTCCGTCATGCTTACCCAAGCAAATGGTGATAACCTTGAGCAACCAATTGCGTTTTTTAGCCAAGGCCTAGAGGGTTTTGAGGTCAGATACACATATGTGGAGAAGCAAGTCCTGGCGGTCATACGGAGTCTGAAGAAATTCAGGCATATGCTGTCCAATAGCAGAATCCACCTCATGGTTCCACATCCCGGCATCAAAGATTTCTTGATCAACCGAGACTTGAATGAAAAGAGAGTGTTGACCATTTTTTGCCCAACAGGCCAAAAAATCGGTCCCCTTTTTTTCCCTGCTGTTCTGAGCCAATACATTTTGATTTTGCACGAGTTTGTAAATTTCTACAGACTCTGCAGGTTTTCTACGGACTCTGCAGAGCTTGGATTTCTACGGACTCAGCAATGAAGTTTTCTATGGACTCTGCAGGTTTTCTACGGACTCTGCAGGTCCATTTCTACGGATTCTGCGGGTTTTCTACGGACTCCACAGGAAATTCTACGAACTCTGTAGGTGTAGTCTTTCGGCGCATGAAGAACCAGTTCAAAGAGTGCAAGGTTTTACAAAGCTTCTTCGGACTCTTGTCTGAATAAATTCACAAGGAAAGAGAGCTGAAAGTGGTTCAACGACATAATCTTTCCAAGAGTTAGCATCTTTGAACCGTTGAACCATTGAACCGGTTCAACACTTTGGTTCAATGCTTTGGTTCATCGCTTTGGTTCAACGGCAAAGTTCAAACTGCAAAGTTCAATCGGCAAAGTTCAACGGCTTGGTTCAATTCAATTGGTTCAATGCTTCGGTTCACTTAGTCGGTTCATCAGACGGCTCAACGGCTTTTGGTTCAATCAAAGGGTTCATTGGCTTGGTTCAACGCTTGGTTCAAAGGAGCGGTTCAATGCAAAAGTTCAAGAGAGCCTCCCGAAGGACAAGTGCCCTTGCGGAGGGCACTTGGTCGACAAAAGCACCCTTCGGAAGGGTCATTTTCAAGAAAGCCGCAAAGGTAAGTTCTTTTGTAATTTTGTTTAAGGCAGTCGAAAGGCAAAGGCATAATTCCTTCGGACAAAAAGTCCGAAGGAATTCGGAAAGGCTGCAAACAAAACTCCCGCAAAGACCAAGGCAAGAAAATAATTTCTTCGTACTTTTTGTCCGAAGGAATTCCTTCGGACAAAAAGTCGGAAGAAATTCGAAAAAAAAAAGGTCGGGGAAATTTCCAAAGGCAAAGCGGCCGAACAATTCTTGTGGACTTTTTGTCCGCGGGGAAAAAGTCCGCGGGAAAAAAGCCCGCAGGAATAGCCCGAAGCAAGAAACCCGCCCGAAGGGTATGTGCCTTACGGAGGGCTCTTGCAGAGGAAAAGGACTTTTCTCAAGAAGCCGAAGGGTCACTTCCCCTTTAGGAAGGATCGACACAAGAAGCCCGCAGAAAAGGCCGAAGCAAGAAAGCCGAAGAAAGTCCAAGGGGTGACGGGCCCGAGGACGTCAAAGTCAACCACAGCGAACTAGCCGTTGGAAATTCAAATGCAGTGACAGGCCTGCAAACATCAATTTTACACTAGGAAAAGCCAGAGCGCAAAAGGCGCCAAGTGGCAACTGCGAAAGGCTTTGACATGCTTTTCTAGGAGCAGCGGAATGTGCCACGTGTCCCCTGCAAAGCTCGGCGGAAGCCGACAGGTGTCAACATCCGCAGTCTCTCCCTTTTGTCCCGCGAGAACTGTGGTGGGCCCCGAATGAATTGCTAAAGAGAGCGAAAGCCAACACATGTCCTCTTCCACAAGACCTTCAAAGGGTGCCTAAAGTTTCTGAGTCAAGCGGATGCTGCCACGTGTCCTGCCCATTTCACAGTGGAACGCACCACGTGTCACTTATTTGAAATCGGCAGAAAGTGGCCAAGGCAAGCAGGAAGAGCCCAAGGAACGCAGCGACCCGCCAAAAGATAGCCTCGAGGGCCAAAAAAGCTAGAAAGAGACAGAAACTAGGAAGAAGACAAAGTGCAGAAACAGACAAAGCAGTCCAAGTGGCCAGGAGAGGCGAGTTATAAGCGGCGCGGCTTGTTTTCTCCAGTTTGCATTTATAAGCAGACAAGCCGCGTAAATGTCTTGAAGGGAGCAGTTTGTTCGCAGAAAAGAGGCGCGGCCATGTTTTCACATTAATGTGGAACGCAAAAGTCAAAGTAGGAGCCGACAATCAAACGGCTTCCTCTTCCCAAGGCTCGGAGCGCACATGGGCCAGCTTGCAAAAAGAGCGCCAAAGTCTTTTCCAGAAAGCACCAAGTTTCTCTTCTCTTTTTTATATATTGTAAACTTCTCATTTGGAGAAGGATCCATCTCTCAGCCTTAAGGCAAAACTCTGCCCAAAAATTTCTCGAGCTTGTAAGGCAGAACTCTGCCAGATTTTACCTTGAATCAAGACTTAGCATTTTACCTCCATCTGGACTTGCACTCGAGCACATGTCTATGTTTTCTTTTTGTGTTAAGTCATTTTCTTTTATGCTTTTCACAGATCGATTTCAGCATGTCTAGCGCATTGTGAAGTTTCTTTTCTACAGGTCTGCCAGAAGTGTCTACAGCAGGAATATAGGCGCATGTGAATACGCTGCCAAAGTGTGTCTCAAAACACCTTTGATAGTTCCTTCCTCCTTGTATCTCCACGGACCCCTGACTCACTGATACAGAAGAGTTTCCCACATCAGATGAAGTGTATGGGCGCTTCTTGATGTAAAGTGTATGTTCGGGCCTGAGTGGATCAAACTTTTTTGGTGTATCACCCTTTTTTAGTTTAGGTTTAGGTTCTGTTTTCAGCATCTCTCTCTCCCTTTTCAACCCCCCTCCTTTTTCATTTATTTGTTAGCAGTAGGAGAAACAGGGCCTAAAGGATACATCAGAGGGAGCTAGCCCTTCTCTAGAGACTCTCCCCTCCAGCTTCGTCAGTCCCACAGGCGAGGGGAGTTTCCATTTTGACATGTGGAAGGGCAGGAGCTAGGCGTCTTGCCCCGGGTGCAATCCACTACGTCAACAGAGAGCAGGGTGGATCACTAAGGTGATGGAATACGACGTGGATATCAAGATCACCAAATTGGTAAGAGGGAGAGGCCTGTGTGAGCACCTTGCTGCAGACTTTAAGCAGCAAAAAGAAGACAGTCTGCTAATTCATGATGCAGCTACAACAGAAGAACCAACTGTCATGAAGGATTGGACATCAGACGTGAGGCATTTCCTTCTCACTGGTGAGTGCCCACAGGGCCTTGATAGGACCAAGAGGAGGTATTTCAGACTCCAGTGTCTCCCTTATGTCTTGATTGATGGGGTGTTGTTCAGAAGGGATCTCTCAGGAGTCCTTTTAAGATGCTTAGACTCAAGTCAGGCCGACAGGGTGCTGTCTGAGTTCCATGATGGGCCAGCTGGCGGTCATTTTGCTCCTAGGGCTACAGTAGCAAGAATAATGAGGGCTGGCTACTTCTGGCCTACTCTTTTCAAGGACACCCATCCCTGGGTACGAAAGTGCCAGAAGTGCACGCTTTTTGATGAGAAGCAACAGTTAGCTGCCATGCCTTTACAGCCTATTCAGGTAGAGCAGTCATTCATGCAATGGGGCCTTGACTTCATAGGGATGATTAACCCTTCCTCCAGTGCTGGACACAAATGGGTCCTGACCGCCACGGATTATTTCACAAGATGGGTAAAGGCTGTCGCTTTGAAAGAAGCTAACGAAAGTGTAGTCTTGGATTTTTATGAAGACCTAGTGGCAAGGTTCGGAGTTCCAGCTACCATAATCTCAGATAATGCGTTAGCTTTTCTGGGAACCAAAACAAGTGAATGGGCACTGAAATATGGTATCTATCTTAGCACTTCATCCAACTACTACCCACAGGGGAATGGGCTGGCTAAATCTACAAATAAGAATCTGATCAGGATCATCAAACGAACCATGGAGGAGAATTAGAGGACTTGGCATACCAAGTTGAAAACAGCCCTGTGGGCAGATAGGGTCACCCCAAAGAGGGCAATCGGTAACTCGCCGTATACGCTTGTATATGGAAGGGAAGCTAGGCTCCCCATTTCACTTGAGTTGCCAGCCTTGGACCTCGCTCCCCAACTGCAATTAGAAGGCAATAGCATGGAGGTTAGGCTATGCAAGCTAATGGAGCTCCAAGAGACAAGAGACCAGGCTATGGCTTCTATGACCAGCCGCCAACGGGATGAGGACCGAGCCAAGCTTGGAAAGCACGCGCAGTTCAACACCCTATGGAGTGGTCCATATGTCATCACTCAGTGCAAGCAGCATAATGCATTCCAACTCTCCAGGTTGGATGGTGAAGAATTATATATCCCAGCTAATGGGATACATCTTAAGCATTACCACTGAGCCTGAAATATCCCGAGCCAATTTTTTTGAATTTTTTAGATATCAGATTTCAACATTACAAGCAAGTACCCGTTAAGGTTAGAAGATAAACCCAAACGTACTGAAACAAATTTAACCAGAATGGCGCCGATGATGGCGAGCATTGGTCAGAGGATCTAAAACAAACTGCTTCTGCTATAACTCTAACCAGAATGGCGCCGATGATGGCGAGCATTGGTCAGAGGATCTGCTACTCTAAAAGCCAAAAAAAGAACTCGACGTCAAATATGTGCTACCCAATCCAATGCGGAGTGAGGGGCGACCATATGACGGAGTGATTACAATAAAATTGCTTGAAAGAGAAATGCTGAAAGATGAAACTACTCCACACACAGTATGTGCTTACTAACCCCAAGAGGGAAAGTAGCTACCATAGGGCGGAGCTCAACACCCAGAATGTGCTTGCTCTCCCCAAGAGGGAAAGTAGCTACCATAGAGCGAAGCTATAACTAATACAATGACTTTAGTTGAAACTGAACATTACAATCAGATTTGAACAAGTTTGAGAATTACTGCCAGTTTACAAAATGAAACTCATTCGCCTGCCAAGAGCATAGGAATTGAAAGATTAGCATTACATCATATAAAGAACTCTCCTTGGCTTGATTAGAGATGCCGAAACAATAACTCTCTCAGTGACCAAATAATAATTCTGTTTTTTTTTTACAAATCTGCACTTTAAATTGAAAAACCAGCAACCTATGAATTGACTCATATGCTCATAACTCTCTCATTTCTCACCCAAATGATCTCAAATCTGATGCAATAGACCCTCAAAATGATGGTGCCTAACTTAGTAATAAGAAATGGCATCTAAAAATGGTTATTAATTACTGACACGAATCCCAATGCACTCTAGAAAGTATGGTCTTCAAGGAATGACGGATTTGCATTATAAAATCATAAGCTTTGTATTAAAATCTGCAAATATTCATGAAGGGGCGCCCTTACCAATAAGATGCAATGACACAATACCCAGAACGAGATTATTTTTGTTTTCTGATTTACCAATGAAAACACGGATCTGCTGTAGCTTAAAATGCAATTCCCAGAAATTAACTAATATGCTATAATCTGATCTAGACAACCACACGCTGATTACAATGCACACAACTCAAAGCAAACTCACAAACTAGACTAAATCACCACTAGTCGCTGTATTGCAAGCAAGAAGCGATGCTCGAGCTAGGAGGCCTTCATTCCTCAAAGCGATCCCAAAGCCAATCTGGCAGCATAACATTCCTGTAGAAAAAGATAATGAAATGAGAGCACTCTTCCTCCTTTTATACTTTTCCAACTGGGAGTCTCTAAAATCCTCTTGTATATGGGATAAAACATGAGAGGGAAAATAATATAATCCTCTTTAATTCTTTTTTTTTTCAACCTCAACATTAAGTCATTGAGCCTAGGCACCAAGGTCCAAAATTAAATAATAATGTTTAATTTACGGACTTTAAAACGGAGGCCAAGATGATGTCGAAAACCAATGATCTATAGCTCGTTGGAAAGGTCTTGACAAGACGAATCCAACCCCACTCTAAAAATCCCGTTCCGGTGCCAATCCCGAACTTACTAAAAATAGAAAGTCCCTGAAAGTACTCTATGTGCCAAGTAAAACATATCACCGCGAAGCTTTCAGAAAACCCAGAAGGAATCCGCAATCCAAGTTCAACATTTCCAAGTGCAAGCTCCACAAAAAGACGAAAACGTCTTCCAAGAAGTTTGGAAACCCTGATTCGAGCTTCTGCTTAACCTACAAGTTCCCAAAAATAGGCTAAATCCAAAAGAAGAGAATAGGGCTAAATTGGGGACATTATAGTCCGCCCTTCCCAAAATTGCTTGTCCTCAAGCAATGCCACCACAACTCTAGAAAAACTCAAACTGCACCCAACCAAACCAAGTACAATCCCAGGGTCCCATATCCGTCTGAAGGAGGACCCACCACCCTGATGTTGCACTACTCTGATCACAATAGTGAAACCATAGTGGCCAAAATGCTCTGAGTCAGCAAAATCATCAATGCCATTGTCTATCATAAACCTAGGCATTGGAAAAGATAGTCTACTCAACTCAAAATTGTAATCCTTGGCATATCTCCCCAAGGTATCCAACACAGCCAAAACTGCCAATGTGACCTCTCCAAATCTTCTTGCAAAGAGGAAAGTAATCCTTTGCAAGAGCTCATCAAACTCAAACTCATGACTCCACATGAATGTACTATGCCTCCCTTGAATTTTTTTGATGCAACCATGAGGATTTCTGAAAACTCTTACAGTTCCCACTCCAAGAGCCTCAAAATGGTGAACCAAGGCATGTGAAAAATCGTTGTCCGGAACCCACACTGAGAGTAAACTGTCAAAGTTTACATCACAAACCTTCAAAAGATGAATTTGGAGAGTAGGAAAGGTGTGAAGGAACAAATAATTGTTGTTGATCAAGGCTGGGACCAACGTAGTGCAATCTGATTCTAGAGTCCTACACAAGGAAAAACAGCAACACCAATCAAATTCCCAAATGTGAGCTTGTGAGATGAGCATCGAGTTGCAAGTTGACACCTCCAAGGTGGCTGGAAAACAAACTGGAGCAATGTCCAACCGAAAATTACCACCTTTTTGGCAAGAAGTGAAGAACCAGTTCTCCTGAATGAGAGTAACTCCCCATGTAAGGCGGCTGGTCTGTCTCCAACCAACAAACTCATATCTCAAAATTTGTCTTTGTCTAAGCCTATAATCACTCCCATGAGCAACCATCCATTTATCTCTCCAACCCATACTCAAAATTTCTCTCCAATCGATTGATTGATGAACAAATGGGTCCATCAAGTGGTTGGTAAAGAAAAGAACATCACCCAAAGGTCTGAAAATTCGATCACTGTCCCACCAAAAATTATTCTTTCCACAATCCATAAATTCCATCAACCCAAATTGAGAATCCCAAGCATGGATACCCAACTGAATTTGATTTTCAACACAATGCAAATAAAGCTCAATGCGTACCCAAGTGCTAGTGAGAACCAAGTGCATTCTCACGAAACTGGTGTCCCCTCTAGTGAATCTTTGAAGCTTAAACATGAAAGCTTCAACAACATTGGAGTATGAAACATAGAATGACTTCAAATTCAACTCCCAAAGCTGACTAGTATGAGCCCAAACATCATTCCACCCAAGGGATGGATCGTCAATAGTGCAAACACCAAGCTCAGGTCCACCTTTCTCCCATTGCTTATGAGTAGTAGGTCTAAAATCTTCACTCCTTGCTGCTGTAATGAAGTTACCAGCAGCTATCACAACTTGTTTCATCAATACCTTGATGTCATAGATGTTGAAAATACCTTGCTTCGACACTTCCCATATGGACTCTTCATCCTCAAACCCACTCATGCATTCATTACTAGTCAACAAACTTGGCATATTCTCATGGAGTGATAACAAAGCACCATTAGCCGGAGGTTTATACTCGACCTCTTGCTTGGTTTCTTCCCTACATGACTCTTTTTGCAAATCAAAGAAAGGATTGTCATAAACTTGGAAGCCCTCCTTTCCATTTTGCTGATCCAAATCTGAATTTGCAACTTTAGTCTTTCTTGTGAAACCTTCGAGGTCAAACTCCTCTCGAAGACTATCAAGCTCACCTATTACTTGCTTGATTTCTTTGGCATTATATGGATTCTCTTGCTCCTTGGAAAGTTTGAAATCAGCAAACTGGTCTTCCACCTCCGTTAGAGCCAACTGAGTTTCTTTCAACTTGTCCCTTGTTGATTCGAGCTCCAGAGTGAGCTCATCAACTACACTCTCCTTTTCTTGGAAAGCACAAATGGTCTTCTTTACAACTTCAAAGGCGTGATCTCTATCTCCAATCAAGTGCATTTACTCAGACTTCAATGTCTCCAATGAGTCTCTGATAAGTTGCAAATTGGGTAGAGCAACTTCATCTTTCACTCCTCTTTGTCTTTCTTCAAGCTGAGCCTTCCAGTAAAGCTCTTCAACCAAGCTATGTGTGCGATCAAATAGAGATAGAGCTTGCACTTCCTTGTTAATGGACACCTTGAATTGATCTTCCCACTCATAAGAATGTGAAGATGGTGAATTACTGATAGGCTACAACTGAAAATCAGAACTTTGTTTCTTGCCTTTGCTGCCCTCAAAGTTGCTCCAACCTTCTTGTCTTTCATCCTCAACTAATGGAGAATGCTCAGTGTCATGGGGAGGAACATACTCCATATTTTCTTCGACTTTAAGCTTGCCATCAACTTCTTGAATTGGTGAATCAGCCATGTGTTCTAAAACCACTTTAAACCTTTCTGCTTCAAGAGCCATGAGGTCTTCTAGCTCTTCATCCACCTCACCGTCTTCTTGTTCAAAGGCTATGGCAGCCCCTAATTTGAACGAAGAATCATTGAATGTCGTTCTGAACATTTTGGAAGTAACAACATCCCCTTTGGTGGCTGCAACCAACTTGAAGAGATCACCATGGAGCTTTTCAGAGTAAGCTTCTTCATCAAAAACAACTTCTCCTTCTGCCTCCACATAGCTTGCAATGCAAACAATATTTTGGTCTTCATCGGGATCGAAGGGAAACTTATCCCACATAGGTTCTTTGTCATATCTTGAAGCCAACACACCTGGATCCCACATGCTAACAGTTTGATTGAAATGGTCAGGAGAAAGATTCTTATCATGCTCTTCTCGTAGTGTTGACTCTTTGAACAAGTCAACTCCCAAATCACTTAAGCTGATATTTTCAAAAACATTTCTTTCTAAAGGTTCGGTTTGCTGGTCGAACCCAATGTCGCCATCATAATGAAATGAAGAATCTTCTATGCTTGATGTTTTGTAAACTTCGACATCTTTATCTCCGTCAAGAGGAAGTGTGTCATTGATTTCTTCATGTGGAACTTCTTGGGAAGTTGGGACAGCAATAAGAGAAAAATCCTTCATTACCAAATCTTCGACATGATCTTGTATGAGCTCTTTGAAATCATCTCCAACATCATGTCCACTAATCTTTTCTTCATCACGCTCTAACTTCTTCAAGAGTGGCTTCAATTTTTCCTCACATTGATTAAACAATTCCTTGATCAGCATAGAAGTAATAGGAGAATCCTTTTCTTCACACTCATATGTGTCCAAGAGGAGAGATTGGACATTTGGTGGAATTTCATCTGACTCATTAATGGTGAGAATAAGGATTTTCTTCACAGCTGCAATAACATCCTCTTCTTGTTCGTTCCAAGTGGATATGAAGAGGTAATGGAACAAGTGATAAATCTGATCATGCATTTCCAAGGCGAATAGCAAGTTACTTACCGAGAGATCTGAAAATGTCTTTAAAATAGCAACCCTTCTAGCAAATAGATTGCTTCCAGTTTCATCAAGATCTTGGAAACTTTCTACAATCATATTCAGAATGATTTTCATGGTTTCATCATCATAGGGTGTCATGGGGACCATCATTCTCATCAATTCCATGAAGCAAGAAGAAATCAGCAGCTTGATTTCTTCATTTGGATGTCCCAGCCAATAGGGCTGAACTAAAAGGTGAACTGTAAGTGACAATGCCAATTGCATCCATTCAGAAGGTGACTGCTCCACCTGCCTCAAACATTGTTCCAATATTTGAAGATTATTTTTTTCGTCTTTCCTTAACTTACATTCTTTGCCAAGTCTTTTTCCGATCTCAAAAAGTGTTTGTTCCAGCTTTATCTCTTCTCTGTTAGCCATGTTTAACTGCCACTTCTAAACTGAGCTGAACTCTGTTCTGACCTCTGGTGTAGAAACTGATTTCTCTATCATTCAACTATCAACTAAACCAAATATTTCAGGATGGCAGGATCTTGGCTCTGATACCACTGAAATATCCCGAGCCAATTTTTTTGAATTTTTTAGATATCAGATTTCAACATTACAAGCAAGTACCCGTTAAGGTTAGAAGATAAACTCAAACGTACTGAAACAACTCTAACCAGAATGGCGCCGATGATGGCGAGCATTGGTCAGAGGATCTAAAACAAACTGCTTATGCTGTAACTCTAACCAGAATAGCGCCGATGATGGCGAGCATTGGTCAGAGGATCTGCTACTCTAAAAGCCGAAAAAGGAACTCGACGTCAAGTATGTGCTACCCAATCCAATGCGGAGTGAGGGGCGACCATATGACGGAGTGATTACAATAAAATTGCTTGAAAGGGAAACGCTGAAAGATGAAACTACTCCACACCCAGCATGTGCTTGCTAACCCCAAGAGGGAAAGTAGCTACCATAGGGCGAAGCTCAACACCCAGAATGTGCTTGCTCTCCCCAAGAGGGAAAGTAGCTACCATAGAGCGGAGCTATAACTAATACAATGACTTTAGTTGAAACTGAACATTACAATCAAATTTGAACAAGTTTGAGAATTACTACCAGTACTACTGCCAGTTTACAAAATGAAACTCATTCGCCTGTCAAGAGCATAGGAATTGAAAGATTAGCATTACATCATATAAAGAACTCTCCTTGGCTTGATTAGAGATGCCGAAACAATAACTCTCTCAGTGACCAAATAATAATTTTGTTTTTTTTTTACAAATCTGCACTTTAAATTGAAAAACCAGCAACCTATGAATTGATTCATATGCTCATAACTCTCTCATTTCTCACCCAAATGATCTCAAATCTGATGCAATAGACCCTCAAAATGATGGTGCCTAACTTAGTAATAAGAAATGGCATCTAAAAATGGTTATTAATTATTGACACAAATCTCAATGCACTCTAGAAAGTACGGCCTTCAAAGAATGACGGATTTGCATTATAAAATCATAAGCTTCGTATTAAAATCTGCAAATATTCATGAAGGGGCGCCCTTACCAATAAAATGCAATGACACAATACCCAGAACGAGATTATTTTTGTTTTCTGATTTACCAATAAAAACACGGATCTGCTGTAGCTTAAAATGCAATTTACAGAAATTAACTAATATGCTATAATCTGATCGAGACAACCACAAGCTGATTACAATGCACACAACTCAAAGCAAACTCACAAACTAGACTAAATCACCACTAGTCGCTGTATTGCAAGCAAGAAGCGATGCCCGAGCTAGGAGGCCTTCATTCCTCGAAGCGATCCCAAAGCCAATCTGGCAGCATAACATTCCTGTAGAAAAAGATAATGAAATGAGAGCACTCTTCCTCCTTTTATACTTTTCCAACTGGGAGTCTCTAAAATCCTCTTGTATATGGGATAAAACATGAGAGGCAAAATAATATAATCCTCTTTAATTCTTTTTTTTTTTTCAACCTCAACATTAAGTCATTGAGCCTAGGCACCAAGGTCCAAAATTAAATAATAATGTTTAATTTACGAACTTTAAAACGGAGGACAAGATGATGTCGGAAACGAATGATCTATAGCTCGTTGAAAAGGTCTTGACAAGACGAATCCAACCCCACTCTAAAAATCCCGTTCCGGTGCCAATCTCGAACTTCCTAAAAATAGAAAGTCCCTGAAAGTGCTCTGTGTGCCAAGTAAAACATATCACCGCAAAGCTTTCAGAAAACCCAGAAGGAATCCACAATCCAAGTTCAACATTTCCAAGTGCAAGCTCCACAAAAAGACGAAAACATCCTTCAAGAAGTTTGGAAACCCTGATTCGAGCTTCTGCTTAACCTACAAGTTCCCAAAAATAGGCTAAATCCAAACAAAGCCCTTCTTCCATCAGGTATATATTTTCCTTGCTTTTTTCTTGTTTTCCCTAAGTGCCTTTTGCACATGTTAGTAGTTTTCTTAGTGTTGTGTGTGTTTTCGTTTCCTTTTGGGGTAAACTTTTGTGTTTGATTCTTGGATATCTCAAGGCTGTTGCTAACTTTTTCAAAGTTACATTTTGACTCCGTGTCCAATGGACTTTAAGGCAACTGGTTTCTAAGCATAGCAGGCATGCTTCCCCTGGGAGTCACCAATTTGTTGACCATTTTTGGTCCAACAGGCCAAAAATCAGTCCCCTTCTCTCCCTGTTGTTTTGAGCCAGTTCATTTTTTTGATTTTGCACAAGTCTGGAATTTCTACGGACTCTGCAAGCCCATTTCTACAGACTTTGCATGGAATTCCTACGGACTCTGCAGGCATGTTTTCTACGGACTCTACAGAAAAGAACTACGGACTCTGCAGGAAAGTCCTTTGGCAGATGAAGAACCAGTTCAAGGAATGAAAGGAGCTTCTACAAAGTTTCTTCGGACCATTGAACCATTCAATTCAATTGGCTCAGATTCAATTGGTTCAGCGGCTTACTTCAACGGCTTGTTTCAATGGCTCGGTTCAACGGTTTGTTTCATTCAATTGGTTCAACGGCTCGGTTCAAATGAGACAAGTTCCCACTTAGGTGCAAAATGGACCATTTCAAGTGCCCTCGCGGAGGGCAGTTCGTGACTCAATTGCCCTTGCGGAGGGCAGGGAACATTTGCAAAGAGGCCACACAGAAAAGCCGAAAAGGTAAGTTTCTTTCGGAAAATTTGTTTAAGGCAAAGGAAGAACCCTTCGGAAGGGTCGTTTCCAATTTTCCCGAAGGGCACTTTTCGAAGGCAGTCAAAGGCAAAAAACAAAGACATAATCCCTTTGGACTTTTTGTCCGAAGGAATTCCTTTGGACAAAAAGTCTAAAGAAATTTCGGAGGGGCTACGAACAAAATCCCGCGAAAAAAGGACTTAAGGCATAAATTGATTTCTTTCGGACTTTTTGTCCGAAGGAAAATCTCGCGAAAAAAGGACTTAAGGCATAAATTGATTTCTTTCGGACTTTTTGTCCGAAGGAATTCCTTCAGACAAAAAGTCCGAAGAAATTTGGGAAGAGTGGCCGAGACAAGGTTCGCGGAAGAGTCTGCGAGAAAATGTCCGCGGGAAAATAGCTGACGAGAAAAGGCCGCCGAAGGACCCCGAAGGGCAGGTGCCCTTGCGGGGGACTCTCGGCTGCCGAACGAAGGGCACTTCACCAAAGCTGAAGGGACACCTTCCCTTCGGGAGGGTCCAAAGCAAAAGACCGAAGGTAAGGGAGCGACAAGAGGCCGAATCAAGAGAAAGGACCAAAGGAATTGCCAAGGGCGGTGACTTCTCCGAAGCCGTCAATTTCAGGGAAATAGACTAGCCGTTGGTTTTCAAACGGTGACGGGCCCGCGAACGTCAATTTTACAGTAGAGAAATAGCCGTTTGATCTTTAAATTCTTGAGTGCCAACCAGAGAACAAAGAGACAGAAACTAGGAAAAGACGACACTGGGAAAAGACAAAAGTTGAGAATGAACTCAGCAACCTGCTAATAAAAGAGCCCAAGGAGCCAGCAAGGCCGAGAAGATAGCCCCCGAGGGCCAAAAGAGCCAGAAGAGACAAAGGCAAAGAAAAGACAAAAGAGCCAAGTGCAGGAACAGACAAAACAGTCCAAGTGGCGAAGGAAGGCATCGACTCAAGGAGTTAATTCCAACAGTTGGAACAGTGCTTGCCAAGTGGCCATCAAACGGCGCAAACAGTGAACGGCGCGACCCATTTTTCTCCATTTTGCATTTATGAGCAGACAAACTGCGTGGGTGCCTTCAAGGAGCAGTCTTGTTTGTGGAGAAACGACGCGGCCTATGTTTTTAAACGCCTGAAGTCAGAATCGGAGCCAACACAGCATTTATGTTTCAGCGGTTTCCTCTTCCCAATGCTCTCGGGGCACAGATGGGCCACTTGTCAAAGGGCGCCAAAAGTCTTTCTCAAGGGAGGTGTTTTTGTTTTCTCTCTTCTCTATATATATTGTAACTTCTCATTTCAGAGCTATCTTTTCACATTGTAAGGAGAAGCCCTGGCAATTTTCACCTGAAATCAATAAAAAACGCAGTTTACCTCTACTCTAGTTAGATATCTCTCTGAATGTGTCTGAGTGTTAGTCTTGCGTTCAGTCATTGCTTCTTAATGCTTTCACAAGGTTGTCACCAACGCACCTGGTATATACAAGGCGCCATTCCTATAGGTGACAAAAAGAGTTGTACCTGGAGCACAGAGGCAGGAGGTTACTAGACAGTGTGTTTTTCCTATAGCGCCTATAGTAAGTCCCTTTTTCTGTGTGTTCCATTAAAGCCTCCCTGTCAAGCTTCCTGCAGTCTGGTCCTTTTACCAGTTAAAGTGTATGTATGTGTTTTTATGGTTCAGAGTGTGAATGTGAGTGTGAGTAGGTCGAAATTATTTGGTGCATCACCCTCTTAGATTAGATTTTGTTTTTCTGTAATCCTTCTCCCTTTTCATCCCCCCCATTATTTATATATATATATGTATGTATGTATGTATTAGCACTTATTGGAATAACTCAGATGCATCAAAGGGAGCTAGCCCTTATCTAGAGACTCTCCCCCCAGTTTTGCCAAGCCCACAGGCAAGAGGGGAGTTTCCATTGTTGCATGTGAAAGGCAGGAGCTCGGTCTCCTGTCCAGGGTGCAATCCACTGCATCAACAGTTCCTTAGGCTCTTTTCTCAGCGGGCTCTTCCTTTTGGCCCTAAGGCCCTTTTACTTCCTTCGGGTTCGCGCTCAAGCATTTAAAAAATCAACAGCTATTTCATTGCCGTAAAGTTGACATTCGCGCGCCCGTCGCCATTTGAAAGCCAACGGCTATTACCTTGTCCCGAATTTGACGTCTGCAGGGACATCACCAAACATTTGACCCTGAACGGCTTGTTCGCTATGCTGGATTTTGACGTCTTCGGGCCCGTCACCCCTTGGTCAATTCCTTCGTCTTTCCTTCCTTCGGCCTTTTCCTTTTATCTGGGTCTTTGTCTTTTAACCCTCCCGAAGGGAAGGTGTCCCTTCGGGCTTTGAGAAAGGTCCCTTTCACAGTCGCCGAGAGCCCCCCGCAAGGGCACCTGCCCTTCGGGGTACTTCGGACGGCCTTGGTCTTTAAATCCTTTGGACAAATTGTTCGAAGGAATGTTCTCTTCAATGTTTGGCTCTTGTTTCGGGCAAATTCTTTCGGGCAAAAGTCCGAAGGAATTCCTTCGGACTTTTTGTCCGAAAGAATTTGCCTTGTCCTTTTGCCGCAAGATTTTCTTTCGAAAGAATTCCTTGTTTGGCTCCTTTCTTTCGGAAAAAACCTTCGACGAATACCTTCGGACATTTTGTCCAAAGGATTTCATCCTTTGAATTTCCTTAAGAAATGCCTTAGTCTTTTGATTCCTTCGCAAGGGTTCCCTGCCCTCCGCAAGGGCACTTTGGGTCTGGAACTGCGCTCCACAGCCTGTTGGAATGGTCCAGTTTGTGCTTGACTGCCCTCCACAAGGGAACTTGTCCTTCAGGCTTTGGAAGACCCCCTTTGAACCTTCCAATTTGAACCAATTGCTTGTACCAACTGCTTTGAACCAACCGATTGAACCAACTGATTGACCAAACCGACTGAACCAACCACTTTGAACCAAACCGACTGAACCAACCAATTGAACCAGCCGATTAAACCAACAATGGTTCAAAGTTCTTGGAAAGATCATGCCGTTGAACCCTGACGTCGAACCATTGAACTGGTTCATCCTTTTGCCAAAAGACTTGTGCAAACCAAATTTGAACTGGCTCAAAACAGCATGGGAAGAAGGAGACTGATTTTGGCCTATAGGACCAAAATGGTCAACATTTATTAACTACTCTACTACAAAGATGCTATGAAATATGCCAAGACTCTTGGCTTACAATGTGCAGCATATAAATAGCTTAAGTCTGATATGAAAATGGCTACCAATGGAAGCAATGTTACAATAACAAAACGCTAATGCTAGACACCAAATAATGCAAGGAGAACCTGGTAGAAGTGGTGCCCAACCATGTAGATGAAGCAGCAAGCAAAACCCAATGAATTGGAAGCTCCCTAAGCCCAAATTGAATTTATCTCCAAATCGCCCCTGTTTTGATCTGATATAAAAAATCAATAATATGCAGCGTCTTTCATTCCTCTTAAGCAAGAAATATCATCAATCGACTCCCTCAAGAAGTGCGCCTAGGTCAAGAAGTGAAATCATTGCAATGGCAAGCTCCCACAAGCAAAATCGAACCTCTCAAAAGCTGGTAGCAGCGACTGAAAATGCATATATCAGAACTTATCATCAACTGATGATGATGTGAATCAATCCTCCAATGATGTAGATTCAAGCATGAGTTATCTCCAATACTCCTCCAAATCGTACCATGCAAAATTGGTCCTTGGCCACTAATTTTGCCCAAGTGAAATGACTGAATTGCCACTTCCAACAATTGCAACCCTTCAGAAGGTATTTCACTTCCTCAATTATGCTATCAATGGGAGTTTCCGTTTCCAAAGACAAATGCGAATACTCCGCAAAAACCCTTGGCTCCACAAGATGCTCATCAAATAGATATGTCAAAAACTGGATGGATGAGAAGCAAGCCAACAACATCTATTTATTCTTTTTCCCCAAGGGGTTGGCCCCTTCTAGAAGCTTCTAGATAAACAATATAATATTATAATATATTTACACTTTATTATCATATATAAATATAATTCATAAAGTGCAAATATAAAAATATAACACAATGTGTTATCCAACATCCAAGATATCCAAAGAAATAATTATCCAATCATCCAATGACCCAACCAACCCCTAGGTAACTGCCGAGAGGACCCTCTAGCCATGCCCTATTAGCCTACGAGGGCCACTAATAGGCTAACCATGCTGATATATAAATGTCTAAGTGGAAGGGGACATTACATCTACTTTGTTTCGTGATTGTGGCTCTCAGGTTCGTCCAACGTTTGATGGATATGGCAGTTCATGACAGTCTCAGACTTCTTTATTATTTGGAAAATGAAGTGAAAGTATGTCTGTGCTCGTGAGGACAACTCTTTTTCTGCCTTTTGTTTTATGTGGATGGACGAGGTGCACCAACAACTCCTTGCTAAAGGAACTATGTTGACCGGAGATACCCATGCATTGGACCACTCATCGTATTCGGATTTTATTTCAGCCATTATTACTCTTAGGATGAGGATTTGATTTTCTTTGTATATACTTAATAACTTATTCTTTGTATAATTCTCTTTGTCTGCCTTTTGGTCTATGTGGAGGGACAAGGTGCACCAACAACGCCTTGCTAAAGGAACTATGCTGATCAGAGATGCCCATGCATTGGACCACTCATTGTATTCGGATTTTATTTCAGCCCTTATTGCTCTTAGGATGAGGATATTTGATTCTCTTTGTATATACTTATTCTTTCTTTGTATAATTCTCTGTAAATGTTTTTTGTTAATATATAAGAGTATCTTTTCAAAAAAAGGGGGGAATTGAATGGAATGTATGTAAATTTTTAAATCATGTTTAGAAACCTAATATTAATATTTTAGAAAGAATTTAAAGCTTTAAAAAAAAACTAACTTAGAAATCGAAATTCCTCAAATCTATTCTACAAATCCACTATGAACTCCCTCCAATTTGCTCAAAGAATGTTCAAATGTTGTGTGATGAAAGGCAAATGCAGAATAGAACCCATGTAACCATGTACGGCGAGTTATAGGCTTGGACTCACTAAGCACTCACCACGAGTTCTATATTGAAACTCGCCAAAACTCGCAGAAGCAGACTCGTGAGTTAAAGAAGTGAAAACTCACCTGGGCAAAATTCTTACTTGGTGATACATGGATTCAAATCCAACTTTTGAAATGCTTCCGTAGAAGATGGTACATGTTCTTGATGGTTCATATCCAAGGCTCTATGATCAACATACCTCCTCTATGAACCATCTTTTTAAGCACAATTACAATAGGAGAACCACACAGAGAAGTGTTAGGAGAGATTACACCTTGATCTAACAAAGACTGAAGTTTCTTCTTGACCTCATTTGCTTCCATTGGTGACTTCCAAGAGAAGCCAATGTTGGGGAGAATACAATTTGGTAGCAATTGGATTGCATGCTCTACCTATCTTGAGTGGCATGCCTTTGGGCTACTGGAAAATTACCCTAAAATTCAGTAACAACTCTTTGAATTTTCTTTGTTCTCTAACTCATTATTTTGGTTATCTCTCAAACAAAAGTGAAGCAAAGTTCCCACTAGCATTAATCAATCACTTAACTTGATTGGCACTTACCAAGGAGATATTTTATTTACCTTCATGTGCAGTGATGATGTAGCTTTCCTCATCTTTTAGTAGACGGTAATTGTTGCCTCTTCTCATGAAGGTGGCATCTCTCTCATACATGTATGGGATGCCAAATACTACACCACAAACATCAAGAGGAACACCACTGACCACAACCTCATCAATGAAATCCATATTTATCCCAAGCTTAACTTTGCATTGTTTGGTAGCTTTTATCTCTCTTATTTGCTTCACCCAACCCAATGAGTAAGGGTGAGGATGATCTTATGTTTACAACCTAAGCTTATCTACCATCTCTTCACAAATCAAATTTGCTTATGAATAAGAATAAAAAACACATCAATTTTTGTCTTCTTAATTTGAATCTTGATGTGAAAATTTTTGGTCAGTTCGCCTTTTTTACTAGCCTCGTTGCTATTCAAGCATAGCTCTCTTTAGATGTAAGTGCACACAATCCTTTCATCCACATCAAAGTTTCTCCCTATTTCCTTCCTTTCAAACAAATTATGGCCACCTTCTTATTGCAATTTCTAGGATGCAATTCCGGATAGATTTTCCACTATTTCTCATTGATATGACCATTTACATCACAATGATTACAATAATTCTAAGTATACTTCTTTGCAAAAATAGTTGTAACATTACACTTACCTTTCCATTTACCTTTCCCTTTTGGCTTGGAATCACTTTTTTGTTTTGGATCATATGAAGAGGAGGATAGACCCTTCTTTTTGTCCATCTCAAGATAATGGGCATAAGAACAAGCCTCGTCTATGTCTTTAGGCTTGGCCAGCAATATAGGATTTCTTAGATGACTATGAAGTCCTCCTATGTACTTTATCAAGATGTCATAGTCTTGTACCTCCTTTCCCATTTGGGCAACTATCTTTCAAAACTTGCTTGTATATTCCAACCTTAGTCTTGAGACTCGGACTTAGACTTGGACTCAGCAAAACAGCTCAACAAAAACCGGACAAGACTCGGCAAATTTAAAAAACGTAAATTTTAACATGGATTTCAAATTTCAATTAATAAATTTGATTCTTATATGTATCAAAGAACAATAAAGTAAAATACACAATAAAAATATTAGTTATATATGCTTTTCTTGATATACAAATACATAATGCAGTTATATATTATTACTTTTCATCACACTTTAAATAACTAACACCATTGTATATAAAGCAAAGAAGCTTCAGCTATTTATTCAACTTATCTACATAATTTTGATCAAACAGAGCATTAAAGTCCAATCAAACAAAACCCACTAATTCTTTTCATATTTCATTGATTAGAAAAAATTTCCCAACCTATTAATCTTTTTTACTATGCCATGAAGTGATTTTTTTAAGGCCCACAAATTATTTTCAGTTTCACTGATAAATTTGTTAAATCACGTTTTAGGGATTTAAAATTTTAATTTTACCTTTGCTTGTTAGGGTTTTATTTGTTAGTTTTTACTGTTTTAAAATGAGTGGGCCCCAGCCCTACCAATTCCCATTCATAAACTATAATTCTACAAAATGAACAAACATTCAAATGCCTTGGTACGTATTATTAAAAAAAATCTAAAACATTACCTTGAATATGAATAAAATGCCTATCATAAGCCATAACCATACAAGCATTATGCAACACCGATGCATTTAAAAATAAAACAGAAAAACCGAGACAAAAAATTATAGAACATAGCACATAAACGTCTAATACATAAAAGAATAAAATTTATGTCGAGTCTACCAAGTCAACACCACGGGACTCACAACTCCCAACTCAGCTCGCAACTTTGAGCCTCGTAGTCTCAAAACACTGATTCCAACACACTTTGACCTTGTCCTTGCCAAAATTAATGCCAATTAATAGAACTTTCCTCTACACAGCAAATAAGTTAAAATGGCTTCTTAAATTCATCCCATTTGAAAATTCATAGTGATTTGTTTAAATTCAAAGGATTAACATAACTTCCTTTCCAAGTGAGTACATGACCAGCCAATTTCAACCTTGCAAAAGAAATTTCTTGGTCTTCACTAAAATTATGCAAACTGAAATACACTTCATGTTGAGTTAACCAATAATCAAGTTTTTCAGCATTAACATCATATTCATATGGCTGAATTTCTAGCTTTGCCCCCACGTTCGAATGAAGGTTGAGTTGAGGGTGCTTGGATGACACAGGGTTGCTCCTTCTCATGGACTTGGGGCTGCTTCTCCTCATGGACTCAGGACTGCTATTTTTTCACCACTTCATTTGTCTTGGGAACCTCCCTGGATATCCCTTCTTATCCATTAGGGCCTCCATTATTGTAATGTCCCCAAATTGGGACAATGATGCAAAAGAGGGTTTTCCAACAAACCCCCAAACAATCCCAAACAAAAGCTGAATTCTGAAATTTAAAACCAGCCAACCCTAGGGTTGTATATGCATCACCAAACTGAAAATCTCACACTTCCAAATACTCAATAATACATATAAAAATACCATATGAGATTTAGCCAACTATGGCTCACACCGATTGAAGACAAGTAACTAAATTGATGTATTTTCCACTCCAAACCCTCAACGCTACCAAGCTGATTTCAAAGTCCCTTTCTTGTCACCAAATCCAACTCAGAAAACCCTCTATAACTGAAGACATTGTAGATAAATTCCAGCATACAATTCATATAAAAATTTGCCAATGTTAGGATATAAAACATGATGAGAACTCTCCAAACAAAGTCGCCACACTTAGGGATTAAATTGCATGAATTAGCTCAGAAAATCAGACTTGTTTGCATACCAAACCAGCTGGAATTAGGTTATAAAATCCACCACTTTTAGCAATAAATAATGCTCTATTGTTTAGGGCCAAATAGGGCACCCTAAACCCTTGCACAACTTCTCCAAGTGGATTGCCCAACTCAACAATTAAGGGCAAAATTTCATAATCAAAACCCTTGCCTTAACCTTTAAAAAAAACCCTTTGAACCCTTATGATTTATTGCCAAATAAATCAGAAATGAAATAACAATTTTACCTTTCCAAAATGGAGTCTAAAAACCCTCCGAAGATGTCAAAATCCTCAAACTGTTTCGCCCTATCTTAGAAAATTATATAAAATAATTTAGAATGTTCAAACTCACCAATGACCCTCCCAATGACCTTCAAAAGGCTCCTAAGGCATGTGGCCCAAGCTGGGAAAATAATATAAAATATATGCAATATTCTATGTTTCACGAACACTCCAAATCAACTCTAAAATTCCCAAAATCAGCCCACAATCCAAGTCCCCTAAGCTGAAAAATCAAGTAGAATATTATGCAATATATTTAGACATCAACGAACCCTTCCAAGCAACTTATTCAACCCCCTAGGGAAGTCGCCACACCATGGAATGGCCTTCAACACCATGTGCAAACTCCACAAGCAAGTCGCCACTCTCCAAGACCTACAAATTCATCAAAATCAGCTTTTGATAGGGTTTGCAATATTCCTCAATATAGGTGGTGTCCAAAAACACCTTTGTAAATCCACTTGCATGTAAACATGCAATTTTGAAGCTCAATTACAACCCTTGAATAAACCTTCCCAAGTAGTAGGAATAGAGGTTTTCATCCCCAAACCTTTAACACTTTTTGAAGGTTTTTGTCATCAAGAGGTGGTAATCAAACTTGACATACTTGATCAAAGTTTCCAATTCAATATTCAGCATACCTTTCCAAAAGATTCTGCAATTGCTTTTATATTCAACCCCCAAGGGTGGCACCCAAGTTGGAGGGATGTACCTTTTTAAAACATAAGCACTCAATCTTTTTAAAACTCCTTTTTTGAGGGTTTAGGCTCCCATGACCCCAACTTAAGTGAACATAATATTAAAAGTACTTTTTTGCAAACTCAACTGAAAATAAGAACATTTTAAATACTTTTTACCTTTTTGCTCATAGAATAGTCCCCCCTCAATGTTCCCTTATCTTTCCTTCCCTTAGCTTTGTGGGAACAACCAAGCTAAGGATCCAAAAGCAAGCTATGCCAAAAAGGGGGACATTACTGTTAACACAGTGGATTGCACCCTTCAAAAGAAAATTCGGCTCCTTTCTTCCACGCGGCACAATAGAAACACTCCTCTTGCTGTGGGTAGCAAAACTGAGGAGTGAATCTCTAGATCAGAGGCTAGCTCCCCTTGATGCACCTTCAAGTCCTGAATTTCTACTGCTAACAATGAGAGAGTGAAAAGAGAGAGGGATGCCATGAAAATAGAACCTAACTAAAGTGGTGATGCACCAAAATTGATTGGTCTACTCATTTTTTATCTACATTTTGTACCAAAAGGAGCGAACAGACACTTCATTTGAATAAGAAACTAGACTGCATCAATGTTTCAACAAGAGATTTGATGGAGGTATAATAAAGAAGAACCTACCATAGGTGCTCTAGAGGCACACTGTTGGATGGTTGCTCACCTGCACCTATACTTCAACCTAGACGATTCTTGTTAACCTGCAGAAGATCTTGGATACACTAGATACACTAGCACAGACCTATGAAAGCATTAAAATAAATGACTAAACATAAAGCAATATGTAGATATATGCAAAAGTGTAAAAAATCAGATGAAGGTAAAACACTTGATTAAAGGCATTTTTTGCCAGGGCTTCGCCATACAAAACTGAGAGATTTTTTTTTTTTTTACTGAGAGGTTACAATATATAGAGGAAATGGGGAAAGATCTTTGACCCGTCCAAGAGCAAGCGACCCATATTGCATTAAACACCTCTGCAAGAAGACTTCGCCCATGTTGTTGTCATCTTTCCTTAAATGCGTCTGTAAAAGCCATGTTGTAGGTGTCCCAAATATTGACTTTGCTGCCCAGGTTGTATTAAAAACTCCTGCAAGGGCATGGGTCGCTTTGCTCCTCAACCGACAAGGTCGCCTCTCCTCACGTTCTGGGCCATGCTTTTTCTTGAATGCTCCCGCAGCTCCCCTTAATGGCTATTCATTAATGTCAAACACAAAGAAAATCGGGCCACCCTCTTGAAAGCTCGCGCAACCCTCTTAATGGCTATTCATGGATATTATTCCATCTGCAAGCATTTACTTCTCCTGTCGACGCCTCTTGTGCCACCTGGACTGGTTTGGTTCGTTCCTGCGCTTGATTGGTTGTCACCTGGAACGTTCCAAGTGTTTGTCTTATATATGTGTGGCTATGTTCTGGGCCATGCTGTCTCTTTCTTCTCTTTTCTCGTTATTTCTTGTCTTTTCCTAATAGTTCGGGCTCCTGGGGGGCTATCTTTTCTCTTTCGGGCTCCTTTCTCAGCGAGTCGTTGAGTCTTGCTTCGAGCTCCTTTCTCGACGGGTTGTTGAGTCTTACTTCGAGCTTCTGGGCCTTTTGAATTTCTTCAGGCGAAATGCCCAAAGGAATTTCCTTCATTTTGCTCGCCGCTTTGACACCTGCCTTTGATGGCACTTAGGGCCTGCGCTCATGAGTTCTTTCGAACAAAATGTCCAAAAGAATCGTTCTTTGGCTCCTCTTCCAACGGCTAACCCATCTTTTTAAATTTGACATTCGCAGGTGGGTCATCAAACATTTGAAATCCAACGGCTATCTTATCACCATAAAATTGACATCTGCAGGTCTATCATCCCTCTTTGGCAATTCTTTCAGCCTTTTGCAAATGGACTTTTTCGAAGGGAAAGTGACCCTTCGGAAAAATGGGAAGGTCCTCTTTTGATGACCAAATGTCATCCGGAAGGGCACTTACCCTTCAGACTCTTGTCTTCTGAATTCCTTCGGATTTTCTCACTTGTCGAATTTCTTCGGACAAAATGTCCAAAGGAATTCCTTTGGACATTTTGTCCGAAGGAAATCTCCCTTCAGCTTGTCACTTTTCCCGAAGGAATTTTTCATTACGGGCTTTCTGCCTTGGACTTTTGCAAGTGGAACTTATGCCCTTCGCAAGGGTACTTTGGGCCCAAGGTTGCCCTTCAGAGCCTTTTGAAAAGTTCCATTTATCGCTTTCTTGCCCTCCGCAAGGGTACTTTGGCCTCGGGGTAGTCTTTCGGAAGAATTCGCAAAGGCCCCTTTGAACCTGACTCATTTTGCCGATAAAAGGCTCACCCAAAGTAATTTGTTTGCCCTGCCAAACATCTAGGATCAAAAAGAGTTCCAAATCAACCCAAGTGCTTGCCAGACTTAAAACACTTGTCTATCAAAAGGAGGAATACTTGTTTTTTTATGGAAAGAGGCATGTCACAGAGAAAACCCATAAAGCAGTTGTGGGATGAACCTATCAAAAACTAATAAAAAAGACCCTGCAAAGAGAAGGAAAGGGGGGTGCTCAATTTTGGCCTATAGAACCAAAATTAATCAACACATTTGGCGATTCACAGGGGAAACATGCCTGCTATGCTTTGAGAAGACTAGTAGCTTAAAGGTCCATTGGGCATGGAGTCAGGCTATAGCTTGGAAGGCTAGCAATAGCCTTGAAAAACCTAAGAACCAATAAAGATTCTACCCCAAATGGTAAAGAGAACACACACAAGGCTAAAAAAACTACAAACATACATAAAAGCACTTAGGGAAAATGAGGAAAAAGCAGGGAAACTATGTACATAACAAGAGAAGGTTAGTGACAATGTTTAAGATATATCCCATTGAGTGGGATATGTAGTTCTTCACCATCCAACCTAGAGAGTTGGAATGCATTATGTTGCTTGCATTGGGTGATGACATATGGACCACTCCACAAGGCATCAAACTTCGTGTGCCTTCAAGGTTTAGCTCGATCTTCATCCCATTTCAAGACAATGTCACCTTCTAAGAAGTCTTTTGACAAGAATTTCTTGTCAAAATGCTTCTTTGTTTGTTGTTGGCGGCTGGTCATGGCATCTATGGCTTGGTCTCTTGCCTCTTGAAGCTCCATTAGTTCACAAAATATGACCTGCAGGCTGTCGTTCTCCTCCAATTGCAGCTGATGGGCAAGATCCAAGGCTGGTAACTCAAGTGAAATAGGAAGTCTAGCTTCCCTTCCATACACAAGTGTGTATGGAGAATTGTCAACTACCCTCTTTGAAGTGATCATGTCTGTCCACAGGGTTGTCTTCAGCTTGGCATGCCAAGTCCTTTGATTTTCCTCCATTGTCCTTTTAATGATCTTGATCAGGTTCTTATTGGTGGACTCAACTACCCCATTCCCTTGTGGGTAGTAGTTGGAGGAAGTACTAAGATAGATGCCATATCTTAATGCCCACTCGCTTGTCTTTGTTTCCAAGAAAGCCAATGCGTTGTCTGAAATAATTGTGTCTGGGACCCCAAATCTCGCCACCAAGCCTTCATAGAAATCTAGGACCACACTCTCGTTGGCTTCCTTCAAAGCGACAACTTCTACCCATCTTGTGAAATAATCTGTAGCAGTCAAGACCCACTTGTGGCCAGCACTAGGAGGGTTGATCATCCCTATGAAGTCCAAACCCCATTGCATGAACAACTGTTCCACTTGAATAGGTTGTAGAGGCATTGCAGCCAGCTGTTGTTTTCCATCAAAGAGAGCACATTTGTGGCATCTCCTCACCCAAGCATGAGTATCTCTGAACAAGGTGGGTCAAAAGTAGCCAGCCCTCATAATCCTTGCAGCTATAGCCTTGGGAGCAAAGTGACCACCAGCTGGTCCATCATGAAATTCAGTCAGTACTCTGTCAACCTGATCTGAATCAATGCATCTCAAGAGTACCCCTGAAAAGTCCTTTCTAAACAGCACTCCAACTAAGACATAAGGAAGAGATTGGAGCCTGAAATATCTCCTCTTAGTTCTATCAAGACCTTGCGGACACTCACCAGTTTGAAGGAAATGAACCATATCTTGTGTCCAGCTCTTCGTGGTTGTGGGCGTTTCCGCTGCAGCTCCATCATTGAGTATCAAAACGCCCTCCTTCGGTTCTTTGAAGTCTGTAGCTAGGTGCTCACACAGCCCTCTTCCCCTCACCAACTTGGTGGTCTTGATCTCCACGCCGTACTCCATCACCTTGGTGATCCATCCTACTCTTTTTTCATTCAAGTCACGGCTTAGCAAGAAGTCTTTGACACTAGGATGTGGCACCATGATGTGAATCTTGCTATTTGACAACATATGTTTGAATTTCTTCAGGCTTCGTCTGACTGCAAGTGCTTGCTTCTCAACATAAGTGTACCTAATCTCATAGCCCTCTAAGCCTTAACTAAAAAATGTGAGAGGTTGTTTGAGGTTTTCACCATTCACTTGGGTGAGCATAGCAGAGATTACCTCTTCATTGCCAAAGGTGTAGAGGTTGAAGTCCTTGGAGAAGTCAGGACTAGTCAAGGTGGGAGCCTGGGCGATAGCTTGTTTGATCCCTTCAAAACTATCTATCCTTCGTGTTGTCCATGTGAACGTCTCGTCCTTCCTCAACATGGAAGTTAGTGGCTTGACTAGTTCAGCCAAATTAGGGATGAATCTCCTAATAAAGTTTATTTTTCCAAAGAAACTTTGCAGGCCTTTCTTGTGTTTAGGCAAGGACAACGCTAAAATGGCGTGCACTCTTTCCAGATCAATGGTCAAGCCCCCTTTTGAAACAACATGACCCAGGAGTTTGCCTTTGTGGACAGCGAACACACATTTCTTAGGGTTGAGAGAGATGCCAAACTCTCTACACCTCAAATATTTGCCTCAGGTGTTTCAAATGTTGTTCTGCCTCCTTGGAGAAGACTGTCACATCATCAAGATAAACCAGCATGATGTCATTTATCAAACCTTGGAAGGCCATATCCATAGCTTGTTGGAAAGTAGCTCCAGCATTTGATAGTTCGAAAGGCATCTTCCTGTAGGCGAAAGTTCCCCACTTGGTGATGAAGGTTGTTTTGTATTGGTCGTAGTCTTGCACCAGAATTTGATTGTATCCAGAGTACCCATCCAGGAGGGAGAATCATTCACTACCTGTCACCATCTGGAGAATTTGTTCCATGCTTGGGAGGGGATAGTGATCTCTTCATGAGACTCTATTAAGGTCTCTAAAATCAACACACAATCGGATCTCTCCATTTTTATTCCTAACGGGAATCAAATTGGCCAACCAAGAAGAGTGTTTGATAGGAAAAATGATCTTGGACTCAACCAGCTTGGTGATTTCCTTTCTCATGAAAGGCTCAATCCTTGGATTGATTGGTCTTTGTTTTTGTTTGATGGATTTGGCACCTTCTTCCAACTCAATGGTGTGTTGGGCCAAGCTTGGGTCAAACCCCTTTAAATCGCCATATTCCAAAGCAAAGACATCGACAAACTCTTGGCATAACAAAATAAAAAAATGTCTTTCCTCGTTGGTACATACCTTCCCAAGTGCAAGCAACTTATCCTTGAATATTTCTACCCTTTCGTAATTCTCTTTCTTGGTTGTCATGCTCACTTTGTCACCTTTGAGTTGGTCATCCTCATTGAAGATGCTCTCAAGAGTGACCAAACCCTTAGAAAGCCTGTTGTTCTTCAGCTGAACAATCTGGCCTTCATACTGCTGCTGCAGCTTGGATTGATTCCTAGAAGCGAACTCAGCCTCCTCCTGTAAGAAAAGTGCTATCTGTTGGTTGCTGCGAAACACCTGCCAATTGGTGACATTGTCTGGTATGGAGGGTCTCACTATCACCTTTAAATGGTGCTGATTGTTGTCCTAACTTATTCCCTTGGGAATATCAAACTGAGCAACAACTGTTGCTAGTCTATCTGCATGCTTGTTTTGTTCTCTTGGGATGGAAGTGATGTTGAAAGCAATGAAGCTCTCCATTAGGTCCCACACCCTGTGCTTGTAAGACTTGAGCAAGGAGTTCTTGGTCAAGTTTTGACCCCTCACCTGGTTTACGATTAATTCGTTGTCTCCAAAAATTTGCAATTCTTTGATTCCTCTTTTTCTTGCCCACTCTAAACCATGAACAAGAGATTCATATTCTGCTATGTCGCAAGTGCAGGAGAACTGGAACCTGAAAGTTGAAAAGTATTTTTCCTTTGAAGGTGAAATGAGCGTTACTCCACCACCAACTCCCAACTTGCTTCTAGATCCGTCAAAGAAAAGTTGCCACAAACCACAGCTCTCTTGATTTGCCTTTATTACATTTGGCATGAAAGTATCCTTCTCATGCATGCAGTAAAATCCAAGACCTGCCTCTTCGATGAACTTGTAAGGATCATGTTCAAAATTGTCATTTCCCCATTCATCTAGGAGCAGGTCAGCAACTCCTTCAAAGGAAGATGGTGGGGATTGGTCTACCTGGAGTTCTTCTTCATCAATGATGGCGTAGCTGACATTTGTTGCCTTGGGCGAATATGACTCCAGGTGATCTTTGTGGATAGGCTCCGACTCAATCTTCACTTTGGTTCCATACTTCATACTAAAGACCATGTAAGACCAATTTGCTGCCAAGTACCCACCTATCTTGGACGTGAAATCCCTGGATAAGCGAAGAGCGAAGGGGGAACATCCGCCACTACCACATCATGGGGAACGGAGAAGGCTGGACAGACATGGAGAGTTAGATTCAAGCCTCTTACCACTCCCAATGTCTTGGCTGGTGATCCATCCAACTGCAGAACTCCCTTGGTCATTTGCTCATATTTGAGTCCTAGCTTGTTAGCTATGCATTTGGACATCACTGAGGTGCTTGCTCCACTATCAATGATGCAATTGTGAACCAAGAAATCACCAATAATCAAGGATAGGTAGAAAGGACGGACCTTTTCATCCTTCTTTGCTTGACCTCCCATGGGAGGAGCCCCATTCACAATCAACACATTATCAACCTTTGCTGGGACAGCTTGTTCACTCAACCCATGCAATTCCTTTTGGAGTATATCCTTTTGTCCTGGCATTGCTAAGGAATCCCACAATGAGATGTTCATGTGCAGCTTCTTCATTTGGTCCATCACATTGATTGGAGGGTTGCTCCCCTTTGAGTTCTCCTTGGGGACATTTGCAACTTGAGGTGCAACTCGAGGATTCGAAGCTGCAATTGACGATCTGTAATTGGAAAATTTTTGGTTTACTTGTGATAAAAGAGATGCCGCAGATGCTTTAGTTGCTTGAGCTTCCTCCATAGCTCTCTTCTTGGACCTGGTGTTGGCTGCAACACAATCATCTTGATTATTTGCGGTCCCCATATAATTGACTGCATAGAACTCCCCTTCCAGGTGGTTCATAAGAGTGGAATCAGATTGAGCTTACCTATTGTCCGTCCCAGATTGTGTTGACACCTCAAAACTTGAGAATTGGACTGTCTGATCACCTTGTGTGGGCATACATTGATTTGGTAGCTCATTAGCGTAAACAACCTGTTCTTGACCATACCCCAGGGGTGGATAATTAGGTTGTTCCTGTACCAAATTATTGAGTGGGGACAAAAGCCTTGGATGATGAAGGGGCATTTGGATTATAACTCTGATAAGGTCTGACCTGCGTAATCTGACCTTGCCCTTGATTATAATTCTGGAAAGGAGGTCTATTTGTCTGCCCGAATTGCTGGTATCCTTGATTCGGACGATAGCTTTGAGCTTGCTGCCTCTTGAGGGCCACTAATTCATTGGTAACACTGCAATAAACTCTTAACCTCGTGGAGGTCATTTGCAGGGCTAGCAACCGGCCTTTTTACACTAAGCAAAGGAGCTAAAGTGGGCGTGGCAGGCTGAGCTGAGCGCTGTAAATCAAGAAAGAGCGGCATATGAGGTCTAGGAGCTATCTTTCCTGCTTGCACCAAACAATTTTCAACAGCTATGGCTATTTCATAAGCAGCGGGTAAAACTTCTCCACCTATGGACTGTATCATGGCAACGATGTCGCTATTCAAGGCCTTTAAGTAGTAAATGAAAGCATAGCTTGGGGTCGGCCTCACTAGAATGGGGATTCTGTCCCAAGTCTTTTGGAACCTACTGTTAAAATCCTGCATAAATTCATGCGGAGCTCTCTTCATAGTGGTCAATCATTTAGCTAGAGATAGATGGTCACTCTTTTCTCCAAACCTATTTGTCAGGAGGGTGCCTAATTCATTTCATGAGCCAATTGAATTCATAGGCAAGGTCCCATACTAGTCCAAAACTTTACCCTTAAAGGACAAGGCCAGTAACCTGATGGCTACATTTTCTTCAGTGACATTATGGATATTGCAGAGGTTGGCTATGTTTCTGAGATGCTCAATAGCAATGATTGGCCCCTCTCCACTAAAGGGAGGAACACTCTTGAGGGTTGTCCCTGGAATTGGGTCATACTGCAGAAAGTTCAAAGGACTATGACCATTGAAGGCCAAAAAAGGTAAAGCCATGGCCGTGACAAGGTTCAACTTGGGTCTCCTTGTGTAGATATATCTTATGGTAGATCTGGGAAACTAGTTTGCAATGTAAAGATGAGTCGTTGCAAACCTTAGCCTCTTTTTTGAGTTCAAAGGCAACTCAACAAATTCGAAAGGGACACCCTTAGAAGATCTTGTGGTGACCTTAGGCATGGGGTGTCAGGCTGATTAGTAACCAGAGACTGAATTCTTAAAACGGAGTCGCCAGATGCTAGATTATAGCTCTTGCTTTCGGATTTTTTACAATAACAGGGCTAGCATCAATTCTGAAACTCACAGGACGTAAATTGTGTCCCACTGGGCATGCCAAAAACTATTGACGCAGTGGATTGCACCCTTCAAAAGAAAACTCGGCTCCTTTCTTCCACGCGGCACAATGGAAACACTCCTTGCTGTGGGTAGCAAAACTAAGGAGTGAATCTCTAAATCAGGGGCTAGCTCCCCTTGATGCACCTTAAAATCCTGAATTTCTACTGCTAACAATGGGGGGGTGAAAAAAGAGAGGGATGCTATGAAAACAGAACCTAACTAAACTGGTGATGCACCAACATTGATTGGTCTACTCATTTTTGATCTACACTTTGTACCAAAAGGAGCGAATAGACACTTCATTTGAATAAGAAACTAGACTGCATCAATGTTTCAATAAGGGGTTTGATGGAGGTATAATGAAGAACCTACCATAGGTGCTCTAGAGGCACACTGTTGGATGGTTGCTCACCTGCACCTACACTTCAACCTGGACGCTTCTTGTTAACCTGCAGAAGAGATTTTGGATACACTAGATACATTGGCATCGACCTATGAAAGCATTAAAATAAATGACTAAACATAAGGCAATACACAGACATATGCAAAAGTGTAAAAAATCAGATAAAGGTAAAACACTTCTTTTGATTAAAGGCAAATTTTGTCAAGGCATTGCCATACAAAACTGAGAGATTTTTTTTTTTACTAAGAGGTCACAATATATAGAGGAAATGGGGAAAGATCTTTGGCCCGTCCAAGAGCAAGCGACCCATACTGCATTAAACACCTCTGCAAGAAGACTTCGCCCATGTTGTTGTCATCTTTCCTTAAATGCGTCTGTAAAAGCCATGTTGTAGGTGTCCCAGATATTGACTTTGCTGCCCAGGCTGTATTAAAAACTCCTGCAAGTGCATGGGTCGCTTTGCTCCTCAACCGACAAGGCCACCTCTCCTCACGTTCTGGGCCATGCTTTTTCTTGAATGCTCCCGCAGCTCCCCTTAATGCCTATTCATTAATGTCAAACACAGAAAATCAGGCCGCCCTCTTGAAAGCTCGCGTAGCCCTCTTAATGGCTATTCATGGATATTATTCCATCTGCAAGCATTTACTTCTACTGCCGATGCCTCCTGTGCCACCTGGACTAGTCTGGTTCGTTCCTACGGTTGATTGGCTGTCACCTGGAACGTTCCAAGTGTTTGTCTTATATGTGTGTGGCTATGTTCTGGGCCATGCTCTCTCTCTTCTCTTTTCTCGTTATTTCTTGTCTTTTCTTGATAGTTCGGGCTCTTGGAGGGCTATCTTTTCTCTTTCAGGCTCCTTTCTCGGCGGGTCGCTGAGTCTTGCTTTAGGCTCCTTTCTCGACGGGTCGCTGAGTCTTGCTTCGGGCTCCTTTCTCGGCGGGTCACTGAGTCTTGCTTCGGGCTTCTGGGCCTTTTGAATTTCTTTGAGCGAAATGCCCGAAGGAATTTCCTTCATTTTGCTCGCCGCTTTGACATCCGCCTTTGATGACACTTAGGGCCTGCGCTCATGAGTTCTTTCAGACATTTTGTCCGAAAGAATCATTCTTTGGCTCCTCTTCCAACGGCTAACCCATATTTTTAAATTTGACATTCGCGGGCCTGTCATCAAACATTTGAAATCCAACGACTATCTTATCACCATAAAATTGACATCTGTGGGCCTGTCATCCCTCTTTGGCAATTCCTTCGGCCTTTTGCAAATGGACTTTTTCGAAGGGAAAGTGACCCTTTGGAAAAATGGTAAAGTCCTCTTTTGATGACCAAATGTCGTCCGGAAGGGCACTTACCCTTCGAACTCTTGTCTTCCGAATTCCTTCGGATTTCCTCACTTGTCGAATTTATTCGGACAAAATGTCCGAAGAAATTCATTCTTTGGGCTTCTTCATTGGATTTTCTTCGGACATTTTGTCCAAAGGAAATCTCCCTTCGGCTTGTCACTTTTCCCGAAGGAATTCTTCCTTACGGGCTTTCTAACTTGGACTTTTGCAAGCAGAACTTCTGCCCTCCGCAAGGGTACTTTGGCCTCTGAGTAGTCTTTCGGAAGAATTCGCAAACAGCCCTTTGAACCTGACCCATTTTGCCGATAAAAGGCTCGCCCAAAGTAATTTGTTTGCCCTGCCAAACATCTAGGATCAAAAAGAGTTCCAAATCAACCCAAGTGCTTGCCAGACTTAAAACACTTGTCTATCAGAAGGAGGAATACTTGTTTTTTTATGGAAAGAGGCCTGTCACAGAGAAAACCCATAAAGCGGCTATAGGATGACCTTGTCAGAAACTGATAAAAAAGACCCTACAAAGAGAAGGAAAGGGGGGTGCTCAATTTTGGCCCGTAGGACCAAAATTGGTCAACAATTACAATTATCTTCTCCATCTTGTCAAGCTTCCTTATTGAGTGAGAGATACTTGCAACATCCTCTTCCAACTTCATGAACCTTGCTTCATCATCTTGATATATTATCTTTTCTTCTTGGGCTGTGCCTCTCTCTTCTTTATTCCACTTCCATGTACATATCTTTGGCTGCAAAGGGAATATTTCACCTTCTCCTCTTGCACTAGTTTTTCTAGTCAAAGGCATCAATTTGCAAAACCAATCACACCACAATAAAACTACACAAACCAAGGAAAAAACTACTATAATACTAATCTGATACGTAATTAGTATATATATTACATTAATTACCTCATCAACAGGAGTCTTAACTTATATGAATCTGATATACAGATATAGTGAATTATGCTTGTTGTTCTCTAAGTAATCTTCTTTAAAAAACAGAATTGTGCCTTAGAAGTGTGATGCTTAAGTGCTGAAGTTGTTGTAATAGTTGTATGACACAAATTAAAAGCAAGAAAAAACTGAAACATGCAAGAAAACATAACTTAACACGAGACAACCCTTGAGAAACCCAATGTGGAAAAACTCAGAAAGATTGGATTTGCACCTCCAAATGCTACTGTCTCCCTGCAAGATTTACACACCAACTTGCCTCGATCAGATCTCCAAGAACATTATGGGACTTGACAGCACTTCTACAATGCTCTCCTATGCTTTCCTTTCTCTGCAATTTGTTTTTACAGCTTGCTCTGCTCCTCTACTCAGCAGCACATACATGCCAAAACTCCAAAGTTCTGAACTAGGATGATTTATATGACCCCCAAGGCGTGTATTTGTACACAATATCAGCAATTGGACCAAAAATATATACCAAACAATCAAGGATCTCAAAAAGACAGAATTTCAAACGCTTCACCTTCTTTGGACACATGAGAGTATGCTATTTTTTACCATATGGGATGGGTTGGAATGCATATGAACTCATCTGCATCATCATGTTTTGTGCATGGAAGGCTCAACTGCATACAGACATGCTTGGCAAGTTTGGCCGCATAAGAACCCGTCAAGTATGACTGTTCTTCATTTGCCTATGGGCACCAGGGTGTCCAGATCAGCCTTGAGCCTATCTGCATCTTCTGTTTGTCCCTGTATTGACCTGCAAACTCTATCTTAGCTAAGTTGAGTCTTAGGAGCGAGTGTCTTAAGTCACCTTATTTAGTCATACCAACTGGTAGGTGTACTTAGTTACATTACTTGAACTGAATTACAATGTGTTCATGATCCAATTCGGATCAACAGAAGTCATTAAAGGGCGCTCATTATGTGTCCAATAAAGAGGAACAAACATAATATAGCCATTGTTGAGGAAATGTTTCGGGGCAGGTTCCAAAACCTTTAGCTCAATATGCATTTCAAAGAAACAAGGAGCATTGTGACTTCACTAATGACGTCAGAAGGTACTCTGTTCTCATGTTGGAAAATGTCAGCATTTCTTCTCTTCCCTATGAACCATAATAATTCAGTAGACATCACCAACCACAATATTCTAAAGAAAAGAAAATGTTCCTTATGTTTTCATGAACCCAGAATACCTGTCCAAATTTCTTCCCAAGAGATTGGTTTATGGGACCATATCAACTAACCACAATATTTTTCCAAGAGGAAATTGATAAAACTCTTGGTGCTGGTATTATTTTCAGGGTGGAGATGAGAGAATGGGTGTCTCTGATTGTAATAAGTCTGTAGAAAGAATTGAAACAAATCAGAATCTGTATCAACTTCAAAAGTCTGAATGCAGTAACTACAAAGGACCCATTTCCCATTCCATTCACGGACTCCATTCTTGAAGTAGTAGCAGGGCATGAGATTTACGCATTTTTGGATGGCTTTTCAAGATGTAACCAGATCAGAATAGACAAGGACAAAATAAACACCACTTTCATGGTGGGAGCTGGAGACTGTATACGGAAGAATGCCATTTGGACTCTGCAATGCCCCAGCTACATTTCAAAGGATCATTCTACATATTTTTAACAAGATGTCACCCATGAACTTCAATTCCTTCCTGGATGATTGATCCATCTATAGCAACAAGGATTCACATATGTTGGCTCTAAGTACGGAGTGCATGAAGAATTATTGGGCAACAAAGTTAGATTTGAACCCAAAAGTGTTGGATCGTAGATTACTTTAAAGAATAATCCAAATCATTGATGCAGATGAATGTTTTGATTTACTATCAGGCTCTTTCAGAATGAACATAGATGTTGATAGGAAAGGTTGATTTGTAGATTTGCATTAAGTCTAGCAAAATGATCGAACTATAAAGGTCTTGTCTTAAAAAAGAAAGTCTCTTTTTATCAGTTTTCATTCCTTCCGCTCCATTGCCTTCGGATACGGGATAAACAGATTAGGGTGTCCATTGGGAAGAATTTTTGGGAAACAAATGGAAAATTAAAGCACTAGATCGATACTTAGATTCCATTAAATGTGGAAAATGCCAGTTATTACCCCACTATTACAAGAAGATCCATCGGGGAGATCAAGAGCGGTGACTGTCGAATGCCCCATAAGCCACTGACATGTAGCTGCAGTCACCCTTGCTGCACCAGAAAAAGATATATATTAAAATATACCCCAAATCATGTGAATTGAATTATTCAGACACAAAAATATCGCTACATCACGATTCCTTCTTGATAAAGAGAGATGATTTCTATTTTCTTGAGTACTTGCATCCTGATACTAAGCACTCAAAGCTGTGAATGTCTAACCTGTTTCGCTAGACACTACTCTAAATCAGACATGGAAAATCAAAAAATTACTTTATTAACTAAAGAAGATACAATCTAGCTTATGTATTCCAAATAAAGACAAAATCGTGAAACATAAGTCCTCTTTCACACCAATGTTCTTCAAGTTTAATAATAAACAATAAAACGAACCAGTCATCATGGCAGCAGGCCTGCCCCCTGCAAGCGGTGCTACCAGCCGACGAAACAATAGCAGCACAAACGGAGGAAATAATGACTTTAGTATTCTTACCTGTATAAAAAAATAGGCAAGTAGAAGAAAAATTCCTTAATATAAAAGCTAAGCCTTCTGGTCAAAAAATATTAGAGAGCTGAATCAAGTGGTGTTCACCTTGACTCATAAAGGAGCTAACAGTCTCAAAGTGTAATGTTCAGTCCTAGGAATAGTTTTTTGACAATACCGTTGCCTGTTCAGTATCTAGCCTGTTCTTATGCTTCATCATTAGGCGATTTGCAATCTCGATCAGTCCATCATATCCAGGCTTTTCGGAGTTCCACCCAACTTCCTATAACATAGAAGAAAACTTGTGAGTTGAGGAAAATCAAAAAATGCTGGATGAAAACATATTCTTCTCAATAAGGGATGCATATATTTGAATCTTTTTTCATAGTATCATTAGTTATCCAAAGCAGCAGGGAAATCATGTATACCCATACAACAAGTTACAAGAGTAGAGAATCACAGATGCACATAAGAGTCCCACCAAAGAGCATGGCTTCTATATGAATTAAAAAACCAATTTTTGGATATTACGAATGAGCTGCTCCTACACAATTTAATTATTTCTTTATAAAAACTATAAAATGTTGAATTTGAAAGGCTAAGCATTGTCACAATGAAGACCTGGGTTCAAATGAGCATGGGAACCACCAGATACAAGCTTTCACAGCCCATGGTAATGTTGATCCAAAAGCACATTGGTAGAGTATAATAACCCGCGCTCGGGGACTTGGCCCTCATTTGTGCCCCAAGGTTATGAGATCCATAGTAAACCCTCATTGATCAAGTAAAAAAAATGCTGAATGTGACATTTCTATAAATTTGAACAGGCTACTCCCCAAGTTAGTGTTTGGACCCAGGCTTCATTTAGGCTGACCAATGTATCATTAACATAATACTGATATGCAGTGCAGCATCAATATAAAGTGCAAGCCATATCTGAAGGAAACATGTCACTATTTCTGAAGTGAAGAAGCACACATCCAAGTGAACTCATAAAGCATAGGTCAAGAGTCTCAAGTGAGATCCATAGTAAACCCTCATTGATCAAGCAAAAAAAAGGCTGAATGTGACATTTCTATAAATTTGAACAGGCTGCTCCCCAAGTTAGTGTCTGGACCCAGGCTTCATTCAGCCTGACCAATGTATCATTAACATAACACTGTTATGCAGTGCAGCATCAATATAAAGCGCAAGCCTTATCTTAAGGAAGCATGTCACTATTTCTGAAGTGAACAAGCGCACATCCAAGTGAACTCATAAAGCATAGGTCAAGAGTCTCAAGTGAGGACTCACAATGTGGGAAAAAAATTTCGCATTCCGACATATGCAATCAATCATGATAGAAGCAATCCAGAAGACTAGGTAACCGAGCCCTGTAGCAAATACTGAACTGCAACAACCTTAGCATGCAATGATTAACCTCAAAACCTTAATAATGGTTCTGGCAGCTAAAATGAATCAGAAAATGATATCTCACTGCACATAATCCCCAAAGGAAAAGGCCATTGTAAAACACTTTAAAGTGATCACTAACTGCACAAATTGGGCACATAAGACTAGCTAGTTGTCGTAAAATCATTTCAAGTGCTGAGTGAAGGAAATTTTACAGGTCACCTATCCTAACATTAATTGTTTAATGCAAGGCTTGAGGAAGAATAACCAAAGATGGTTTTCATAACAGATGTTACAGCCCCTAGTGTCTGGACCTTCACTCCACAATGAATCAGTTAACCGTATACTCAAAACTGCTGGAGGATAGTATGATACAGGGGATACAGAGGTGGCCCAAGAAGGGAGGATGGCATCATCAAGTGCCACTCGTGCAATCACTATAATAACATCTTCTCATTTACTATGAAATTTCCAAAGCTTAAACTATAAACAGTCATATTTCTTTCTCCTGTCAACCTGGCTTTTATAGCCAGCATTAAACGTGGCTTGAGGCTGACTGGCGGACTTGTACCGTATCAGTATATTAAATTTCAAAAAAACATATTTAAATATCATTAAGTACCTCATAAATTTATCGTTCATCACTTTCTCTTTTATTTGAATTGCGCTGACCTGGAATGCAGAAAATGAGTATTTCCAAATACAGTCCATGACTCCATCTAATTGGCCTAATCACTAACATCAACTAGTCAAGGATACCGCATTGACCCTTATCCACTGTCAAATCCGCCGTGTTGATTAAGTTGATTAATGTACCAGCTGCATTGGCTGTTTGACTGCAAAATTCTGCAGTGTTGACTAGAATATTCTGCTGCTGACTGAATCAATTTGCCGTCGACTGAATCAATTCGCTGTCGACTAAATATTCACTCAGGTACGTTGACTAATTTGGCCAGTTTTGACTACTATCTGTGTTACTGAACATTTATTATTGTGCTTACAAAATGATGACGAATTGATTATTTGACTGTTATGAATGAACTATGTTAACATAGATGTACTAGTCATCAATTAATTACTATATTTTGAATTATCCCTATCCTGAGAGGGGAAACAGACCTGGAATATTCTCTGTCTCGAGATAGGACCTGACACTAGTATTTTTCCCTCTCCCGAGAAGGGGCCTAATTCCATTACTATTTTGTGTCCAGAGAGGGACCTGATTTCAGCAGCATTCCTTGTCCTAAGATGTGTTCAGATAAAGGTATTCTCAATGTTCCAAGAGGGGCCCAGATACAGTAGTATTTTGGGTCATAAGATAGGACCCAGTTCTATTATATTACGTATCTCAAGTGGAGAACTAGATCTAGATCGAGATAGGCTCCAGATTTGGTATATTCCATTTCTTGAGATGGGATCCATATTTATTCTATGTCGTGAGACAGGACCTGGCATAGGTATTCTTCCAGGTCTCATGGTTATGCTGGCCTTTCCAAGACGACCTCCTTGTTCCAAGATGAGGCCTAGAGCTATTTATGTTTTCCTAGTCCGAGATGGATTAAGCTGTGTTGAATTACTAAATCTGTCGTTGTATGTCTTTTGCAAGTACCATAGCAGATTAAATTTTCCCCATGCACCCACAACGTAGCAAATAATGACAAACCAAGATGGGAAGATGCTAATACACAAATAATGCAAACCGTGAATTGGTAGAGGCTATATAAAAGAAAAGTTTAAACCATGCAAATACGCATCTAGGAACTATTTGAAGAGACAAATAAAATAAGAGAACTCAAAAGATACAATAAAATGATATGTTCATATAAATTGTTAAGTTGAAACTGCAACTCAACTCCTCTCACCAAAATATCAAAGGAGGACAACTTGTAAGATCTCGACCCAAAGGTAACATGATGTATCAAGCATCAACAGCGTAATATTATTTTATTATTAAAAGTTCAAGTTCAGTAAAGCGTTTTTAAAAGGGGGCCTAAAGTGATATCATTAAGTGACACTTGGCATGGGGTACAAAATGATATTATTTTAAAAGGTTCATAAGTCACTTTGAGTTATATTTTGGGGAAAAGGAGAAAATAAAAAATAACATTTTATTTTTTCAAAAGTGTCTATAAAAGAAGGGCATTGGGCTTATTTGGAAAATATTCTATTTTGCTGAATAGTTTGCTTCAATGTTCAACATCAGAGGACGAAAACCCTCTAGTAAATATAGGCTAGAGGATGAAAACCCTCCAGTCTTTTGTGGTGGTTCCATTCAGGGGCTGCAATTGGGCATCAACCATCAGAGTTCTGCATTTTCAGTGCAACCAAAGAGGTATAGGATATTTTTGGGTCAACCATATCAGCTAGAGCATCATCTACAACAACTAGGACACCATTTGATGCAGCTGGAACATCATTTCAAGCGTTGACGTCACCATCCTGTTGACGCAGTGGATTGCACCCTGGGCAGAAGGCCGAGCTCTTGCCTTCCACACGTCAAAATGGAAACTCCCCTCTCGCCTGTGGGACCGGCGAAGCTGGAGGGGAGAGTCTCTAGATAAGGGCTAGCTCCCTTTGATGCATCTGAGTTATTCCAATAAGTGCTAATATATATATATATATATATATATATATATAATGGGGGCGGGGGGGGGATGAAAAGGGAGAAGGATTACAGGAAAACAAAACCTGCTCTAAGAGGGTGATGCACCAAAATAACTTCGACCTACTCACACTCACACTCTGAACCATAAGACACATACATACACTTTTAACTGGTAAAAGGACCAGGCTGTAGGAAGGTTAACAGGGAGGCTTTAATGGAACACACAGAAAAAGGGACTCACCATAGGTGCTGTAGAAAAAGCACACTATCTAGTAACCTCCTTTTGTCTTTGCACTCCAGGTACAGCTCTTCTTGTCACCTGCAGGAATGGCGCCTTATAGACACCAGATGCGTTGGTGTCAACCCTGTGAAAGCATTAGGAAGCAATGACTAAACACAAGACTAACACTCAGACACACACAAAGATATCTAACCAAAATAGAGGTAAAAATGTGTTTTATTGATTCCAGGTGAAAAATTGCCAGGGCTTCGCCATACAAAGTGAAAGATATCCTCTCCAAATGAGAAGTCTACAATATATAGAGGAAGAAAAGAGGCCTTTTGGCGCCCTTTTTACAAATGACCCATGTGCGTTCTGATCATTGGGAAGAGCAAGCCATTTAAACATTATATGAGAAATTATGGGCCGCGCCATTTGTCTGCAAACAAGACCGCTCCTTCAAGGCGATTACGTGGCTTGTCTGCTCATTAATGCAAAATGAAGAAAACGGGTCGCGTCGTTAGCCGTTTGCGCCTCTTAATGATCAATTCGCAGACACTGTATCACCTGCTGGAGTAACTGCTTGAGTCGACACCTTTCGCCACTTGGACTGCTTTGTCCGTTTTTGCACTTGGTCTTTCTTCTGTCTTTAAGCCTTTGAATTCCTTCGAGTTCGCGCTTAAGTTTGCAAAGATCAAAAGCTACTTCATTTCCACAAATTTTACATCCTCGGGTCCGTCGTCCTTCTTGACAATTTGTTTGTGTCTTTCCCGCTTGCCTTGGTTGTTTTCCATTGATTCCAATAAGTGACACGTGGCATGTTCCGCTGCTGAAACAGGCAGGACATGTGGCAGCGTCCGCTGAGTTTATAGAAGCTTCAAACACCTTTTGAGAGTCTTGCGGAAGAGGACGCGTGGCGGCTTCCGCTCTCTTTAGCAGTTCGTCCGGGGCCCACCATAGTGCTCGCAGGACAAAAGGGAGAGACGGCGGGTGTTGACACTTGTCGGCTTCCGCCGAGCTTTGCAGGGGACACGTGGCGCTTTCCGCTTCTTTTTAGAGAAAACATGTCAAAGCCTTCCGCGGTTGCCACTTGGCACTTTCCGCGCCTTCGGCCCTCAGGCTATCTTCTTGGCGGGTCGCTGGCTCCTTGGGCTCTTTTCATGGTTGGCGCTCAAGATTTAAAAAATCAAACGACTATTCCCCTGCTGAAAAAATGACGTTCGCAGGCCCGTCACTGTTTGAAAATCAACGGCTAGTCCGTTTCCCTGAAGTTGACGGCTTCGGAGACGTCACCATCCTTGGCATATTCATTCGGGCCTTTCCCTCTGATTCGGCCTTTTGCTCTGCAGACATTTTCCCGCGGACATTTTCCCGCGAACAAAAAGTCCGCAAGAATTGTCTTGCTCGTTCCTTCGGAGACTTTTCCGCGGCCAATTTTCCCGCAGATTTTTTCTGCGGACTTTTTCCCGTAGACAAAAGGTCCGCAAGAATTGCCTTGTCCGCTTTGCCTTCGTAAATTCTCTTTCGGGCTTTCTGCTGCAGCTTCCCGAATTTCTTCGGACAAATAGTCCGAAGGATTTCTTCCTTGTCTTTTTTCGACTGCCCTTTGAAAAGTGCCCTTCGGGATTCTTGAAAACTACCCTTCCAAAGGGTGTTGTTTCCGACCAAGTGCCCTCCACAAGCGCACTTGTCCTTCGGGAGGCTCTCTTGAACTCTTTGATTGAACCGCTCCTTTGAACCAACCGTTGAACCATTTGATTGAACCGGTTCAATGGTTCAAACGGTTGTTGAACCAAGGCATCGAACCGAATGTTTGAACCAAAACAGTTGAACCAAGCCTTGAACCAAGTCGATGAACTATTTGATTGAACCTCGCCGTTGAACCAAGCTTTGAACCAAGCTTGGACCAACTGACGAACCATTTGATTGAACCTCAGCCGTTGAACCATTTGATTGAACCTACGCGATGAACTTAGCCGATTGAACTTAGCGTTGAACCGAAGTGTTGAACCGGTTCAATGGTTCAACAGTTCAAAGATGTAACTCTTGGAAAGATTATGTCGTCGAACCATTTTTCCAATCTTAAGGAAAAGTGTCTTTGAACCATTTTAGCTCTCCTTATGAATTTCTTCCGACAAGAGTTTGAAGAAGCTTTGTAAAACCTTGCACTCTTTGAACTGGTTCTTCATGTGCCGAAAGACTCGCCTGCAGAGTTCGTAGAAACTTCACCTGCAGAGTCCATAGAAAACCTGCAGAGTCCGTAGAAAATCCCAGACTTGTGCAAAAAATCAAAATGAATTGGCCCAGAACAACAGGGAAAGAAGGGGACCCATTTTTGCCCTGTTGGACCAAAAATGGTCAGCACATCCCTAGCGCTGACATCACACTTTGGAAAGGTGATGCTATCATTTGGGCTACTTTTAGGCTAGTATTAACACTGGTACAGTGTGCTGTAATTTTCTACATTTTTCAGTTAGAAAAATAAATAAAAAATATGATCTTTCCTTATCTAAAATTACACAAAAATCATTGTTTACAGTAATTATTCATAGCTAAAATTATTTATTAAAACTCAAAAATTTGCAAAAATTTTATCAGTAAAATATAGCCATTTGATTTTCAGCTATAAGGGTTTTAAATAAAAATTCAGAATTCTATTTTCTATTGCAAGGGTTTATTGTAAGGGATTCTGGAAAATTCGGAATTATTTAAAATATTCATTTAGGGATAATACAATGGTATCAACGTTGTGATCTTGTCAGCATGTGAATCATGCGAACAGTGAAAGAATCCATGTTAGAGATGTTGCAATCTATGCAAAAATATCAAAAAGATCTAAAGACAAGGATAGAAATAAAGAAGATGAAAAAGTCAAAATATGAGCCTCAAAAATCTACAGAGGAGCAAAAGGAATTTAACATGCAAGTCAAAGTTAAAGAGATTTTCTATGAAAAGGAATTAGAGATTGTGGTTGAAAACAAACTAACCATATTGCAAACAAGCACAGAGGATGTAATGAGGACCCAAAAAAGGTGTGATGAATGGCTAAAAAGAGCTAGGGAAGCTAAGTTGATAGCCACTCAATTAAAACACCTACAGAAAATTAAGAGAAAGAATTCTCCAATTGTAATGGTGGAGTATGAAGAAAAATCGGAGTTGCAAAAAACTGAAAGAAAGCAAATTGTGGAAGAATCAACCATGTAGATGGAAGGTATGAAATTTAATGTAGGAAAAGATATTTCATTGACTTTTGATATTTCCAATCAACAAAAGAATTATCTAAAAAAAACCGAGAGGAAAAGACATCACTAGCTAAATGCAAAGAGCCAAAGATAGAAATAGATGTGCCAATCTATGAGCTACCTAGTGATCTTCCAAAAGGCGAGTCATTGTCATATATGGTTGAATTCCAGGATAGCCATGTTGATAAACATGGTGGACTGACTCCAAACTTGGATATTTGTGCGACGGATCACCAACAAGACATGAAGGGAATGCGGGTCAATGGGATACTACAGTCAAGTGATAGAGGAAATATAACCAGGGTAGCTATGAACCAAATTACTACCATTAATACTTTGTCATCACCATTTTTAGCCACCACATTATTTCAATTGCACTCATACGAGTGGATATGTAGTTTTGCAACTGTTGTGCCAGTGTCATGTTGTCAGCTTTGATAATTTTAGATCATGAGTTGTTATCAATCATGAACAGCTGCAAATTTGCACATTTTAAGGAGATTTATGCTTCTTTCAATAAATATATTCAAATTGAAGGCAGATGGTTTTCAAACTCTTTCTAGATCCCAACTGATTCATGATTCAACTATCATGGATTCACTCAATAAGACTGTTGGAGAAGCATCACCTAGTACAGGATTCCTAATTATATTAGAGTAGCGCAGCAAAAACCAACTACATCACAAGGAGGAATGGAAGAAATACAAAGATTGATTTGGGATTCTAACATTTGGAGTCATGAGATGAACCAACATCGCTTGAGGACAAGCAATCTTTGAGAAGGACGAACTGTCATGTCACATTTTTCGAATAAGCTAAGGAAATAATAAAAATAATATTTTAATTTATCCCAATGACTTTATTAAAATGACAACTTAATATTATTTTATTATTAAAAATTCAAGTCAAGTAAAGTGTTTTTAAAAGGGCGCTTAAAGTGAGTTATTAAGTGACATTAGACATAGGGTACAAAGTGATTATTTTAAAAGGTTCCTAAGTCACTTTGAATCATATTTTGGGGAAGGAAAAAATAACATTTTATTTTCCCAAAAGTGTATAAAAGAAGGGCATTGGACTCATTTAAAAAGTATTCTATTTTTCCATTCATCTATTCAACTTGTAAAGTTTTGAGCAGTTTACTTCAACTTTTAGCATCAAAGGACGAAAACCCTCCAGTGGATATAGGCTAGATGACGAAAACCCTCCAATTTTTTGTGGTGGTTCTATTCAGGGCCTGCAATTGGGCATCAACCATCAGATGTTTGCATTTTCAGCACCACTAGGGAAGCATTGGATATTTTTGGGTCAATTTTATCAGCTAAGGCATCATTTACATCAACTAGGGCATCATTTTATGCAGTTGGAACATCATCCCAAGGGCTGACATCACCATCCCTAGCGCTGCCATCACACTTTGGAAGGGTTACACCATCATTTGGATTGTTTTTAGGCTAGTATTAATGTTGATATGGTCTGCTGTAATTTTTTAAATTTTTCAGTTGGAAAAATAAATTAAAATTATGATCTTCCCTTATCTATAATTCCAAAAAAAATATTGTTTACAGTATTTATTCATAGCTGAAATTATTTATAAAAGTCAAAAATTTGGAAAGGTTTTAGTAATAAAATACAACCGTTTGATTTTCAATTGTAAGAGTTTTAAATAAAAATTCAAAATTCTATTTTCTATTGCAAATGTTTATTGTAAGGGATTTTGGTAAATCTGGAATTATTTAAAATACATGTTTAGAAATATTGCATTCCTACTATAAGACTTCACCTTAGGTAATCAACATTTATAGTTAAAACCAAAAAGCAACTCATTGATACTTGGGAAAAACTCAAGAAGGCAATGGACCAAAGACTTGCTCCACAAAGCCACATCCTAAAAGCCTTTGGACAATGACTACGTTTAAGACAAATAGTCAATGCAAGTGATTATAGAGAAACTTCAAAAAACATTCAATATTAAATGCTTAGAATCATAAAAGAACTCAACCCTACATTTGGCAATCAGTAATCCCAAATGAACCAAAGACCTCGAAAGGAGCCATATCACCAGCAATCAAGTGGACAGCTCGAATCAACTATTTAAACCTCCTCATACAAGTGATGTTTTCTGCAGTGAATCAAATTATATGATACGATTTCAGGATTCAGCTGCATAGTTTCAAGTCAATGTTGATCCATATTTCACAAGTAGTTGTTCACAAGAACCCAACTCTCATGAGTAAGAAAACATTTAGTATAATACCAAAAAATGGAAAAACCTACATATTCTACAGTGCCACTGATGTGAACCAACAGGAAATAGGCAACAAATGAAAAAGGAAAAAAACATCCAAAATAATAGACACAGATAACTATATACTTTGCAATGATAAAAAGAGACAGCTAATCGAACACCAAAGATCGAGTAACAAAGCCATCAAGAGATTCCAATCCAATAAACTCTTCCTTATCAGAGGAAAAATTAACAACATAGAAGCACACACCCTAGTAGGCTCAATTGCACCAAGAACTTCATCCACAACAATTTCACTATAAGAACGCAACTGGGTCTCTGTTTCAATACTATTCTGTTGCTGAATGCACTGTCTAAATTTGTTTTGGTGTTTTGAATAGATATATATATTTTTTTGTGTTTTGAGGGTTTATTGACATAAAAAGCAAAATAAAATTGAAACTAATTACAATAATCTGAAAATTATGAAACAACTGAACTATTGCTGCAATGAATCTTTATTTCTCAAGAGGATGGGCAATTACATTATTTTCATAATAAAAACAATGGCGACAACATGGAACCTGATTTTTATTTGATTTTGCTTTGCCTTCAACCGGAACTGAAGCATTTCACTATTCACGACAACACTGTAGCATTTCATTGTTCACGATAGTACTATTCACGGCCGTACTATTCACGGCGGTACTATAGCAACAGGTACAAACTTTAATAAGCAAATGATTAATCTTTTAAATATTCTGATCTGCAATGAAACCCTTATAAATTTTTGAATCTTCCTCACAACTGCTGAAGCACAAATCATAGTCTCTGTATGAAACTCTCTGAATACCAAATTCGCTGGATATTTCACCAGTTCAAATGGAGACTCACAGAAGAAGCTACGTTCTTCAATGGCAATGGCTGGAACCCTTCTCAGAGCACAAAAAACATGTTTTCAAAATGATAGCAATAACAAAAAATGGATAGCTCATTCTTCATTTCCCAAGCAAATATAGGCCTCCAAAAACCCTAATCGAAATTCCTCTTCAAGGCTGTGATTTTTTTAATGAAAATTACATTAAATAAAATCATTAACATTTAATTGAATTAAACTTAAGGAAAGCTTTTAATAATTCTCCTCCAAAATAAAATACTCAATTGGCCCCATTCGATGTGTTATAAACCCATCACTTAAGTGATTTAAATATAAAGTCAATTTAACTTTATATTTAATCATTAATCATTAATCATTAAACATGTTGGAATTCACTGAAATAATCATAACTCTCTCAATATTGAGAATCTGGCCAAACCGTCTGAAACTGCTGTCCAAAAAATTATTTCCCATGTGCCTGAAAAGACATGCTGCAACTGCTAAAAATAGCAAAAATCACTCAAATGAAGCTTGAATCAAACTCCCTAAGCTTAAACCAACCACTGAACTCTAAGAAAGCCAAAAACATTGAACAATCCAAACCCCCTGTGTCCAATCTGACCCCCTATCCATCTATAATAGCCTACGAGGGTCCAATGATAGGCTAAACCACAACTAGACTGAAGTATCTAGCTAGAAGGGGACATCACATTCACTCAAAATATAGCATTCTAGTAGTTGAATTAGATTACAACTATGAGGTTGAATTAGTAGACCCAGACACAAAAAAATGGGATATCTATGCACCCAACATCAAAACAAAAGCGGAACAATATGGTAACCATTTTGATTTCGACTTAATAAAAAATTACAATGCGACATGATCCTCTGATATTATGGATGTATGACAACCTAACAATTGAAGTAAACCTTTGGTATCTCATATTCAACTAAAGAAGTCAGCTAGGAAATATAAACATTATCAATAAAATCATAGAGGAACAACCAAAAACACAAGTAGAAATCAAGTTCAAAGTCATATTTGAGAAAGTTAAGGACACTCTTCCAAATGACTTGCCACCAGGCCTCCCACCCCGAAGAGACATAGACCATGAATAGAATTTGATCCAACACAAACCAACATTCAGACCCCCTTATAGACTTAGTTATGCAAGAAAAGCAAAAAAGAAGTACAAGAATTGTAAGTATACACAACCATCAAGAACTTCGTTTGGTGTGCCCATCTTCTAAGTTAAAAAAAGAGGGAACGATGAGGATGTACATAGATCATAAATCATTAAACAAGGCCACAATAAGACATAAATATCATCTATCACATATAGATGACCAATTAGATTCCCTTAAAATAGTCATGGTCTTCTCCAAAACAAGCTTAAGACATGGATAATATCATTTTAGAATTACAGAAGTAGGCATCCTTTAAACAGCCTTCAGAACTGCCGATGGCAATCACGAATTCCCAATTATTAGTTTTGGCCTCATAAATGGGTTAACAACCTTCATGAAAATGCTGAATAATATTTTTCACTGTTTTAGGAAAATTTACTATAGCGTTCCTACATGACATACTAATTTTATCAAAAATAAGGAAGTACACAAAAACACCTAGAAGCAGTACTGAAACTCTTTGTGAAAACTTTCCCAATATGATTTATTAAAAAAGGAAAATGAAAATCTAGGACATAGCAACCGACAAAGGTATAGCAACATATCCCAAGAAAATAAAAGTAATTTGGGATTGGAGAACACCTACAAATATAACTTAAATTTGAAGTTTCCTAAAACTCAAAAGAATCTTAAAGGAAGATGTGTACATGATTTCTCCAAGATGGATTTATCTCTACTAGGGATAATTTAAAGGAAGCAAGCATTTTTAGAAGTTTAGAAATCCTTGTGAATATTTATTAATATAGAATTATTAGTTTCATTAATTTGATGACAGCATACGAATATTTTTTGAATTTCCTTAAAAATTATATACATATATTATATTATATATATAGAAATGCATCGTATATTACTTTAGGGAACAAATAATTACAGCTAGCAAGGATACAAGGAAAATATCTTATTAAGAAAGCTAGACAAGCTAACATTCATCCTTGTGCCCTGAGAGGCTAGGATTCGACCTCTTTGTAGAAACATTTGAATTTAATTTTGATTGTCAAATCCAATTCCTTCTTGAAAATTCTCAACTCCCTTGGACCGAGAGAGGAAGGGTCCTCATGAAAAGTATCTTTACACTTAGATATCCACAGTAATCCAACAAAAGACAACCGAATTGTATGCCAAAGCAGTTTCGATTTGTCCCTAATCATCCAAGTGACCCAAGGAGAGGTTCTCTCCAACAAAGGGCAGTAATGAATAAATAATCAAATTCAGCTTCAAGCCGTGGCCCAAAAAGTCCTGGCAAATGAACATTTCTAAATGATGTCATCAACAGTTTCTTCTCTACCAAACAGACTACAAGTAGAATCCATAACAACAACATTTTCAGCCTTGAATTGACCTCTAATCCTTTGTCGAACATTAGCAACCCCAAAATTTCACATAGCTGTAGAAGGCCTTCCCAGTATTTCATTTCCAGTTTGTCAAAATAGATCTTGTCCCTTAGAATTGCATTTTAAATAGATAACCTTTGGGGATCAATATTAAAAGATCTTGCTAGGCTGATTTGTCCACAACATTCATTTTGTAGGTGCAACAATTGTGCCATTGTTGATGCTCATGATTCCACGAATCCTTCTAGTGAAAATGCCTTTTTCTAGCAAATCCAATACCAACAAACCATGAAAAGAGACTTAAGTGCTCAATATCACTCCCTTGTAAAAAGATTGGCTTTTGAATTGTATTTTTTCTTTAGGCAATGCCTTGTATGTTTGAATGAAGCCTAGACGACTTATAATGATGGCCTTTGCCTTAGTTATAGGTTCCAGTAGGCTGTTGTTTCGATTAACACTCAAATTGTCTCGATCCTAACTAAATCTGACCTCCTCCTAAGATTCCTCTTGCCATTGATGCACAAAGGTCTAACAGTGTCCATAAAAGGGTAATACTGAATACATTATAAGGCAACAGCCTTGAATAAAAGAATTGATCAGACACATTTCCTTGAAGCAGCAGCAAAATATTAAACAAAGGAAGATTATGTCGTTCAACCTTCCGAGTTGTCTAAATAGGTATCCACCTTGAACAATGAATGAGGATCAAATCATTTGACACTGACAAGAGTCTAACATCACCTAATGTTCCTCTTGTCATTGATCTGGGTGCGGAAGGGTGAGGGGATATGCTCTCGAGAATTATAAGGTGATGGTCTTGATACAAATTTTCAGTGGACCCGTCTCCCTTTTAAGAAATAAAGAGAGATCCTCAGCATCCACATGGACAATGATCGGAACAACAAGAGGTTTGCAAAGCTTGTAAGTTGTCCCCGAAAATGTCAGCTCATTTTTGGGACAACATATGAACTATCCTGGTTCAACAGGCCAAAATTATCTCTTCCCTTCTCAAAAATTGTTCTGAGCATTCAAATTCTTCATTATTCAAGCTTTTTCAGATTTCTACGGACTCTGCAGGCTTGAAACTACGGACTCTGCAGGCTAGGTTCTACGGACTCATTTCTATGGACTCAGTTCTACGGACTCTGCAGGCTTAAATCTACGAACTCAAAACTACGGACTCTGCAGGCCAAGTTCTACAGACTCATTTCTACGGACTCAGTTCTACGGACTTCGCAGGTGGATTTCTATGGACTCTGCAAGAAAGAAACAAGCTCTCAACACTTAGGCGATTTCAAGGTTGGTTCAATGACTTCGTTCAATCAAAAATGTCCATCCGCAAAGTTCTAAGCAAGGATTGAACCATTGAACCGTTGTCAACGGGTTCAATGGGTTCAAAGGTTCAACGTCATCGGTAAGAGTTAAGCGTTTTGGCAAAGGTTCAACAAGTTCAACCGCTTCTAAGTTCAACGGCTTCAAAACACTTATCAAAGAGAAGAAGGCTTGAACCATTGAACCGTTGAACCATTGACCACTTTGGTTCAAAGGTTCAACGGGTTCAATGGTTCAACAGGTTCAACGGCCATATGGTTCAACGTATTTGGTTCAAGAGATCAAAAAGACTTAGCCAAATAAAGAGGTTGAACTGATTGAACCATTGAACCGTTGAACCAAAGTTGGTTCAATCGGTCGGTTCAATCGACAGGTTCAAGGGGTTGCCCTAAAGCCAAAGGAAAAAGTGCCCTTGTGGAGGGCAGTGAACCAAGCCGAATGCCCTTGCGGAGGGCAATGAACCAAGCCAAGTGCCCTTACGGAGGGCAGCGAGCAAAAGCGGACAAAGAGAATTCCTTCGGAAAAGTGAATCAAGGACAAACAACCCTTGCGGAGGGCGGGCGAGGAGCAGATGGACCATTGCAAATATCCAAAAGATAGTTCCGGGCTTGAACAGTCCTTGTGAAGGGCACAATTCTCTTTCGAGAAGATTTTCCTCGGAAAAATGGTTAAGGCAAAAATCCTTCGGACTTTTTGTCCGAAAGAATTTACCCGGGAAGAAAGCACGAAAGCAAGAACCCGGCGGAAAATCGACTAAGGCAAAGAAAAGGAATATTTCCTTCGAACAAATTGTCCGAAGGAATTCCTTTGGACTTTTTGTCCGAAGCAAAAGAGCGGCAAAAGTCCGCCGAAGGAGCAAAAGCCCGTCGAGAAAATTAAAGCCCGAAGGCCATCCCAAGACCACCCGAAAGACAAGAACCCTTGCGGGGGGCTCTCCACGACCCAAAGCGGACCGTTTCTCAAGGCCCCAAAGGGTAGGTCCCCTCCGGAAAAGATCAAACGACAAAGCCGAAGGAATTGTCAAGGAAAGTGATGGGCCCGCAGACGTCAAAGTTGAACGTCGCGAACTAGCCGTTGAGATCTAGACGTCCGGTGACGTCCTCACAGCCGTCAAATTCAGGGCAACAAACTAGCCATTGGTTTCCTACCGATGACGGGCCCGAAGACGTCAAATTCATGGAAATGAAATAGCCTTTGATCTTTGAAAGCTGGAACGCAAACCCGGATGCAAAAGGCCAAAACGCCAAAGGGAAGGTTGCCTGAAAGATCCCGAAGGGTAGGTACCTTTGCGGGGGATACTCGACACTCAGAAAATGAACCGTTTTTCAAGATCCCAAAGGGCAAGTTCCCTCTGCGAAAGATCAAACCTCAAAGTGCAGCGGAAGCCGCCACGTGTCCCTTATAAAGTCGAGCAGAAGCTGCCAAATGTCATCCGTCGATACCCATTATAATTTATTTCTAAGTTGAACGAAAGTTGCCACCTGTCCCATTTTAACTCAACGGAGCATGACAAGTGTCTGCATCCGCGTTCCCCTTTTGAAGCTACTTGAGTGAGGACTGTGGTGGGCCCCAGGTGAGTTGCTAAAGTAAGCGGAGCACGCCAAGTGTCATCATCCGTGTGAATCCAAATATTTCCATAGTGTTTCTAAAAGCTCAGCAGAAGCCGCCACGTGTCATCTTCTGCAGGACTCTCAAAAGGTATCTAAAGCTTTTATAAGTAAGCGGAACAAGCCACGTGTCCCGTTTTAACTCAGCGAAACATGACAAGTGTCTGCATCCGCGTTCCCCTATGAACAAATTCAGCGACCGGCCAAAGAGATAGCCCAAGATCTCAGATCGCACAGAAAATGACGAAATACAGCAAGAAAAAGAGGAACAATGGAGAAAGATCATAAATATCCATGCATGGGATATGTTTCTAGAAGGTGAAGCAGTCCACCAGGTGGACATCGGAGAGTGCAAACATTCAATGGCGCGGCCTGTTTTTCTGCATTGAGTAAAGCGAACAACTGCGCACACATCAAGAAACACATCAGACAACCCATATTAAAAACCGATGCTCGATTCCAGCATAGCCCATGGACAGAATTTAAAATGCATTGAAGGCATTGAATGTATCGTAGGCCATTTTTGTGAAACAAAGCGCCCAAGTCTTTCTTGGAGCACTATATATTGGACTCTCTCTTATTGTTTGAGGGAGATCTCTCTGTTATCAAAAACAAAACTCTACCCAAATTGAAAGGCATTACTGAGACTTTGAGCTCAGATTGTTGATCATATTTCGTTATTTGAATAAGAAAACAAGTGATTTTTCAGACTTTGTGCTGAAATAGCTTGGTTGTTGGGGAAATTGGTTTTATGTCTGTTTTCTTAATACATTTTTTTGTCCAATTAATTAAATAAGCAGAATTAGTGAAAGTAATAAGGAAGGTGTCCTAAAGCCGGCTGTGGAGAGATTTTGTGCTGCACAATTGTCTTTAGTTTGTCTGTTTTTTGTTTCTGTGTAAAGGATCTTGGGACGACTTTGTGCCCTCATTATCCTTCGTATTTCACTCTTTGGCAGTTGCTGTGGAGACTTTGAGCTACATTTCATCCTGCTGTGTTACTGCGTCCTGTTATAGTTACTTGTCACTACCCGAAAGGTTCTTGTATTCTGTTGAACAGTACTTCTGAAAGAAGAGGAGTGCCTTCTGTCATTTCATCAGGATCTATCCTTTGATTTGTGAACATCATCTCTGAAAAAAGAGAGATGGATGGTGTTATCCTACCCCTGAGAGTTATCTTCAGCTTATTTATAGTAGATTAATATATATATAGCCCTTTCATACTTATAAGGAACCTCCCTTTGATGAGAGGAGAGATTTGTCCCCTTTTGATGTGGTAAACCTGCACATTTGGCCGACCAATCTTCCTTGCTGTGGTTGATCGGACCTATTTTGCTCATCAGTACGCTGGTGACAAAATATTTAGCCAACAGTTTTATAGTGACTCCACTGGGGAATCGAACAAGTAGTTCATATCCTTATCCATTATATACTCTGGCGACTCTCATCTGGGTCTTACCCATTATCATTATATCCTTATCCATTTATCCCGCTGTGGAAGAATGCACAGTTTGAAGCCTCAAGCTTCAAGCTGAAGAAGTGCCAGTTCTTTTCTATTTTTATTTTTACACTCTAGCAGATCCACGGTATACGCGAAGCCAAAGGGCTAAAGGTATTGTTGACCCTATATTCGAGTTGGTACAGCAAAGTAATTTTGATCTGTTTCCTTCACCATCTCGCCTCCAACGAACCAGGGATTTCCTCCTACTAAAGTCAAGTCTCCATTACCGGGCAAAGCCTCCATTTCTGCTATTAATAAAGCTTTGTCAATACTTACCCCTCTAAGATTTGTTATTCCACCTCTCCATAGTCATACTATGGCAGTTCAAGGTCCTTGGAGTAACTCTTTTGGCCCACTCAATTTAACTCCACCTCTACATGAGCTACCACGCAATTCAAGAAAAAATTTCCCCAAGTTCTATGGTGATGGGCGTAATAGGTGTGGAGTATGAGGATGTAGCAGTCAGGGTGTTCATGAAAATTTTACAAAGTGCTGCTGCAGACTGGTTCTATCATCTGCAGGCCCAAACTGTGACTGATTGGAACACTCTCAAAGCCAAATTTGAACCCAGATTCAAGCCTGCAGAAGATGTGCATGCCTTGCTAGCTCAACTCACACAAATGAAGGAGCCTCATGAACCAATGAGGGATTTCATAGCCAAGTTCGACAAGCTGAGGAACAAGATTCCTGCAATTGCTCAACCTACACCTGAGAATCTCAAATATTTCTTCATCAACTCTCAGCTACCTAAAGTAAGTTTTCTGCTGAGACGTGCTGGCCAAATAGACCTTGCTGCAACTCAAGATTTGGCCACTGAGGTGGAAGATGACCTTATCTTGGCAGAAAAGATAAGAAGAGATCCTAACAGAGGTAAATTTTTCTCATCTTCTGAATATCCATCTACATGTACCACTGATCCAATGGTGCAGAATCTAGCAAATGAGTTGTTAGCTCTCAAGAAGCAAAGGGCACAAGGAATATCTTCAGCTCCTTCATACAGAGATATGCCAAGGACATTCTCCAATCAGTCATACCAAGGCAATGCTGCCAGAAATCAAGGACAGCCAAATCGTCTTCCTCCCCCACAGGGGAAACTTGCCATTGAAGCACCCCAAACCAATTCAGCAATTGGATATCTCAAAACAGAATCTGATTTTTCTTTCCAGCCTGAATTGAATCAAGAAAATGACGTTGATCTCCTTGCAAGAGACCAAGAAAAATTAGCTGGCGACTCCAACATTGGTTTCCTGAATTACCAAGATGAACTCAGAGGTAAAGGTGAAGCAATTGATGGATCATATGCTGTATTCACCCGATACCAGAACCAGTCAGCCCAGCAAGCTGATAAAATAAAATCAGGAAAAAGTTCTCAGCCTGCAATTTCAATTGTCAAACAAAAAACTTCTCTATCTTTTCAGTCAAAGGACCCAATAAGTAATAAAAAGGTAAGTACATCAAGCATTCCTCCATCTTCAACTTCAATTCCACAAACCAATACCACCCCTCCTAAAAACCAGAAAGCTGAACTCCCTTCCTCTGTTCCTAATCCATTTCAGTCATTTGACATAATCAACCATGTAAAGAAGACCAAAATTCAAATGTCTGAATTTGAATTCTTGTAATCTAATCTTGGGCAGTTGCATAGGTTAGTTCAGAGTGTGAAGAATAAAGCCATTCCTGCAGGACAAGATGTTAAAAAGGTAACTCATGATCCCCCAAGGAACATGTCCATCCCAAACAATCTTGTCATTACTCCTCCAGCTGCCCCTGGAAAAATAGAGCTTTTCTATGTTTCTCTGTTAATAAATGGTCACAAACTGAGCAATTGCATCATAGACTCAGGTGCATCTGACAATGTCATGCCTGCCAAGGTGGCAGAATCTCTTGGACTCATGTTGACCAAAACCTTTGGGAGATGTTTCTCCATGGAAAACAAACAAGTACCTCTCTTGGGACAAATCAAGGATGCTCAATTTGCATTTGCAGCATTCCCAGACAAAAGAATCAAGATGAGAGTCTTGGTGGCCGATGTTCCAGCCTCATACAGCATTCTTCTAGGGCGAAATTTTTGCAAAGATGGTGGAGAATTGAGTATGGACTTGTCTGAAGCGAGGATCCCTGTCAAAGGCATCATGCAGAGGTTGCTTCCTGAAAATGAATCAAAATATGTTGTCACTCAGACATCAGCGCCTGAAGCTCAAATTCTTTTTGAATCTTCAAGCATGGGTAACTACTTCTTAACCACAGAGGATATTCATATTTTAGCAGATAAAAGTCATGTAGGTGGCGATCCAGGAATTGACTTAGATGAGACATCAGAAGAATTGGTAGTGTGCAGTACAAATGAAAAAGGATCTTCCCTCTCTAATGAAGGAGAATCTAATAGAAGATCAATTTTTGATGATGTTTGGATCCTGAAATTCGATGGCAGCAATTCTTCTACCGGCTCAGGCGCTGGGATTGTGTTGATATCTCCTCAAGGAGATATTTTTCCTTTTTCATACAAGTTGCAATTCAGCACAGCTAAGAACGAATCTCTATTGCTTGGATTGAAAGCTGCTCGAGATAAAGGCATTAAACTCCTTCATGCTAAAGGACATGCTAAACTGGTGGTTTGTCAGGTAAAGAACCTGTATCAAACCAAAAACGAGAGATTATGCCACCACCGCAATCTAGTCTTGGATCAAATTGAAAGCTTTGATGCTTTCAACATCTCTGCCATACCCAGAGAATTCAATGACCGAGTTAATGCACTGGTTGTTTCAGCAACTCTCTTAGTTCCTCATCTAGACTTCAAAGGAAACAAGTACACTATCGAATTGGTCTTTCGACCAAGTGTGCCTGATAATGCCAATCATTGGCAAGTGTTCAATGGCGACAACCAAATCATCGCCTTTCTGAAACAAAAAGACAGCTTCGAACATCTTCACTTCGAAGGTAGTAAGCTCCAGAAACTCGAATCAACTCCTAAAATGAATTCAGATGTAGGTGAAGAATTCTTGTAGCTAAAAGAGAATAAAATTCTCAAATGACTGGTTTCTCTCGAGAAACTGTTTGACAAGCACGACAAGCTCATCAAACAACAACAAATGGATTCAAGTTCCTCCCAGGGGTTTGATCAGATAAATTTGGGTACCAAGGGAAATCCCAAGATGGTGAACATTGAGAAGTGCTATACGCCGGAAGAAAAACTCAAATTTACTGACCTGCTTCGCCATTACATGGATGTTTTGGTGTACTCTTATGATGATCTGAAGTCACTCAGCCCTGAGAAAATTCACCATGAAATTCCTCTCAAGGATGATTCGGTGCCTTACAAGTAGAAATCCCGACAGTATAATCCAAAGATATCAGGTACTATTCTGTCTGAGATACAGAAAATGTTGAATGCTAAAATAATTTTCTCAATCCATCATTCCACATGGTTGCTAACATAGTCCCTATGAGAAAGAAGAATGGCGAAATTCGCATCTGTGTGGATTTCAGGAATCTGAATCAGTCATCTTTAAAGGATAACTATCATTTGTCCATCATGGATCAAGTACTTCAGACAGTGACCGGCTCAGAGATGTTATCAATGCTAGATGGCTTCTCAAAATATAATCAGGGTGAAGTTGGTGAAGCAGACCAACACAAGACTGCCTTCACCACACCTTGGGACACGTTTGCACATAAAAGGATGTCTTTTGGCTTGATAAATGCTGGCACCACCTTTCAAAGAGCAATGGACCTTGCTTTCAAAAATGAGATGGGTAAGTTCATTGTAGTTTATCTTGATGACTTGACCATCTTTTCTAAGCATCGCCCGGATCATATACGCCACTTGCAACAAGTGCTAGAGCGCTGTCGCCAGAATGACATTTCTTTGAACCTCAAGAAGTCAATTTTTGGAGTAACAGAGGAGAAACTTTTCGGACACATTATGTCCAAAAGAGGCATAAAGATTGACTCAGACAGAGTCAAGTCTATCCAAGAGCTTACCTTGCCTACAAGTAAGACTGTTGTTCACTCTTTCTTCAGAAAGGTGAATTTCTTACGAAAGTTCATCCTCGAGTTTGCTGAGAAGACTCGACACATTGTGAACATGATGAAGGGAAAGGCAACCTTCAGTTAGACTGAAGAAGGCAAGTCAGCATTTGAGGATATCAAGACTGCCATTGCCCATGCTCTAATTTTGGTTTGTCCAGACTACAACAAAGAGTTCACCATATACAGTTATGCTTCTGAAAACACGCTTTCAGCAATTCTGATTCAACAAAATAAAGGTATGGAATCTCCCATTTCTTTCATGAGCTGCCCTCTCAAAGCTCATGAGCTGAAGTACTCGAACATGGAGAAGCATGCTTATGCAGTGGTGAAGGCAGTCAAGCATTTCTGCTTCTACATCTTGAATTCTCACACTACTGTTTTGGTTCTTGATACCACAATCAAATCCATACTAACTCAACAGGAGTTTGGGACGAAAAGAGGCAATGGGATTGCAAAGATCCAGGAGTTTGATCTAGTCATCAAGCCAACAAAGCTGGTACGGGGAAAAGGCCTATGCCAATTAATTGTTGATAACAAACTAGAAGAAATAGAGCATGAAGAAGCAGAGGTGGAAGACACACCGACAATCCTCTTTGTCTCCACCACGAATGAGTGGTATTCAGGTATTGCTCATTTCTTTCCGTATGGTGAGTGTCCTACTCACCTATCTTACAAAGAAAGGAGGACTATCAAGTTGAAAGCTGCCAATTTTGTCCTTTGGGACAACGGCTTGTACAAGAGAAGCTTTGATGGAGTGTTCCTTCGCTGTGTGGACAAGGAGCAGCAAAGCCAACTTTTGAAATCCTTCCACAATCTAGCCTGTGGAGGACATTTTTCTGCTTCTGTGATTGCCTATAAAATTCTGCGAGCCAGGTATTACTGGCCAACTCTTTTCCAAGATGCATATAAGTGGGTAAGAAAATGTGAACTGTGCCAGCAGTTTGTTGGGAGACCCAAGTTAGTTGCCCTGCCTCTCAAGCCAGTGGTCATAGAGGAACCATTCCAGCAATGGGGAATTGATTTTATTGGAGCTGTAAACCCATCTTCAAGTGCTGGACATGATTATGTCTTTACAGCAACTGACTATTTCACTGAGTGGGTGGAAGCTATCCCAACCAAGCATGCTACTTCAGAAGTAGTGTGCAATTTCCTCAAGGAGAATATCATTTCCAGGTTTGGGGTCCCAACCAAAATTGTCACAGACAATGCAGCTTTTCACTTCCCAGAAGATTACTCAGTTCTATTTTTACTATGGGATCACCCTCTCTCACTCTTCTGATTACTTTCCACAAGGGAATGGACAAGCTAAATCAAGTAACAAGAACCTGATGACTATCATCAAGAAGCTGGTGAATGACAACTAAAGGACATGGCATAAAGCATTGGTTGATGCTTTGTGGGCAGATAGAATTACACTAAAAAAGGCAATTGGTATGTCTCATTTCCAACTTCTGTATGGTATCAATGCTGAGATACCAATCACCTTGGAATTGCCAGCATTAAAATTGGCTAAGGCAATCGAAGACCAGACATATGAAAGCTCCATCGACAAGAGGATCATGTGCTCAACTGAGCTGGATGAACAGCGAACTATGGTGGTGAACCGAATTGCTGCACATCAAAGTCTGGTGAAAAAGCTCTTCAACCAGAAAGCAAAAAACCGTGATTTCTAGGTTGGAGATCAAGTCCTATTGTGGGACAAGAGAAGAGAACCAAAGGGGATGCATGGGAAGTTTGATTCTCTTTGGAGAGACCAGTTTATTATCCATCAGCTTAATGGTGAGAACAGCTTCCTGTTGAAATATCAAGACGGCACGCTCTTTTCTCTGCCTTTCAATGGGCAGCATTTGAAGCACTTCAATTGTTGAAGTATCAGACAAATTCACATGTACATATGTATATTTGTATAGTCTTTGTTTCTGCTTTGAGTTGTTCATTTTCATTTTTTGGAGCCTTTCTTTTTGGGTAGCATGACTCCATATCCCAATGGCATACTTCAAGGCACTAGAGATTCTGGTTTCTACTCCCCTTAGCTGCTTCAAAATTTCAACTAAAGGAAGTTCCCCAACTGGAGCCAGCTGTTGTCCCCGAAAATGTCAGCTCATTTTTAGGACAACATATGAACTATTCTAGTTCAACAGGCCAAAATTATCTCTTCTCTTTTCAAAAATTGTTCTGGGCATTCAAATTCTTCATTATTCAAGCTTTTTCAGATTTCTACGGACTCTGCAGGCTTAAATCTATGGACTCAAAACTACGGACTCTGCAGGCCAAGTTCTACAGACTCATTTCTACGGACTTCGCAGGTGGATTTCTACGCACTCTGCAGGAAAGAAACAAGCTCTCAACACTTAGGCGATTTCAAGGTTGGTTCAATCAAAAATGTCCATCAGCAAAGTTCTAAGCAAGGATTGAACCATTGAACCGTTGAACCTTGAACCATTTTGGTTCAATGGGTTCAAAGGTTCAATGTCATCGGCAAGAGTTAAGCGCTTCGGCAAAGGTTCAACAAGTTCAACCGCTTCTTAGTTCAACGGCTTCAAAACACTTATCAAAGAGAAGAAGGCTTGAACTATTGAACCATTGAACCACTTTGGTTCAAAAGTTCAACGGGTTCAATGGTTCAACAGGTTCAACGGCCATATGGTTCAACGCATTTGGTTCAAGAGATCAAAAAGACTTAGCCAAATAAAGAGGTTGAACCGATTGAACCATTGAACCGTTGAACCAAAATTGGTTCAATCGGTCAGTTCAATTGGCAGGTTCAAGGGGCTGCCCCAAAGCCAAAGGAAAAAGTGCCCTTGCGGAGAACAGTGAACCAAGCCGAGTGCCCTTGCGGAGGGCAATGAACCAAGCCAAGTGCCCTTGCGGAGGGCAGGCGAAGAGCAAATGGACCATTGCAAAAATCTAAAAGATAGTTCCGGGCTTGAACAATCCTTGTGGAGGGCACAGTTCTCTTTCGAAAAGATTTTCCTCGAAAAAATGGTTAAGACAAATCCTTCGGACTTTTTGTCCGAAAGAATTCACTCGGGAAGAAAGCCCGAAAGCAAGAACCCAGCGGAAAATCGACTAAGGCAAAGCAAAAGAAGATTTTTTTCGAACAAATTGTCCGAAGGAAAAGAGCGGCAAAAGTCTGCCGAAGCAGCAAAAGCCTGTCGAGAAAATTAAAGCCCGAAGGCCATCCCAAGACCACCCAAAAGACAGGTACCCTTGCAGGGGGCTCTCCCCAACCCAAAGCAGACCGTTTCTCAAGGCCCTGAAGGGAAGGTCCCCTCTGGGAAAGATCAAACGACAAAGCCAAAGGAATTGTCAAGAAAAGTGACAGGCCCGTAGACGTCAAAGTTGAACGTCGCGAACTAGCCGTTGAGATCCAGACGTCTGGTGACGTCCTCGCAGCCGTCAAATTCAGGGAAACAAACTAGTCGTTGGTTTCCTATCGATGACGGGCCCGAAGACGTCAAATTCACAGAAATGAAATAGCCGTTGATTTTTGAAAGCTGGAACACAGACCCGGATGCAAAAGGCCAAAACGCCAAAGGGAAGGTCGCCTGGAAGATCCCGAAGGGTAGGTACCTTTGCGGGAGATATTCGACACTCAGAAAATGAACCATTTTTCAAGATCCCAAAGGGCAAGTTCCCTCCGCGAAAGATCAAACCTCAAAGTGCAGCGGAAGCCGCCACGTGTCCCTTATAAAGTCGAGCGGAAGCTGCCAAATGTCATCCGTCGATACCCATTATAATTTATTTCTAAGTCGAACGGAAGTTGCCACGTGTCCTGTTTTAACTCAGTGGAGCGTGACAAGTGTCTGCATCAGCGTTCCCCTTTTGAAGCTGCTTGAGTAAGGACTGTGGTGGGCCCCGAGTGAGTTGCTAAAGTAAGCGGAGCGCGCCAAGTGTCATCGTCCGCGTGAATCCAAATGAGTCCCAAATGTTTCCATAGTGTTTCTAAAAGCTCAGTGGACGCCGCCACATGTCATCTTCTGCAGGACTCTCAAAAGGTATCTAAAGCTTTTATAAGTAAGCGAAACAAGCCACGTGTCTCATTTTAACTCAGCGAAGTATGACAAGTGTCTGCATCCGCGTTCCCCTGTGAACAAATTCAGCGACCGACCAAAGAGATAGCCCAAGAGCTCAGATCGCATAAAAAAGGACGAAATACAGCAAAAAAAAGAGGAACGATGGAGAAAGATCATAAATATCCATGCATGGGATATGTTTCTAGAAGGTGAAGCAGTCCACCAGATAGACATCGGAGAGTGCAAACATTCAATGGCGCGCCCTGTTTTTCTGCATTGAGTAAAGCGAACAGCAGTGGACACATCAGGCAGCCCATATTAAAAATCAATGCTCGATTCCAGCATAGCCCATGGACAAAATTTAAAATGCATTGAAGGCATTGAATGCATCGTAGGCCATTTTGTGAAACAAAGCGCCCAAGTCTTTCTTAGAGCACTATATATTGGATTCTCTCTTATTGTTTTAAGGGAGATCTCTTTGTTATCAAAAACAAAACTCTGCCCAAATTGAAAGGCATTACTGAGACTTTGAGCTCAGATTGTTGATCATATTTCGTTATTTGAATAAGAAAACAAGTGATTTTTCAGACTTTGTGCTGGAATAGCTTGGTTGTTGGGAAATTTTTTCTTATGTCTGTTTCCTTAATACATTTTTTTGTCCAATTAATTAAATAAGCAGAATTAGTGAAAGTAATCAGGGAGGTGTCTTGAAGTCGGCTATGGAGAGACTTTGTGCTGCCACAATTGTCTTTAGTTTGTCTGTTTTCTATATCTGTGTAAAGGATCTTGGGACGACTTTGTGCCCTCATTATCCTTCGTATTTCACTCTTTGGCAGTTGAGGTGAAGACTTTGTGCTACATTTCATCCTGCTATGTTACTGCGCCCTGTTATAGTTACTTGTCACTACCCGAAAGGTTCCTGTTGTCTATTGAACAGTACTTCTAAAAGAAGAGGAGTGCCTTCTGTCATTTCATTAGTATCTATCCTTTGATTTGTGAACATTTCTGAAAAAAGAGATATGGATGGTGTTATCCTACCCATGAGTGTTATTTTCAGCTTATTTATAGTAGATTAATATATATATAGCCCCTTCATACTTATAGGGAACCTCCCCTTGATGAGAGGAGAGATTTGTCCCCTTTTGATGTGGTAAACCTGCACATTTGGCCGACCAATCTTCCTTGCTGTGGTTGATCAGACCTATTTTGCTCATCAGTATGCTGGTGACAAAATATTCAGCCAACATAAGTGACTCAGGTTTCCCCTTGCCATAATATCTCCACATCGACTTCTTCTGACGAGCAACGGCCCCTTGCTACAAAGGAGTGGTGTCATCTGTTGGTTGATATTTCCAGATGGCTACGAATCAGCAGTATATAAGAAATAAATGGAAATTCATTCAAAAGCAGAGTTTGTCTTTAGACAAGACCTACGCAAAATGAGATAAGATGGATTTTGAGCACAACGACAAGAATAATTGCACAGGAGAAGATCTGAGACGTTAATGAAGGTACCATGTAGATGATTTGGCATGTCTTGGAAGATTTACTTGGATTGTGCCATGTGTTTTGATGACACGAGTTTTTTTGTGGTTTGGATGAGCACGTGTCACCTCAATGATCCACTACCTTAGTTAACATTTGTATATATAGAACAGTCGTGCTTTGTTGTAAGGATCTTTTCCCTTGGAATTTTGGTTCATCTCCTAGAGGTATTTCACAAGAAATAGTAGGCTTATCCATTTTCGAGTCTTTGGATTGATATGCAATTGTGTATCATTTGAAACATTCATTTAAGGAGTTGTGGTTGTTCTACCACTCTTCACCAAAAACTCATGTGGATGGTTTAATCTTTTAATGTTAGTTGCAGTGTTAGATTTCTTACCTCTTGCATATTTTTAATTGTGCTTAGAAGAATTGAATCAGTTTTGTAATACTTTTGTAGTGTTTGTTCTGTGGAATAAGGTTAAAGATCACACCATTTTGTCACATCGACCTCTTTTGTTATGAATTTATAGTATTTTCTCTCACTCTTATCACCCCAAGAAGTTAGCATTAGGAAAGGAGAGCACCTAATCTAGATATTGTCTTAGTTAAAATGCCTAAGCATTCCATTGTGACACCTGAATTGTGGTTGCATTGGTATTCATTTACAGTTAGGTAATTTATGGTGCCAATAGTTTTTGGCATATCCAATGGGACTACTAGTGAAGTTTCAAAGATTTTAGTCTAATAGACTCGAATCATTGGATCACATTATTTCAGTTAGTGGGTTCTTCACATAAAATACTACGGTTTGTATTTCAATTAGTAGGTTCTTCACATAAAATACTACGGTCTTAAATCCATAAAATCCAATAATCAAGAAGAAACATTCCTAAGATTTGGTGAAGGTCTTGGAAGATCCACCCTCGTAAAAGCATTGCATTCATTCACCTGGGCATGCTACACCCTTAACTAATAGCATGTATTAGGATGTGTGGCCGACAGGTGGCTAGCATAACCTTATAGTTAGTCATGATAATTTATATATCTTCATATTGGTAGTAGTGTCTACCTATAGACTATCCATATCCTACGTAGGATATATATAGGAGGTAGTGGTTAGTATTGCAGTATCATATTACGAATTAAGTTCTTATTACAAAGATGTGGAAATTGCCTCATCGAAGTGGCTCAGTTATATATTTCCAATATTTTGCTCTGCTATCAATCATTTGTGTGGATTTATTCTATTCTACTCTTATTATTTTGATTCACTAATGTGCTCTGCTCCAAAAATTTATAGTCCCATCCGTTGTGACTTTGATTTATCTAAGTAATTTCATTATAGTAGTATAAGAGTTTTGATGTGGGCAAGCCTTTGTTGTGCATTTGCTTAGTGTTTGTTCTATTGATGGGTCAAAAAAAATTACTTTCAATCTAGGAGTTTAAGGTTTTCGTATGCCCGAGGGAAATTCGCATTTACTTTTACAAAAAAATATTGAAGTTTTCTACACCCTTGTGCAACATAGCAATCGTTGGATTTATCCCAAGAGACAGTCGCAAAGCTACAAGCCTCTGTCAACCCTAATTTTGAGATTTTTTACCCTTGTGCAATATAGCAGTCATTGGACTCATCTTGACGAGACGATCACATTGGTATAATTTCCCAATAATTTTTTTAAACCCCTAGTAAATCCGACTCCATAAACCCTAAACCCTAATCCCCAAACCCTAAACCTTGAACCCTAATCCCTAAAGTCTTTACATGTCAGAACCGCACACTAGGGGCTAAGGCAAGAGTTTCCTCACTCCCAACAAAACTCCTGACAAGAAAGAGATGGAATCAAAAACATGAATTGAAATGTCCCAAACTTGGACAAATCACTGAATTCTGATATTTTTGCAAACCCTAAGGTAAAAATCAGTTTTCTAATTTTTCACCAGCAAACCCTAGGGTAAAAATCAGTTTTCTAATTTTTCACCAACACACCCTAGCTGAAATCAACCTTCCAACATTATCTTAAAAATAGGGTGATTTAAATGGCACAGAAAGGCAAGCCAACAAGTGAGTTTTTCTTTCTAAAAATGGACATTCCTCTTCAAACCCTAAGATCCAAAATTAGAAGAAAAGTGCAGATTTAATAACTACCCTTACAACTCCAAGAAAAGTGCTTTTGGACCTCACAAATGATCCAATAAATTATGAAATAAATTACTGGAATTATTGACAATTTTTCAATGACTAATGGAGCACTAAATCATGAAATTTCAACCATAAAATATGTCGATTTATACCACAATCCAGATCTGAATATTTGAATAAAATACTGAATTTTCCTCAATCCAAAGTGCTGGAGAATTCCTCAAAAATAGGGAAATATATGTAGGAAAATTATAAATATTATTTAGACTTGGAAAAACCCAACAACCCTCTCCCACAAGTCAAATACCAAGCACCCCAGCTGTAGAAAATCACAATAAATTCCAAAATGATGTTAGTGCACAAAATAACCTCCAACAACAGTGATTCACTCCCCACTCCAAGTGCCAACCTCCAAAAGCAAGTCGCCCACCTAAAAAAGCCTTATTTGTCTTTTTCCTAAATTTGAAGAACAATGGCATCTCCTAAATGGAGTTGCCTGCTTTGAAGGTTTTTGTCTTCAAGACAATGGCTCAAGCATTTCATACTTAATGACCAATATTTGAATATCAATAATAACATAACCTTTCCAAATGATTCCTCTTTTACCTTTATATCCCGCCAAGTGTGGCACCCAAAAGAGGAAGGGAGGGTAACTTCAAATAATTAAAATACTTTTTTCTTATATTCTTTTTAAATCACTTAAACCTCCATGACCCTTAAAGGTCCCCTCTTTAAGTCAAATAAGAAACATAAAGTAACTTCCAAAAAGGTATATTTTACAAATATTCAATAAAAAATATTTAATACTCTTTCCCTTCTTGCTTGTCCCTTAGCCCTCGAGAATAAGTTAAAGCTAAGGGTCTTCCATGATGTCCCTATCAAAAGAGGGACATGACAATCCTCCCTATCCAAAATTGCTTGTCCTCAAGCAATATAAGTAACCAAAGTGCTATATCCACCATAGGCTTTGTGTAAAACTCGAACCTAGGCCCCTCTTGATGAAGCCTTCTACTGTTGTAGATGAAGTTCCCTTGCTGCTCATGCAAGTTGGAAATGAAAAAACAGCAATACCTTATCTTTTTCCTTCTTGTCATTGAGCCCAAGTATTTTGAAAATGCCCATAAGATGATGAAAACAAGAAAAACTTCAGAATTGGCATCACAAAGGTGGCTGAAAAAATGTATTCAGCAAGGTGATCTTCAAGTATTAGGGCCTTGATTGCCCTTGTATCAACACCTGCACAAGAAGCAAAGACATTAGTCCAAATAATTATCTTCCCTTTCACTTTTGTATCTTTGGCAATGCCTTCTTTATGGGGTATGGCTGCAAACTCCTCATTGTTAGGCATGGTACAGCCCCTAACATCCTCCTTATCAGCCTTCAAAATGATTTTTCATCTTAACAACCTACTGCCCGAAGTGTATTCTACCTTATTCAACTCATACTAGCTGCATATACCCTTGATTCCACCTCTCAAACTCTCAATTTCAAACCTCCTAAGGGCTGGAATCTCATACGTGGAAGTGGTAACTCCACCCTTGGTCCACATATTCACTTGCCTTCTTGCCTTGGAGCGAACCAACTCCTTCATAAATCTGAACCATTTGCTATGTGAGCTGATTTGACCTCCAACAGCCCTGCAAGTCTCCAATGGAGCCAACCAATCCATCACCAATGTGGCTTCCAACAAACCCTTCATGTCTATGCCACATAAAGAAAACATTATGGACCCAAGCAAGCAAAAGAAATCAGAACTAGGAAATGTTAAAGCGCTGCCCCTTATATACATTTTGACGATCCTGGGAGCACATGTTGAGTCCCACAAACATTGAGGTTGCATGCCTTGGGGAAGTGGTGCATCAATTGGACCTTTGTCACCAAGGAAAGACCCACACTTTTTGGCAATTTCAGACTTTATAGGGCGCTGTACATTTCCCTTTTTCACCTTGATCCATGGACATATATTCCGCTGAAGTTGCTCATTTACCCCTTCAATACTACCAACACCAAGCGTCCTCTTGATTTCAAACCTTGGGGTGCATTTATCTAACTGAGTTGACACTTTGTTCCTCACATTTTCAGAACATATACTTGGCTGAATTGACATAAAAAACTCTAAATTTTCTGAGTGCATTTGCAACCTCTTTCCCATTCAATTTTCAAAATTTCTTAATCTCTTCACATATGGAATTTCAGTCAACACTAATTTCAAACATACATTTTCAGAATTTGTAGGGCTTAGAGAAAAAAGGATTAAATAATTCTCTTCATACCTTGGTAGCAAACTAGCATGGTCTCCCTTCAACAAAACCTTGATCACTCTAACATGCCTTAGAAACCATATTTTAACATGCCTTAGAAACCAGCTCATGCAAAGATAAATTTGAAAGTTTTTTTCATACCTTAAGAGGCTGCCTTATGACCCATTCATTGATTTTTTTGTAAGGGTAACTTTCTTCCATCTTTGCTCTGCTCAACAAGCCATGTATGTGACCAATTTTATCCATGAGAGTTGGCTGCTCCAACTTAGGAAAAACAACTTGCCCTGTTGTCCCTATCGGATTTCCTTCAAGCAACATTTAAACCCAAGGAAACATCATCAAACTTCGCAAATTACAGCTGTCCAAAGAAAACACTAGTACTGCAACATGTGAAATAGAGAGTATCATCATATCATGGATGTAGCAATGCATCATCTCATACAAAATTATGATAATAGAGGGTGGAACCAACCATACAGTGGCTAAAGATGCTCCAACAACATCAAAAATTGAAAGATTATCCCAATGTATGACTGAATTTATTTGTAGGACTGCATACAAGTTGTTGGGCTGCCCAGAAATGATGATGGCAGCAGCCTTCCTACTTGCAATATAGGTCTTTTGTAGTAATACATTCCCCTTGAGCTTCTCTTCACACCATGTGATTGAAAATCCCTTAAAAGTAGTTTCAAACTGAAATTTTTTTACCTTAATGACTGCAATTACTTGCATGGCAGCAAGCTTATAATTTGGTTCCAATGAGTGACTCATGAATTGTGTGTATTGGCCCTTCACAAAATTGTTAGAATTCACTACATTCCATATAAGATCCCTTATGAATTTTCTTTGGATGCATAAGATGAACTTATCAACCATATTGAAATTAGGGCCTCTAACATCCATCTTGGCATGTTGCCCATGATGACCATTATCTAGTGATAAAAACAAATCTAGAAGACCTCCATACCTTAGCTTGTGATTAGCATGCTTGTCTCCCATTGCCAACACATCTTATTCATCCCTATAACTCACATTTCTTCTTTCATGAGTATGCTTATCGAATGAACCAAAACCAATGTGAAAGGAGAATGTTGCGGTCCCATCTAGCATACCTTGGAACTTAACTAAAGGATAGTCATCTCCAAATACCAAAACATGTGCATGCTGTCCAAGATGACAAAAAAATAGTGATGACATAAGTGGAAGTCATAAATCTGAACTGTTTGCATACCTTTGGCTGCCCTAATAATGCTCATCTCTCTTTGCTAAATAGACATGGGTTGAGATGTCTTCCATAACCCCAACCTTGTAAATACCATGGCTTTCAATTAAGACGCTTATTTTTGTATGCCAACCTTCCAATGTCAACCTATGCATGCCTATATTCATCCATACCCCAAACAATTCTGATTTTTCTTTATTCCCATGGAATCGGCCATAAAGAATTTAAAATCGGAACTGAGAACTTTTGTAAAACTCAAAAGATTACCAGGATCCCATACCTCTCGGTACCAATAATTATGAGCTTGAATCAAGGAGTCCTCATGCCTTATATCCTCAAGATTTCCAATATTTTCTTTAATCACATGACTCTTTGTAGGGTTGTTCTGAAAATCAGTCAATGGATATTCGAAAGATGGTGCAAATTATTCAAACTTGAATCCTTTGTAAGTGATGCCCTTTTGCTTCAATTTGATCCTTCTTTGGCTCAAGCTCCTTGTTTTCATCTTTTGTGACTTCACTGTCATGCATACAATCTTAGAAGATAAATAGACATCTTCTACAAATAAAATATATTTACCTTGTTCTTTTGATGGCTCATGAAGTTGTTGAACAACTTCTTGTTTCACCTTGAGAAGTTCTAATTTTTCTGTTATGCCCTCTTTAGGGACTACCCTTTGCAACCCCATTGGTTGCTTCATAGTTTGTTGGAGACCTTCACTAGGCTGCCCCAAATTTTCTAATTTTTGAAGCTCATCATTCACATGTAGTTCATTCTTCTCTTCTTCTAAAAGAGACCTTTGAGGTCTAGGGCTTAACCCTACAGACTTTGCCACGTCCTTGGAACTTAGTGCCTTCAATTCCCTCTAATAATTCTCCATGGCTTGCAACAATTCATCCATGGCTTCATCCATTGTCCTCTTCTTCATCCCTACTTTTTGAATGGGATCTTTGTATTCCTTTTTTGGCAAAAACCTAGGTTACCAATCCATTGAAGTCACTCGCACCTCACAGCTTGACAAGAAATTGGCTCTGATACCATTAAAATGTCCCAAACTTATTAGACAAATCACTGAATTCTGAAATTTCTACAAACCCTAAGTTAAAAATCAGTTTTCTGATTTTTTCATCAGCAAACCCTAGCTGAAATCGACCTTCCAAAATTAGCTTTAAAATAGGATGAATTAAATAGCACAAAAAGGCACGCCAACAAGTGAGTCTTTCAAAAAACGGAGATTCCTCTTCAAACCCTAGGTGCCAAAATTAGAAGAAAATTGCAGAATTAATACTTGCCCTTACAACTCCAAGAAAAGCACTTTTGGACCTAACAAATGATCCAATAAATTATGAAATAAATTACTGGAATTATTGACAATTTTTCAATGACTAATAGATCACTAAATCATGAAATTTCAATCATAAAATATGCCAATTTATACCACAGTCCAGATATGAATATTTGAATAAAATACTAGATTTTTCCCACACCAAAGTGCTGGAAAATTCCTCAAAAATAGGGAAATATATGTAGAAAAATTATAAATATTATTTAGGCTTGGAAAAGCCCAACAACCCTCTTTCACAAGTCGAATAGCAAGTCGCCCCAATTGTAAAAAATCACAATAAATTCCAGAATGATGTTAGGGCACAAAATAACCCTCCAACAACAGTGATTCACTCCCCACTCCAACCTCCAACCTCCACAAGCAAGTCGCCCACGTAAAAAACCCTTATTTTGTCTTTTTCCTAAATTTGAAGAACAATGGCAGTTCCTAAATGGAGTTGCCCCATGGAAAAAAGAGGGTTTGCATCCTCAATCTTTTTGCTTTGAAGGTTTCCGTCTTCAAGGTAATGGCTCAAGCATTTCATGCTTAATGACCAATATTTGAATATCAATAATAGCATATCTTCTCCAAATGATTCCTCTTTTACCTTTATAGCCCTCCAAGTGTGGTGCCCAAAAGAAGAAGGAAGGTTAACTTCAAATAATTAAAAGACCTTTTTCTTATGATCCTTTTAAATCACTTAAACATCCATGACCCTTAAAGGTCCCCTCTTTAAGTGAAATAAGAAACATAAAGTAACTTCCAAAAAGGTACCTTTTACAAATATTCAATCAAAAAAACTTAATACTCTTTCCCTTCTTGCTTGTCCCTTAGCCCCAAAGAATAAGTTAAAGCTAAGGGTCTTCCATGATGTCCCTATCAAAAGAGGGGCATGACAGGTATCGGTGAAGCTTCTGTTATAGGGTTTTCTTCGATAGATTACAGAGTGAACCAACTTGATTACAATGTGCAAAACATACAATCTTAAATGGCCAATAAAGGAGATCTCGACAAAATCAAACAACGATTGGAGCAGTAGGGCAATGTTTGGATAAACTTATGGCCTTGCAAAAGACTCCGCAAAACCAACCATAGTTCACCAATGCACAACCCAATCATGTTGGATCTTTTGTCCAACCCAATCCAAATCCATAACACATAGCCTCAGCCTTCTCTTTGTTCCAATTCAGGGCCTTGTAACATGCTTCCACAAGTGGAAATGCATAAGTTCGACGAGAAGAAACCAGTCACCTGATCAGCCAAATAGAGATTTTTTTTTTTATGTACATCTGATCCCATGTCGACAGAAGGTCACAATGACATTCTTATATTTGGAACGTGAGCAATTCACAATGGCATTCTTATATTTGGTATCAATTGTTGTGTGCTCAAAAGAAGAAGATTCTTAGTGTCACCGGGTTAGTTTTTATTGAGGGTTTATAAATGCACTATAGCAACAATGTGATGGAGAATTATTTCAACAATTAGCAAAATTGTGACAAACATGATTGGTCAAGGATTATATTCAGTAATTCTGGAATCTATCCTTGTGAGTGGAGACGATCACAGAGGAGAACATGAATGACCTATTTCTTGGGGGCTTCAAGGATCACATCAAACATGAAGTACACATGTTCAATCCACTTACTATATTTGATTCTATTATCATGGCATGCACGACAGAGGGCATAAGAGATCGGAGCACTCTAATGCCAATATTCCCTCAGCAAACCAAATTGACTCCTCAACAAATTGAAGAGAAAAGGGGCAAAGGGTTATGTTTTAACTATGATAGAAAATATAGTTGAGGACATAAATGTGCTGAAATGAAGTTTCTCTACATTGAAGGCAGCAATGAAGATGATGATGAAGAAGTAGAATTAAAGGTTGTTGATGAACCAAATGAGGAGTCATTAGATATCCAATCAACTATTTCTTGCCATACACTTTTAAGCGTTAGCAGCCCATAAACCCTTAAGGTAGTGGGTTTCCTAAAAATACATATGGTGGCAATATTAATTGATTTGGGAAGTACTCACAACTTTATCAAGAGTAAGTTGGTTGCTCGCTTGAATGATTTTGTTTATCCAGCTTTAGAATTTCAGGTCATGATTGCAAATGGTGGTATAATCATTTGTACAAGAAAATTTCATAGTATTAAACTCTCCCTAGGAGACTAATTTCTATATTTCCCTATGTTCAACATTCCCATGGGCAGAGCAAACATTGTGTTGCAATCCAATGGCTCACTACTTTGGGAATGACTAAGTTGAATTTTGAGGCATTGTTCATGCATTTTCATTCAGAGAAAAGGACATTTGAACTGCGTGGGCTACATGCAAAGTCCTCACAGTTGGTTAGCTCTCATCAAATGCAGAATATTCTTAAAAAAGGAGCAGATGAGTTTGTGGTGCAGTTTTTTTATTAGAAGTAGAACCAACAAAGGTGCCTACACTCCCAGATTTACAAACAATTGTCAACAAAAATGTAGTACTTTTTGGAGATACACCAAAAGGACTACCACCCAAAATGGATCATGATCATGCCATTCAACTGGTACCATGGATCCAACCACACAACATCAACCTTATAGGTGCCCATATGTGTAAAAGAGTGAGATTGAAAATATATTGCAGAAGATGCTCAAGGCAGGTATTATCCAACATAGCGAAGTGCTTAGTCCTCTCTAGTCTTGATGGTACGTAAGAAGGATGACAACTGGGAAATGTGTCCAGACTATAGGGAACTCAACAAAGTACACCATCCAAAATAAGTTTTCAATTTCAATAATTGATGATTTCGTAGATAAGTTACATGTATACTTTACGAAACATGACCTTCACTCAAGCTATCATCAAATTAGAATCGGAGATGAGGATATACATAGGACAATTTTCAGAACCCATGAGGGCCACTATGAATTTTTGGTGATGCCCTATGGGCTCACAAATGTACTATCTACATTTCAAAGTCTAATGAACTTTTTATTTCGACCATTTTTGCATTAATTTTGTCTTGGTGTTTTTTTATGACATAATATACAACAAAACAGAGGACGAACATTTGCAACATTTGAATCAAGTTTTGTAAACTCTGGAACAACATTAGCTCAACACCAAGCCTTCCAAGTGTGCTTTTGGAGTCAAGGAAGTGGAGTACTTGGGTCACATTGTTTCCCTGAAGGCATAAAGGTGGACCCTCGTAAGATCAAGGCCATGGTCAAATGTAAAGTACTTATAACCCTTAAGAACCTGCGGAGCTTCTTATGGCTCACAGGTTACTATCTCTGATTTATAAAAAATTACAACAGCATAGCAACACCACTCACAGCTTTATTGAAGGAAGAATCCTTCTATTGTAATGAGGCAACCACCATGGCATTTGAGAAGTTGAAGGAGACCATGTGAAACACTCCAGTACTAGCTACCCCAGCGTTTCCCATAACTTTTGTTGTTGAATGTGATGCTTCGGGATATGGCATGGAGGCGGTACTCATGCAAGGAAGAAGACCTATTTTGCATCTAAGAGTCATCAACTCAAGAGTAAGAATTTGCTTAAGCCCATTTATGAAAAGGAAATGATAGCTATCCTTCATGCAATCAAAAAATGGAGACCATAATTGATGGGAAGACACTTCAAGGTAAAGACATATCATGATAGTCTAAGATACTTCTTAGAACAGAGGTTATCACGAGAAGAACAACAAAAATGGATCACAAAGAGCACATGTGGTAATGACTTAACATCCTCTCAACAGAGTAAGAGAAGGTGTTGACGCAGTGGATTGCACCCTGGGCAAGAGGCCGAGCTCCTGCCTTCCACACTTCAAAATGGAAACTCCCCTCTCGCCTGTGGGACCGGCGAAGCTGGAGGGGAGAGTCTCTAGATAAGGGCTAGCTCCCTTTGATGTATCTTTTAGGCCCTGGATTCCTACTGCTAACAAATAAAATGAAAAAAACGGGGGGGATGAAAAGGGAGAAGGATGTTGAAAACAGAACCTAAACCTAAACTTAAAAAGGTGATACACCAAAAAAGATGACCCACTCAGCCCAATCATACACTTTTCACCAAGAAGCGCCCATACACTTCATCTGATGTGGGAAACTCTCCTGTATCAGTGAGTCAGGGGTCCGTAGAGATACAGGGAGGAAGAACTGTCAAAGGTGTTTTGAGACACACTTTGGCGGCCTATTCACATGCGCCTATATTTCTGTTGTAGACACTTCTGGCAGACTTGCAGAAGAAGAAACTTCATAATGCACTAGACATGCTGGAGTAGTTATGTGAAAAGCATCAAAGAAAATGACTTAACAAAAAAGAAAACATAGACATATGCGTGAGTGCAAGTCCAGATGGAGGTAAAAATGCCAAGTCTTGATTCAAGGTAAAAATCCGACAGAGTTCTGCCTTACAAGCCCGAGAGATTTTTGGGCAGAGCTTTGCCTTACGGGCTCAGAGAATGGATCCCTTCTCAAAATGAGAATTTTACAATATATAGAAAGAGAAGAGAACTTGGCGCTTTCTGGGAAAGACTTTGGCGCTCTTTTTTCAAGTGGCCAATGTGCGTTCCGAGCCTTGGGAAAAGGAAGCCGTTTGATTGTTGGCTCTTGCTTTGACTTTGGCATTCCAACATTAATGAGGAAGCATGGACCGTGCCTCTTTTCTGCGAACCGACTGCTCCCTTCAAGGCATTTACGCGGCTTGTCTGCTTATAAATGCATACTGGAGAAAACAAGCCACGCCGCTTACTGTTTGCGCTGTTTGGTGACCACCTGGCAAGCGTTGTTCCAACTGCAGGAGTAAATCCCTGAGTTGACACCTCTCCTTGCCACCTAGACTGTTTGTCCGCTTTTGCACTTTGTCTTCTTCCTGGTTTTTGTCTTTTTTTGGCTCCTTCGGCCCTCGGGGCTATCCTTTTGGCGGGTCGCTGAGTTCCTTGGGCTCCTCTTTAAGGCTTTTCAAAATCAACTGCTATTTCACGAGCCTTGAAATTGACGTTCGCGCACCCGTCACTGCGTTTGAATACCCAACGGCTAGTTTGTCGTGCTTGATTTTGACGTCCTTGGGCCCGTCACCCCTTGGACTTTCTTCGGCTTTCTTGCTTCGGCCTTTCTTGCTTCGGCCTTTTTTGCGGACTTCTCCCCGCAGATTTTTTCCCGCGGAATTTTTCCCGTGGACAAAAGTCCACAAGAAATTGCCTTCGACCACTTTTTCGGATTTTTCCCCTGGGCTTTGGCTCGCAGCTTCCTTTCCGAATTTCTTCGGACTTTTTGTTCGAAGGAATTCCTTCGGACAAAAAGTCCGAAGAAATTATTCTTCATCTTAGTCTTTTCACTTGCTTTTTCTTCGGCTTTGTTGCCCTTCCGAATTCCTTCGGACAAAAAGTCTAAAGGATTTCTTCCTTTGCTTCTTCAAACTGCCTTGAAAAAGTGCCCTTCGGAAAAATTGGAAAAGACCCTTCCGAAGGGCATTTCCTTTGCGTTGAACAAAATTCCGAAGGAAACTTACCTTTTTGCGGCTTTCTCTGTGGCCTCCTTGAAAGTGTTTTCTGCCCTCTGCAAGGGCTCTTGAATCCAGAACTGCCCTCCACAAGGGCTCTTGAATCCAAAACTGCCCTCCACAAGGGGCACTTGTCCTTCGGAAGATTCTCTTGAACATTTTTGCTTGAACCGCTCCTTTGAACCAACCGTTGAACCGAACATTGAACCAACACTTTGAACCAAGCCAACTGAACCAAGTCATTGAACTGACTGAGTGAACCAAGTGATTGAACCATCTAATTGAAACAAAGCATTGAACCAACTGAATTGAACCAAGCCGATGAACCCTTTGATTGAACCAAAGCTGTTGAACCAAAGCTGTTGAACCATTTGATTGAACCAAAGCGATGAACCAAAGCATTGAACCAAAGCGTTGAACCAAGGTATTGAACTGAAACATTGAACCGGTTCAACGGTTCAACGGTTCAAAGATGCTAACTCATGGAAAGATCATGTCATTGAACCACTTTCCCAACTTTAAGGAAAAGTGTCTTTGAACCATTTTAGCTCTCTTTCCTTATAAATTTCTTCGGAGAAGAGTCCGAAGAAGCTTTGCAAAACCTTGCACTCTTTGAACTGGTTCTTCATCTGCCGAAGGAACTAATCTGCAGAGTCCATAGAAATGGCCCTGCAGAGTCCATAGAAATCCTACAGAGTCCGTAGAAATGGACCTACAGAGTCCGTAAAAACCCTGCAGAGTCCATAGAAATTTGCAAGACTCGTGCAAAATCAAAAAGTACTGGCTCAGGACAGCAGGGGAAAAAAGGGGACCGGTTTTTTGGCTTGTTGAGCCAAAAATGGTCAACAAAAGGTTCTTGAAGACCACGACCACACAATGGGTGACTACTTTGTAGCAAATGCCATCGGCAAGATGGAGTCACTCAAGATCTACAGAAAAGAGAAAGATATGAAGAACCTTTGACCACAAATAATTTATGTTTTAAATTCTTGAATCTCTAAACCACATGGAAAGCTAACACCTCCAGGAGACAATCCTCGGTACCACATTCAACCATAAAATAAAACACAACAATCTCTCTCTTAGACTTAATTATCTTCTTATTGGGGTCGTGAATAGGAACCACAAGCATCACCATTCAAGGATGGTCTTCTTATTCCAACAAGGTAAGATAACTTATCTATTCAAAGAAGAATAAAGCCATTATTGATCCACTAAAAAAATAGATATTAACTCTTATTTCCAAAGTCTGATCAATTTCTTTTAAAGTTGAAAGCTAGAAGGCTCCTCAAATCCTTATTTCAAAGGTAATAAAATGAGTCTCAAGGGTATCCAATCATTTGCCTCGGATATCCTTCTATCAAAAGCGTCAAGACTTTAACAAGGAGCGGTGAGAACAATCTATGGACTCAAAAATATTATATTAATCCGTCATGACATGGTCAGGGCTTGGTTGCCTATGTTAGCAATGAGACTTTATAAATGATTCCTACTCTCCTAGACTCCGAACTCCTCAATATCATATTACTATTAAGGATGTGATGACATCCTATGGTGGACTTTAGAGGCTTTTGACTATCCTCCAAATCTAAACTTTGACTAAGACCAAGAGGAGATACCATTCTATTCTATTGTGACTCATGAATGGCAGTTTTTCTCCTCCCCACAAGATTGTTAACATGCTTCATTATATAGAGATTAAGAATGAATAGCAGACTAGTCTTTCTTGATTATGACACTTTTTTTAATCCCTATTCATTTTTCAGATAGGAGCAAATCCGTTATGCCTGCCATAAATTAATAACAAAGGGCTACACAATGATGTCTGTGGTAGATGTTTTCAGAAACACCTTGTTTACTCCTATGGAGATAATGCTAAGTCATTGCGATCATTATCCAAGAAAAGTGTTAAACATTCTTCCTTAAAGAATTGTCGTCTCCTTCATACGAGACTTTAAAAAAAACATAAAAGTTGGTTGTGTTTTGAGGTGAGTGGATTTGGTGTGTTACAGCCTGAAAAAAGTTCTAGTAAATCTTGGTTTGCAAAGGTTTCTTGTCCGTTGCTCTAAAATCCAAGGAGAGAATGACCTGGATATACTCCACAACAAAATAAAAAATCATCTGGGTCACTTAGTGTGGCTGAACAAATGAAGAAAGTCACTGCAACAATCACTCTATGGGATGCCTTATTAATCCCTAGGCAAGTGGATTGATTACAAGATGCGTTGAAGCAACACACTGGGAAAGGACCATCCAAATGAAAGGAAGTTGATCTCAAAGAAAAGAAGCCACCCAAGCAAGCTTGTCAAGTAAACAATGTAGAGGTATGTAGGAAAAAGCCTCCTCCCTTTTATGTTTCCTTAATAGCTTGGTGATTTCTTGATTGATAATTGTATGATTGATTCTAGTGAAAGAAGCACCGTAATGCCAAAGAGAATTGCTGGTGTATTAAGAATTAATTATACCCCATCTAAAAGAGGTGTTACCTAGCTTGATGGGACCCCAATTAAAAGGGTTGGAATAATTAAGGATTTTCCCTTGATCTTTCATGCTTGTCCGAGCATTAGTGTGCCCCAGGAGAATGTAGTAATAGATTTGCCCCATGTGTTTGGGGATAAATCTATCAAGATATTTCATAGCTAAGATTGGTGGGTATTTGTCCTTAGACTGTTCTCCTATGATAGTAATAATTGTTGTCAACCTGGAGTTGCACCCTGATTGAAGACGTATTGAAATAGTTAATCCTCGCTCCAGTTGAAACAATGGGATCTTCTCACGAGGGTGGGTGCCTCAATGATGAGAACCTCCAAAGAAGGCTGGTTCCTTTAAGATGTATCTATGAGGATCTCAACTTCTACGCTACAAATTCTCTGGGGAAAAGGGAAGAAAGAACTTGAAGGGAAATCCTAGCTAAAATGGTGATACACCTAATTTGCTTGATTCACTCAAATCGAGCTTCTGAGAACACTGATTCAGACAAGGAAGAGACAGAACTTCAACTCCAATTGATTAATACACAAGTATTTCACGAAAAGGTTTAATCTAGTGATCTAAGCTTGAGGGAAATGGAAAAGTAGCCCTGATGAAAGGCACTAAACAGCGACTAATATCCATTATAAACTCAACAAAAGACATTCAAACACAGAACGTAATTTGCATAAATGACCAGCTACTAACTATGTACGAATCTAGATTTGACAAGGAAGAAAAAAAATCTATCACTTAGGCAAATCAATAACAAAAGTACACTATACCAGCTACTGAAAATTAAAAAAAACACAGTCCTCTTCTTATTGATTCTAAAAAAGGTTACAGCACAATCTTTGGTAGAAGTTTTCTTGCCAAAAGAGGAATAATTTAATTCAACGCTGAAAGCCAACTTATAAAAAAATACAATAGCCAAGAGATGGCACTGAAAATAGAAGAGGAGACAACTCTTTCATTAGCCCAATTCCAATTTTGCATGAGCCTTCCAAATTTATTTTTTCTATGTCTTTTATCTTGCATGAAGACTCCTTGGCGTTGAAATGGACAGTGGCTAATTTTAGGATGTTAAACTCTTTATCATGCAAAAATGGTACACCCACCTCCAAATTTGGAACCCCTTCATGAGTTGTTGGAACGTTTGAAGCGCTGAGTTGACGTCAGAGATAAAATTGACTTCAACAACCAGTCAAATGAAGCCTTGACCAGTCAATCGTAATTAGCCCTTGCTTGCATGGAATTCCACGTTGACTCCATCTCTTGCATGTATTTCTTTGGGTCTTATATGTTCATGGCTTTTGGTTGTATTTGCTTGGTTTGTCTTTTCTATGGACCTTCTCTTTGCATGCGTTTGTCTTTTGCTCGGACTTATGTTCATTCTCTTCAGGTCCTTTTTATCTCGAACTTCTCCCTTTCATTTTATTTCTAAGGCCTCGGGTTTATTCTCACAGCTTATGTATTTGCCTCGAGCTTTGGTCTGCAGACTTGTTCTTTGGTTTTTGCACAATCAACTTCTCGCAGACAAAATGTCAGCGGGAATTGTCTTTAGACTTTTGCTTATGTCCTATTTGCCTCGGGTTTTTATCTGCCTGTGTTTTCCATCGGACTTTTTTTCTTTGCCCATTCCTTCGAACAAAAAGTCCAAAGGAAATCGTTACTGTCTATTTTCCTTGTCTGTTCCCTTTATTTGTTTCGGACTTTCCTGTTTTATGCTTCGGGCTTTATTTGCCTTCAACTTCTCGCAGGCTTTGTTTTGGTCCATTTCCTTTGTTAAGTCATTTTCTGCAGACTTTATGAAACTATCTTCTCACTTTCCCACGGATTTGTTTTGAGACTTTTCTACAACGTTTCTCCCTTGGACATTTTCACCCAGACAATTTTTCCGAGTCATTTTCAAAAGTGCCCTTTCGGACCTTTTCCCTTGGTACACTTACCCTTCGGCAATTTTGAAGATGCCCTTCAGGGTTTCCAAACAGTCCCTCGTGAAGCGAATAACTTTTAAGAAAAGGGCACCCGGACTTTTTGGAGGAAATGCGGGCTTTTTGGAGGGCACCCGGGCTTTTTGGAGGACACCCGGGTTTTTTGGAAACATCCCTTTCAACCTTGAAATGAACTTTCCCGAAGGGCGAGTGCCCTTCGGGATTTTTGAAATTGCCCTCCGGAAGCTTGAAAATGGCCCTTCAAACATTTAACCTGGGTTTTTTGCAGGACACCCAGACTTTTTGTAAGGGACCTTTTCTTCGCCAAAGAACTACCCCTCTGTAATTTTTCTAGACTTTTTGTAAGGCGCCCAAGTTTTTTGGAAGGCACCCGGGGTTTTTGTAAATCCCTTGAAATCTTCTATCCCTCCGACTTTTGTCCTCAGACAAAAAGTCCGAGGAAATTGCTTCCACGTTTAGTCCAAAAGAAATATGAAAAGACAACACTTGAAGAAATAAAACACCTAGGAAAGAATCCGAAGACATAAACCTGTGCTCACGCTTATGATCACTTGCTTTCATCTGTAAATAAACATACAGGCCTGTAGGTTAACTTCAAGGATGATTGTAGCTATTAATTCTTCATTGGCTCTTATACACCTTACAAAGTCATTCCTTCTACAGGCCTGGAGCTTTAAGACTCTATGTGACATTTTGAACAGGAGATATGGCCTTTGAACTTGTTGTAGGTGTCTTTCCTTGGCTTATACCTGGTTGTAGATGGCTCCTTGGGTGGTTGTAGGTATGCATTTAAAGACACCAAGCCTCACTGAATTTCACAAAACCCTTTTTCTTTTCATTATTCAGGTCCCAAAATGGATTTACAAGACAAACTAGCACCATATGCAGAGTTCCGAATAGTAAGGGTGACAATTTGGCCTATGGAGCAAAATTGTCAACAATAACAAGGCATGATGCTAGAGTTAAGATTGTTGCAGAACCGATTGCAGTTAACAAATTGCAGAACCAATTGTAGTTAACAATGTTGAACTTCACAATTATTAGGAGACACACATTGTGCTCTACTAACAAAGGAACATTTGGAAACTTCTGGTCAAGAGATAGATGAAAATGCAAAAGAATGGATTGATGCCCAGTTGGATCAATGGGCAGCAAACAAATGAGAGTTTGATCCTTTTAAAGAGATTGACGAGACTGGAATGGGTACATATTGTATTCATGATGAATAGTCTATAACCGCAGAGGTTCTAAAAGAAAATGATGAGCTAATTGGAATATAGAAGTCATACTTCGATGGAGCCAACTGTAAGAATGGAGTTGGGGCTGGGGGTGTTCTATTTTTCCCCAAAGAAGATAAAAGTTTTTACTCGTATAGATTACAGTTCAATTGCAAAAACAATGTTGTTGATTATGAGGCCCTTGCTTTTGGCATACAGTTGGATGAAAAGAAAGAGATGAAACTTCTACAATTGTTCGAAGACACTGAGCTGGTACTGAAACGGGTAAGATCCTTATGCTTTACTAAGAACAATCTGCTTAGATCCTATAAACATAGAAAATGGAATTTTCTAGAGAGTTTTGATGTCGTAAATCTACAAGCAATCCACAGAAGAAGAAAAAAATGAGGAAGCTGCATGGCAGTAGTAGGATCACATCTTGATCCTAGCAAAGGCCTGCTCAAAGGGAATAACCATGTGAAACTTATAATTCAGCCTGCAATTCCATAAAACGCCACTCATTGGCAAGTCTTTAACAGTGATGAGCATATCATGAGATTTATCCAACAAGAAGCTGAATTCTTCGATGAATTAAAACCAAGGTTGAACCAGGCATATGACAATCAAATCATGCATCTGAAAACAAACAAAATCCCATAAGGGTTAATTACCCTTGAAAGCATGTTGAATCTTGATGATCAAAATAGGATAAACAAGAGGGCCGTCAGTCAGAACTGAGGACTATCACAAAGTACAAGTGGCCCCAAAAAAGGTACTATGTAATGTTCCCTTCTCAGAATTAGTGTCGTATGAAAACCCTTAGCCTATTATGTGGTTTCCCATAGGCTAAGGGGATGAGGAGAAGGGAAATGTGGTTCTAGTTAGTCAAAAAGTAACTCATGTTTAAATTTAAAATAAAGAGGACTTTTCTAATTGGACTAAGTCAACGCTTAATTAGAAATTAAAAAGTCACTTTATGAATTATAGTTAATAACCCCCCACTTGGAGCGCCCCACTTTGGAGACTGAGTTGTGGAAAAGGTGTAAAAGAAAATAGAGGGGTTCATTTGTGGGATCAATGATTCATCTATCACTTGCTTTTGTGAGTTGAGAAATTTTGCTTCTACTTTCAACTATTGAGGACGAAAACCCTCTTCGGCAATCATATCTTGGGGATGAAAACCCTCAACTTTTGTTTGTGGCTTCATTCAAAGGTCACGATTGAGCAAAACGTCATTGAACATAGGCTAGAGCATCAATTTTTGGTTGCCACATCAGTTAGAAAGTTGTTTGGGGATGACAACTTTTTGGAGGGCTCTTTGGTATGTTAATGTCACTTTAGGGCACTGGTTTTGAGGTTGTTCAGCGTGTGGTTTCATCTTGGGCTTGCCCAAGGTTATTTTGTGCTTGATACAACATCCTTGCCCTTGTGACCCCTATCTATATATGGCAGAACCTTCTCAGCTGGTTGGTCAATTATGGTTGAAATTGCACTAGTATGATCCACTATAAAAATAATCAAATTTGAAGTTGTAAGGATTCTACTCTTGAAATAAATTGAGTTTCTTAATTGTCTAAGGGTTTCTATGTAGATTGTACTTTTTTATAATGTTTTATGTATCATTTTCAGAATTTTGTACTTTCACATTAGGGTTTCAGTAAAAATCCAGAATTTCATTAATCTGCCCTAAAAGGGATATTTCAGTGGTATAGAGCCATCTCCTTACCAGCTGTGGGGATTGTGTTGTCTATAGATTCCTCCACATGCAGGGCAATGATAGAGAGCTTAGGTATTACGAAAAAGAAAGAAGAAAGGGTCTAGAACAGCAACGAGAAGGGTTTGAGCAACTAAGGCACAAGAATATGAATGATCCAAATGCAGAGCATGTTCGATTTTGAGAAATTTGCTCCAAATCAAGAGCGTATGACACATATGATGGTTGAAATGGTTTGCACCATGTGGGGCATGAAAGCATCCCGTCCTTCTAATGGTGAGGGGATGTAATGTCCCTTTCCAAATGCTCAGAGACCTAGCTGTCCGATTCCGCCCTTTTTCCTTATTTATTCCCTTGGGAACTAGGGTGTGGAAGAAATAAAGGGAATATTTGGACACTTATGTGCATTTAACGTTATATTTTTACATTGAAGAGGCCATTTAATGCACTTTATGTTATATTTTCACGTTGAGGTGCTTTAAGTCATGACTTATGACTAGAACAAGTGTTATTTTCCCCCTTATGGGTGCTAGACCCTTAATGAGTATTTATTACTTATTAATCATTATTTTTTTAAAAGGGGGCATTGGAAAAGGTTTTTAGGGTTCGAAGGAGTTATAAGGAGAATATGAGGATTAAAATCATTATTATGTTCATTGTTATTTTTATCTGGAGTTTTGGTGAGCCTACGTGTTCATCCGCTATTGCTCAAGGAGTAAAATCCCTTAAGATCCCTAAAATCAGTGCAGAGAAGACTTTGGACCCTAGCTGGAAGGGCTATTTTCGTGAGAGGATTCATCCTTACTCCCTAGTAGTTATATTTATAGGTATTGAAAAGATTGCTGATTATTATTTTGAGTTTGGATTGAGCCAATACAGAGCAAGGGTTTTTGTTTTACCTTCAGCTGCTCCGATAGTTGTCGTATGTTGGTCACTCTATAGATAGGGTTTCAAATCCCTATATATTTCCAGCCGCAACTATTCTAAAGGAGACCGTTACACAGAGGGAGTCGAGTCTTGCTGAGTAAGTATTGGAGTATAAGGACGTGGGGCTTTGTGATGTGAGGCACTACCTTTTATTGGGATTTTGGATTACAAAGAGCTGGCCGCCCAGCTAGAAACTTCCCAACTTACATTTCTGTGGAAGAATATTGTTGTTTCTGGTGTTATGTGCTACTGTGACAGAAGTTTGTAAGGTCGAATCTTCTATTCAAAGAGCTATTCACACTTCTACATCAGCATAATAGTCATTCCTTGTGTATTTGGCATCACTGTGAAGGTTAGAGATCAGTTATTCTATGCATTTGTACTTCTGAATTTTCTGGAACAGCAAGTTGTATTACTCTTGTAATCATTTCCAGCTATATAGAAAGCTTGCAAACTGTATGACAAAATGTCTCTGTGAAACCTTTGAAACATTAGCATGGTTTAATGATAACTATATGATTCAAAATATTAGTTGCAGTCGTTATGATTGTTAGTATTCAAAAAAATCTTCATATTTGGTTGTATGCAAAGTGTATGACACAATACTAATAAGTTAAAAATCAGAAATAGTGCAAGTTTGGAACAATATCTCCTGGTTGGGAATATTTCAGTGGTATCCGAGCTGGTTCTCCTGCCAGCCTGTGAGGTTTGAATAACTTTATGCAAAGAATAACTTTCATATGCAGCCAAGTACAGGTGTGAACAAGTATTATCTAAGAAGAAGACCTTTGAATCCGATAGGTAACATAGAGGGTGTTCCTACTGATTTTCTAGTTGGGAACGTGATTGAAGAAATCGCTGAGCATGGAGGTAAAAATGCAATTGTAGATGATCCTGATGATGTTTTCATGAAAAAGGTGCTCATAAATATGGTCAAGCAGCAGGAGCAAACAAATTTATACTTGAGTCAGCTTACACATCATTCAGGGGTATGCAACAATGATGGTGGAGCTGCAAATGGGGAAACAAGCCATACTGCCCCTCGCACAACTAGTTCACCTAGTGTGCCGCCGAGACCATTTACGCCTACCTTTTTGCAAGAGGTAGCACCAGATAGACTAGAGCAGCCAGAGGATCCAAAGGAGGTTGTGTTATGGAGAGCTTTCCCGCAGTTGGGCGCTGATTTTCAAGCAACTATGCCTTTTCCGAATTACTGCACGTGGAAGTCTAGCACTAGACCACGACAAGATAGAGGTGGTCCCAATCAGGATATGCAGAGGCGTTTGGAAAATCTTACCCTCCCAAACTTTTATGGTTTGCGGAAGTGCACAGCGAGGGCATGGATCTAGAAGCTTGACACATATTCGGAGTTGAATCCCATGCATGAGATAGAGGCGATTAAGTTTGCCACCCCTCATCTGGAAGTAGAGGCACATGATTGGTCGCACCATGGCTTGGTAACCCAAGGCACAGGTTCATTGATACGTATGGAGAGTTCACACAAAGGCTAATAGACAGGTTCATTAAGAAAGACCCTGAGATGTTTTTTAGCGAGCTAACACATTTGAGACAGGTTGGCATGCTTGATGCCCACATTGTGGAATTTCAAAGGTTATCAGTCATGGTTTCGGATGTTTCTGAAAGACGATTGACCTCCTTATTTATCAAGGGATTGATAGAGCCTTTGCAAGGTTGGGTGAAGGCATTTGGTCCACCTTCACTATAGGATGCTATCAGGGGAACACAGGACTTGGAGTTCTCTACTCCAAGGTCAAGATTTCCATCAAAGTTACCTGCTATGCCTTTTCCACAGAAGCAAGACAAGGGACCTAAATCGCCGAAGAAGTCTTATATGAAGAATGAGGCTAGAGATGAGTTGTGGAGGAAGAAGCTATGTTTCACATGCGAAGACCCATGGGAACCGGGACACATGTGCAAGGGAAAGGGAAAAATGCACTACATTGAGGTGTTTCTCGAAGAGGACAGTAAGGCTTTAGATAGTGATGTGCTAGATAATCTTAGTGAGCATAGTGAACATAAGGAGTTGGAGCCTACACAAACATAGGAGCCCACATCAGGAGGTACTATTGCTACATTATATAGTACTACCAAGTACAATGCATTCAGGGTTTGTGGTGTGCTTCAAGGGTAGCAGGTGTCAGTATTGATTGATTGTGGGGCAACCCACAACTTCATTGACGAGGCATCAGTCATGCAGCGAGGGCTACAGGTTAAAGACTTTGAGGCCTTCAACGTGGTTGTAGCAGATGACTTTATTATGGCATGCACCAAGTGTGTCCCATAGCTCAGTATTGCATTGGGCAATCATACAGTGACCGATGATTTCTCTGTGATTGGTATTGGGAATTGTTGACCATTTTGGCCCTGCAGGGGCAAAATCGGTCTCCTTCCCCTGTTGTTCTGAGCCAGTTCAATTTCTGGTTTGCACAAGTCTTTCAGCAAAAGGAGGAACCAGTTCAATCAGGTGGTTCAATTGTTTGGTTCAATCGGAAGGTTCAAAGGGGGTCTTGCAAAGCCCGAAGGACAAGTGCCCTTGCAGAAGGCAGTCAAGCACAAAGTGGACTTTTCAAGCAGGCTACGGAGGGCAGTTCCGGACCCAAAAATACCCTTGCGGAGGGCAGCGAACCCTTACGGAGAAATCAAAAGGGTGAGTTTTCCTTCAGAAATGCTAAGGCAAAAGGTAGAACAAAGATTGAATTTTTTCGGGCAAAATGCCCGAAGGAATTCCTTTGGACATTTTGTCCGAAGAAATTCACAAGGCAAAGACTGTATTTCGGAAGGAAAATTCCGCGGAAAAATTCACAAGGCAAATCTTTCGGACAAAAAGCCCGAAAGAATTCCTTCGGACTTTTGACCGAAGGAATTTGCCCGAAGAAAAGAGCCGACCGAAAGAAACAAGCAAGGAAAAGAGTAAGGAATTCTTTCGGAAAAGTTCCTGCGGCAAAGTGAACGAGCGAATTCTTTCAGACAAAAGTCCGAAGGAATTCCTTCGGACTTTTACCCGACGGAAAAAGCCCGACCGAAGGAAAGCAAACGCTAAGGATTGAAGGAAAAATTTCCTTCGCACATTTTTGTCCAAAAGAATTCCTTCAGACATTTTGTCCGAAGGATGTGACTACCAAAAGGAGCCCGAAGGACCTCGAAGGGCAGGTGCCCTTGTGGGGGACTCTCGGCTGCCGAAAGAAGGACCTTCCCCAAGCCCTGTATGGACACCTTCCCTTCGGGAGGTTTCAACGACAAAGGCCCGAACAAAAGAAAAGAAGAGAGAGATATCCTTTGGGAGAAAGTCCGAGGGAACACTTCGGGAGAAAGGCCGAAGAAAAGAAGGCCGAAGGAATTCAAAGGGGTGACAGGCGCGCAGACGTCAAATTGGGCATCATGAACTAGCCGTTGGAATCCGGACGTCAAATGACATCCCCGAAGACGTCGAATTCCGGCCAATGAAATAGTCGTTGATCTTTAAATGCTTGAATGCCAACCCAAAGGAATTCAAATGCCTTAAGGCCAAAAGGAAGAGACCGCCGAGAAGGGAGCCCAAAGAGCCAAAGATTGCTAGAAGATAGCCCCGAGGGCTCAGATTGCCGGAAAGAGTCAAGAGAGGAAAAGAAAAAACCAGGAAGAGACAAAGCTGGGAAAAGACAAAAGTTAAGAATGAACTCAATGACTTGCTGATGAAAGAGCCCCAGGAGCCAGCAAAGGACGATAAGATAGCCCCGAGAGCTCAAATTCTAGGAAAAGACAAAGCCAAGAAGAGACAAAATGAATATAGACAAAACAGCCCAGGTGGCAAAGGGGAGGCGAGTTATTCCTGTAGTTGGAACAGTCTCTGCCAAGTAGTCATCAAGGAGCGCAAACGGTGAACGGCGCGACCTGTTTTTCTCCACTTTGCATTGATAGGCAGACAAACCACGTGAATGTCTTGAAGGAGCGGTCTTGTTTGCAGAAAAAGAGGCGCGGCCCATGCTTTCACATTAATGTTTGAACACCAAGGTCAAAACAGGCAACCGACAAAGCATCCTTTTTCAGCGGCTCCCTCTTCCCAATGCTCTCAACGCACATGGGCCAACTTGTAAAAAGGCGCCAAAGTCTTTTCCAAAGGGGCGCCTTGACTTCCTCTCTCTTTATATATATTGTAACTTCTCATTTGGTAAAGGATCTCTTAGCTTGTAAGGCGGAGCCCTACCAAAATTTACCTTGATTCAGAAAGAAGCATTTCTGCCTCCATTTGACCTTGCACTTTTGCTTATGTCTATGGCTTTGTCCTGTGTTAAGTCATTTTCCCTTATGCTTTCACAGAGTGATTCTAGCATGTCTAGTGTATTGTGAGTTCTTTTGCAGGTTAGCCAGAAGTGTCTACAGCAGAGTATAGGCGCATGTGAACAGGCTGCCATAGTGTGTCTTAGAACACCTCTGGTAGTTCTTCCTCCCTATATCTCCAGAGGACCCCCAGCTCACTGATGCAAGAGAATTTCTCATATCAAATGAAGTGTACATCAGCTTGTTCTTGGTGGAAAGTGTATGCTCAAGCTAAGTAGATCGAAATTTTTTGGTGCATCACCCTCTTAGTTTAGGTTTTGTTTTAGTAATCCTTCTCTCTTTTCAACCCCCCCATTATTATATATATATATATATATATATATATATATATATATATATTAGCAAATGTACTGGAATAAATCAGAGATGCATCAAAGGGAGCTAGCCCTTATCTAGAGACTCTCCCCTCAGTTTTGCCAGACCCACAGGCAAGAGAGGAGTTTCCATTGTGCCGCGTGGAAGACAGGAGCTCAGCCTCCTGTCAAGGGTGCAATCCACAGCGTCAACAGTTTTTGGCACGCCTCGTGGGACGATGTTTTAACACTCATAAAAGTTCCAGGATTGGTGTTGGTCCTGTTACAGCAAGAACAAACCACTAATCTAGCATCTGACCTTTAATCAGGCGATTGTGGGACATTTTGTCTAAAGAGTTGAAAGATTTTGGTGTGTTCTTCAACCAACCAGCCTTTGGAGGCTTTTTCATCAACACCAATGGCGACTCTGAGTTGAATCAGCTGGTTAAGCAGTCCAGGTGCCATCAAAAAATCTTATTTTTTTTATGTATAATCCCATTGCTCAGAATCATGGGCCTTGTATTCCTTCATATGGTTTTGATCACGCTCAGGTTGTTCATGGAATCACCTCAAACACCTCTCCTAGTCGCCCTTCAACAATAAGGGAAGTAACACTGGAATTTGAGAAGCAGGTGATGGAGATAGACAGATTGGATGAGCAGTATAGAAATCAGCAGGAGCTTATGTACAAAGAGGAGTGTTTGTTTAGGCAAGCTCAGGCCTTGCAATCCATGGAGGAGGTAGCAAAATGGAAGAGTCCATTCATTCAAGGCAGTTAGCCTTGTGTGTCCCCTCTTATTCTAAAGAAAGCCCCCTCTTACGCACCAAATCCTTTCTACCAGATAGCACTTGCTCACTCTAGTTCATCTGATGAAAGAATCACTCCTGCGCCTAATCCCTTGCGCCTAGCTTCCCAGCATCAAAAGGCATTAGAGCAACCTTTCATGGAAATGAACCTTCTCAATTCTTTAGAGTGTGAATCCTCCTTGGAAGGGAATACCATGAACCAGCACGTCTCTCCTAAGGAAATTCTTCCTGTGTATCAACAGTCTCTTCCTAATCTTCCCCAACCTCCTCTGGTCTCTCAATATGATGTCTAGATTCCAAGTTGGAAGAGGGAAAATCATGAACCAGCTCGGGACCTTGAAGAAGATAAAGTTGCTGCCTCTTCCCAAGGGAAAAGTTCCAATCCCAAGGTCATGAGTTGGAAGCAAACAATGGAATCATGGGGCAGAAAGGAGGAGAAAGGTTTTGCTCAGAGCCTTGAAGAAATCAAAGCTGCTCCTACTCACCATGATGATGCTTGTGACCTCCAGGAAAGGCTCTTCCAAGAGAATATAGCCAGGTGAATTGCAGAGTTGGAATCCAACATGAGGTTCCTCAACCAAAGTGTGATGGACGGTTCAGATCAAGCAGAAGATCCTACATTTGAACACACCCCATCTATACCCCTTCAAGACAACTATCAGGCCACATCTAATAAAGATGAAGTGCTGGCTAAATGGAAGGAAGAGAATCATTCGATTCTAGCTCAAGGACTGCCTCCTCTTCCACATGAGTTTAACCATCAGCCTTCTACTTCATCCCTTCTCAAGGAGGAACCTGTTTTGCAGGAAGCAAGTGAAGAAGAGAGGATCCAATTTGCAGCTGCCCAAGAGGCTATCATGGATGACAATGAGGAGGAAATTACCATGGATGCTCCCTTTGAAGACATCATCAACAATGGAGAAGACACAAGTCATGCATACATGCAGATGTTCTAGCAATATGAAGAGGAAGGTAAGCATGGTGAGCTCTCTCGCCCCTTGTTTGATGAACTTCCTTGTTGCTTTGATGAGGAGGATGACAATGCCACGGAACCCGAGTTGGAGGATGACCAGGAAGATGTCTTTGAGCAGCTAGAGACTCTAGTCTTTGAGCAAGAAAAGGAGAGGCTTGTCTATCTTGAGGAAAGCTTTGAAAAAGAGAGCCTTGAACAAGAAGGTGATGTTCTGTGGGATGAGCACTCAGTGTGTGATCTCATTTCAGACATCACAACAGACACCCTTCTTCAAGAAAGCCATGATCAAGCAGAAGATAAATTTGACAGTCTCTTCAATGAAGCAGAAGGGGGCAAGCCAATTCATGATGCATATCAAAGGGCTTATGGTGACAAGCTAGCAGCCATGGATTTCTTGGTGAAACACACCAGCATGAAGAACCAGTAAGAGGCAAGCTTCCAAGAACAAGATGAATACATATATGTTGGAAGCATGTTTTCCCCCGATTCACTCAGATACAAGCCAAACAAGGTGGCAGGCAAGAAGAGCAAGTCACCAAATCTCCATTCTATCCAGCAACTTGTCTGGCATCATAAGTTTTCTTGCCATGGAGACTTACGAAGTTTTCCCTTTGATCCAAGGGGGAGGCAAATATCCCTGGTTAGCTGTACATAGTAGTTTGCTTTCAGTTTTCTTCCCCTGTTTTCCCTAAATGTTGTTTGCACAAGTAGTGTTTTTTAGCCTTGTGTGTGTTTTCCTTTGTGTTTGGGGTAAAAAACCTTCGTGATTGATTCTTGGATATCTCAAGGCTGTTGCTAACTTTTTCAAGTTGCGTCCTGACTCCATGCCCAATGGACTTTGAGGCTACTAGTTTCTTATGCATAGCAGGCATGCTTCCCCTGGGAATCGCCATTTTGTTGACCATTTTGGCCCTGCAGGGGCAAAATCGATCTCCTTTCCCTGCTGTTCTGAGTCAGTTCAATTTCTGGTTTGCACAAGTCTTTCAGCAAAAGGAGGAACCAGTTCAATCGGGTGGTTCAATTGTTTGGTTCAATCGGAAGGTTCAAAGGGGGTCTTGCAAAGCCCGAAGGACAAGTGCCCTTGCGGAGGGCAGTCAAGCACAAACTGGACTTTTCAAGCAGGCTGCGGAGGGCAGTTTCGGACCCAAAAATACCCTTGCAAAGGGCAGGGAACCTTTGCGGAGAAATCAAAAGGGTGGGTTTTCCTTCAGAAATGCTAAGGCAAAAGGTAGAACAAAGATTGAATTTTTTCGGGCAAAATGCCCGAAGGAATTTCTTCGGACATTTTGTCTGAAGAAATTCACAAGGCAAAGACTGTCTTTCGGAAGGAAAATTCCGCGGAAAAATTCACAAGGCAAATCTTTCGAACAAAAAACCCGAAAGAATTCCTTCGGACTTTTGACCGAAGGAATTTGCCCGAAGAAAAGAGCCGACCGAAAGAAACAAGCAAGGAAAAGAGCAAGGAATTCTTTCGGAAAAGTTCTCGCTGCAAAGTGAACGAGCGAATTCTTTCGGACAAAAGTCCGAAGGAATTCACCTGACGGAAAAAGCCAGACCGAAGGAAAGCAAACGCTAAGGATTGAAGGAAAGATTTTCCTTCACACATTTTGTCCGAAGAATGTGACTACCAAAAGGAGCCCAAAGGACCCCGAAGGGCAAGTGCCCTTGCGGGGGACTCTCGGCTGCCGAAAGGAGGACCTTCCCCAAGCCCCGAAGGGACACCTTCCCTTCGGGAGGTTTCAACGACAAAGGCCCGAACATAAGAAAAGAAGAGAGAGATATCCTTCGGGAGAAAGTCTAAGGGAACACTTCGAGAGAAAGGCCGAAGAAAAGAAAGCCGAAGGAATTCAAAGGGGTGACGGGCCCGCAGACGTCAAATTGGGCATCATGAACTAGCCGTTGGAATCCGAACGTCAAATGACATCCCCAAAGACGTCAAATTCAGGCCAATGAAATAGCCGTTGATCTTTAAATGCTTGAACGCCAACCCGAAGGAATTCAAACGCCTTAAGGCCAAAAGGAAGAGATCGCCGAGAAGGGAGCCCAAAGAGCCAAAGATTGATAGAAGATAGCCCCGAGGGCTCAGATTGCGGGAAAGATTCAAGAGAGGAAAAGACAAAACCAGGAAGAGACAAAGCTGGGAAAAGACAAAAGTTAAGAATGAACTCAGCGACCTGCTGATGAAAGAGCCCCAAGAGCCAGCAAAGGACGATAAGATAGCCTCGAGAGCTCAAATTCCAAGAAAAGACAAAGCCAAGAAGAGACAAAATGAATATGGACAAAACAGCCTAAGTGGCAAAGGAGAGGTGAGTTATTCCTGCAGTTGGAATAGTCTCCGCCAAGTGGTCATCAAGGAGCGCAAACAGTGAACGGCGTGACCTGTTTTTCTCCACTTTGCATTGATAGGCAAACAAACCGCGTGAATGTCTTGAAGGAGCAGTCTTGTTTGCAGAAAAAGAGGCGCGGCCCATGCTTTCACATTAATGTTTGAACGCCAAGGTCAAAACAGGCAGCCGACATAGCATCCTTTTTCAGCTGCTCCCTCTTCCCAACGCTCTCAACGCACATGGGCCAACTTGTAAAAAGGCGCCAAAGTCTTTTCCAAAGGGGTGCCTTTACTTCCTCTCTCTCTATATATATTGTAACTTCTCATTTGAGAAAGGATCTCTCAACTTGTAAGGCGGAGCCGTGCCGAAATTTACCTTGAATCAAAAAGAAGCATTTCTGCCTCCATTTGACCTTGCACTTTTGCATGTCTATGGCTTTGTCCTGTGTTAAGTCATTTTCCCTTATGCTTTCACAGAATGATTCCAGCATGTCTAGTGTATTGTGAGTTCTTTTGCAGGTCAGCCAGAAGTGTCTACAGCAGAATATAGGCGCATGTGAACAAGCTACCATAGTGTGTCTTAGAACACCTCTGGTAGTTCTTCCTCCCTGTATCTCTAGAGGACCCCCAGCTCACTGATGCAGGAGAATTTCTCATATCAAATGAAGTGTACATCAGCTTGTTCTTGGTGGAAAGTGTATGCTCAAGCTAAGTAGATCGAACTTTTTTGGTGCATCACCCTCTTAGTTTAGGTTTTGTTTCAGTAATCCTTCTCTTTTCAACCCTCCCATTATATATATATTAGCAAATGTACTAGAATAAATCAGAGATGCATCAAAGGGAGCTAGCCCTTATCTAAAGACTCTCCCCTCAGTTTTGCCAGACCCACAGGCAAGAGAGGAGTTTCCATTGTGCCGCGTGGAAGACAGGAGCTCAGCCTCCTGTCAAGGGTGCAATCCACAGCGTCAACAGGAATACTACCATTGTATTGGGTGTTCAATGGCTACATTCGCTTGGGGAATTCACTCAGAATTTCTAGACTATGGTGCTGAAATTCAAATCGAATGGGAAGCATGTGGTGTTGTGGGGAATGTCCAATGGAGCTCCAAGAGTGGTTACAGCCAAGAGGATGGAGAGGACATTCAGGCATGTTGATATAGACTGGGCAGTTCATTGCTTCGTTTCGACGGAGAATACGGGTAGTGGTGAGTAGGATTATCACATTGACATACAGTCCTTGTTGGATAAGTATAGTGGGGTTTTTGGTTAGATGCTTCCAAGAAGACCACCTAATAGAGGGTTTGAGCATGTGATAGAGCTTGAGGAGGGGGCCAAGCCAGTTATCACTACTCCTTATTGCCATCCTCAATGTTTTAAGGAAGAGATTGAGAAGACTATCAGAGTGTTGCTCAACATGGGACATATCGAGCCTAGTTCTAGTCCATTTGCTTCTTCAGTGGTGTTGGTGAAGAAGAAAGATGGGACTTTGAAGATGTATATTGATTACCGCGCACTCAACAAAAAGACTATCAAGAACCGGTATCCCATTCCTAGGATCGATGAGTTACATGATGAGCTACATGGAGCGAAGTACTTCTCCAAAATTGATCTACATTCAGGATACCATCAGATTAGAGTGCAGGAGTAGGGCGTACACAAGACAACCTTCAAGTACCATTATGGACACTATGAATTCTTGGTGATGCCGTTCGGGTTGACTAACACTCTAGCTACATTCCAGTCTTGTATGAACCATGTGTTCAACCACCACCTGCATAAATTTGTCCTACTGTTCTTTGATGACATCCTGATATACAACAAAACATGGAGGATCATCTTAGACACCTTGATGAGGTCTTATCTATTATGGGAACACAATTGCTTTATGCGAAGGCTTCCAAGTGTGAGTTTGGGATGAGGGAGGTCCTCTATTTGGTATATGTGATTGGAGCAAGAGGAGTCAAAGTGGATCAAACAAAGATACAAGCGATTATTGATTGGCCACCACCAAAGACTCTAACTCATTCAAGAAGCTTCCTAGGACTTTGTTGCTATTACTGAAGGTTCGTGAAGGGGTACTCTTAGTTGAAAGCACCATTGACAAATTTGACCAAGAAGGGGGCATTTGCTTGGTCAAAATCTTCATAGAAGGTATTTGATCACCTTAAGAAGGTGATGAGCACATGCCCAATGTTAGCATTACCAAATTTTTCACAGCCATTTATTCTTGAATATGATGCTTCAGGTGTGGGTATCAATGCAAAACTGATGCAGAATAGGCATCCCATTGCCTATGAGAGTTGTAAGTTGAGTATGGTAGAGCATGGGTACTCTACTTATGACAAGGAGATGTTGGCTATTTCGCATGCCTTAGTCAAATTCTGACAGTATTTGGTGGGCAACAAGTTTGGGGTTCGGACGGATCACAATAGCTTGAGGTATTTCATGGAGCAGAAAGACCTTAGTGATCGTCAACAAAAATGGGTAAGCAAGATATAGACTTACGATTTTGATATAGATTATGTGAAGGGAAAGAACAATGTAGTCGCTGATGCATTATCCAAGTAACCATCCCTTTGCTCTATGTCAGAGATTTCAACTGACTGGAAAGCTCATATCTTAGTTGAGCATTCCAAGAACCAGTTTACTTGTAAGATTATGGATGGATTGATACAGGAAGACAAGTATAAGGTTGTGGACGATGTGATATACTACAAGGGTAGGGTATACCTTGTGCCTGAGTCGAGGATGAAGAAGATCTTGAGTGTCGTACAGGACACACCATTGGCAAGACATACAGGGTACTTCAAGACTTACAGATATATACGGAAGAGATTTGCATGGAAAGGATTGATGGACGATCTCCTTAACCATATTAGAGAGTGTGTGGTTTGTCAATAGAGCAAATCCAAACACTCATTCCCTACAAGATTACTTCAGCCATTACCCATTCCGGACCAGAAATGGGAGAGTATATCCATGGATTTCATTACAGGCTTACCCAAGGTTCAGGGTAAGAATTGCATTTATGTGGTGATCAACAGAATGACCAAGTATGCTCACTTCTTTGCGATGTCATCTGAGTACAATGCACCACAAGTAGAAGCATTATTCTTTGAGGTTTTTAGGTTACATGGATTGCCTAAGAACATAGTCAATGATCGGGACAACAGATTCATGAGTAGGTTTTGGCAAGAGTTGTTCAAGTTAGTCAGTACAGAGTTAACGCCGATTACCAGTTATCAAGCGCAGACCAATGGACAGACCAAGATCGTGAATAAATGGATAGAGGGTTATTTGTGGAGTTATGTGGCAGGGCATCAAAAGGCATGGGTTAAGTGGTTGCACTTGGGCGAGCATTGCTACAATACAACCTATCATATGAGCATTGGCATGACACAATTCCGAGCAATTTATGGGTATGATGCTTCATTATTTTTTGATTTAGTGATATCAAATAGTCGAGCTCCCAAAGCTCGTGACTAGATTCAGAAAAATCAGGGCATCATGAAAACTCTCAAGGAGAAATGCTGCGGACACAAAATCAATAGAAAATGTATGCTGATAGGCATAGGGTGGAGAGATCATTTGATGTGGGAGATTTGGTGTTCCTTCGCTTACAGCCTTATAGGCAATCCTCCTTGAAGAATAGTGGTGCAGAGAAATTGAAGCCACGGTTCTATGGGCCTTATAGGATTCTAAGACGGATTGGAGAGGTTGTGTTTGAGTGGAGTTACCCAAGCATAGCAGGATCCACAATGTTTTCCATGTGTCTTGCCTCAAAGGGGCACTTGGACAACATATTGAGCCATCTATTGAGTTTCCACCATTGGATGAGGAGGGCAATTTGATTCTAGTTCCAAAATCAATTATTGAGAGGCAAGAGAAGAAGCTCAAGAACCGAGTATCTGGTGCAGTGGGAGGATTTGCCATTAGAGGATGCCACGTGGGAAGGTGAACATATTTTGCAACATCCTTATCTACAGTTGCTTGGGGACAAGCAACTTGGGAAGGGAGGAATGTAAAGTCCCTTTCCAAATGCTCAGAGACTTAGCTAGCATATTCTACCATTTTTCCTTATTTTTTTCCTTGGGAACTAGGGCATGGGAGAAATAAAGGGAATATCTGGACCTTATGTGCATTTAACATTATATTTTTACGTTGAAGATGCCATTTAATGCACTTTATGTTATATTTTCACGTTGAGGTGCTTTAAGTCATGACTATGACTAGGAAAAGTGTTATTTCCCCCCCATGGGCACTGGACCCGTAATGAGTATTTATTACTTATTAATCATTATTTTTTTAAAAGGGGCAATTGGAAAAAGTGAAAGCTTTTAGGGTTCAGAGTTATAAGGAGAATATGAAGATTAAAATCAATATTATGTTCATTGTTATTTTTATCTGGAGTTTTGGTGAGCCTGTGTGTTCATCCGCTATTGCTCAAGGAGTAAAATCCCTTGAGATCCCTGGTTTCGGTGCAGAGAAGACTTTGGAACCTCGCTGGAAGGGCTATTTTGGTGAGAGGATTCATCTTCAATCCCTAGCAGTTATATTTACCGGTATTGAAAAGATTGTTGATTATTATTTTGAGTTTGGATTGAGCCAATACAGAGCAAGGGTTTTTGGTTTATCTTTAGTTGCTCCAGCAATTGTCGTATGTTGGCCGCTCTATAGACAGGGTTTCAGATCCCTATAGATTTCCAGCCGCAACTATTCTAAAGGAGACCGTTACACAGAGTGAGTCGAGTCTTGTTGAGTAAGTATTGGTGGAGTATAAGGACGTGGGGCTTTGAGATGTGAGGCATTGCCTCTTATTGGGGTTTTGGATTACAAAGAGCTGGCCACCCAGCTAGGAACTTCCCAACTTACATTTCTGTAGAAGAATATTGTTGTTCCTGGTGTTATGTGCTGCTGTGATAGGAGTTTGTAAGGTCGAATCTGCTATTCAAAGAGCTGTTCACACTTCTACATCAGCATAATGGTCATTCCTTGTGTATTTGGCATCATTGTGACGGTTAAAGATCAATTATTCTATGCATTTGTACTTCTGAATTTTCTGGAACAGCAAGTTGTATTACTCTTGTAATCATTTCCAGCTATACAGAAAGCTTGCAAACTGTTTGATAAAATGTCTTTGTGAAACCTTTGAAACATTAGCATGGTTTAATGATAAATATATGATTTAGAATTTTAATGGCAGCCATTATGATTGTTAGTATTCATAAATTCTTCATATTTGGTTGTATGCAAAGTGTTTGATGCAATAACAGTAAGCTAAAAATCAGAAATAGTGCAAGTTTGGAACAATATCCCCTGGTTGGAGATATTTCAGGGGAGCACTTCACGAGCCAACAACAACCCTCCTACACAGAGAACAGCGGTTGGATCTACAACTAGTCCTTTTCAACCTAACTTCATTCGTAGAGAGGAAGTGATTCCTGAGGTTGGGGGTTAACATTCAATGATGAATGATATTGTTGCCTGTTATGCAGAGTACGGGACTCTTCCACTTGAAATCAAGGGAGAAACAACCCTCGCTAACTTCATGCAATTGAAGAGGAACAAAGAGGGGCCTAGAGCTAATCCTAGACCTCAGAATAATCAAAGGGATCTTCAACAAGTTTTGGGAAAGCTCACTCTTTCTACATTTGATGGATCTACCAAGAGCATTGCTCGAGCTTGGATCCAAAAGGTAGATACATGCCTTTCTCTCTGGCCTATGATGGAAAATGAAGCCATCAAGTTTGCTACTTTACATCTTGAGGGCACGGCACATGAGTGGTGGTACCATGGATTGGTCACACAAGGGCACAACCTCATCAACTCTTATGATGAGTTTAGCAGGAGGTTGATTGAGAGGTTTGATAGGGCTGATCCAAAGATCCATTTTAGGGAGTTAGCACAGCTGAAACAAAATACTTCCGTGGATGATTTGTGGCTGAATTTTGGAGAGTGTCAGTGATGGTTCTAGATGTATCTGAAAGGAGGCCTATGGTATTGTTTGTTGAAGGTTTGGTTGATCTACTCAAGGATTTGGTCAAGGTTTTCAACCCTTGTTCTCTCCAAGAAGCCATCAAAAAGGCTTTTGATCTAGAAACAGCAGCTCCTAAGGGCAAATTTCTGCCTTTAGGACAGCAAAGGACATATTCTTTTGGGCAGCCTAGGACTTCACCTTCTATGCAACGAAGGACAGCCCCATATTATCAGCAAAGGACATATCAGCAAGGTAACGTGCAGCAAAAGGAGCTAGCAAAGACAAACAAAGAAGTGGAATCAAGGAATGAGTTGAGGAAAAAATTGTGCTTCACTTGCAAAGACCCTTGGACACCAGGTCATTCTTGCCTTGGCAAAGGGCAAGTTCATTACATTGAGGTAGTATCAGATGGAGAAGAAGAAGGGAAGAACCAAAAGAAGAAGAGCAAGAAAAGAAAGAAGTTGACCATACAGATGGCACCCGTGCCACATCATCCGATGCTCCTAGATATCACCCTTTTAGAGTGAGAGGTGTATTGGAAGGTAAGAAGGTAATTGTGCTAATTGATAATGGGGCAACCCACAACTTCATTGATGAAGGTTTGGTATCTAGAATTGGGCTGCAAGCTAAAGATTTCAAGGGCTTCAATGTAACAATGGTGGATGGCTTCACCATCTCATGCACAAAGAAAATTCAACAACTGAATATCACTTCGGAAAGGCATAAGATTGATGATGATTTCTATGTGGTTGGGTGGTTGGGATTGGTGAGACAGAGATAGTCCTTGGGGTGCAATGGCTGCATTCTCTAGGAGAATTCACCCAAAATTACCAAACCATAGAGCTGAAATTTAAATCAGCAAGTAAAGATGTGTCATGCCCATTTTTTTCTTAAAAACAACATACACGACACAAAAATTTCAACGATAAACCCACAAAACACTTGTGAACATGAATAGAAAACTGAATCCATTCTATACACAAAACATAGCAAGGAGAATTCTGCTACTACCATTAGACCTAATTGGAGCATGCCATAAATCCAAAGGCCACAGTCCTAATTCGTTCAACTAGCACTCGAAATTCTCCACGAGCTCGCGCCAAAGATCACTGCACTTATGGCATAAAACGATCGTCAATATAAACCTAGTTAAAAGTTGATGCAGTCGGTATACACATGGCAGCTTCAGCAGCTCCAAGGCCATGCTAGCTTCTCTTCATGCTCTTGGGGACCTTTCTTGCCACGTGTCGTCCTAACACTTACCTGTTGGTTTGACAAGCTTTCGCGTTGCACTTGCAGCCCCAGGACTACGAACCATCAGGATGATGCCACGTGGCAACATCTCATTCGCCTGTAGGCTTTGCCCTCAACACGGACTTTGACGGGACTATGGACCGTTGAGATGATGCCAAGTGGCAACATCCCGCTAGACCGTCATCCTGGAAACAAGCTCCTTGTATGGTCAACTCTGGGATCGAGGGTCGCCGGGATGATGCCACGCAGTGACATCCCACTCACCCGCTAGCCCGGAGGCAGGCTTCCTGTATGATCATCTCCAAGATCGCAGGTCACCAGGATGATGCCATGTGGCAACATGCCGCTCACCTGCGATCCCAACACCGACCGTACGTCAAACCACGCTGACATCACTCTCAAGTTAGCAGGATGGCGACATGTGGCTTCCTCCAAACCATCTGTCAAAAGTCGTGAAATCGACTAAGGCAAAAACGAAACAAAAGGCCAAGGCAATAAATCGGCTAAGGCAAAAGCTTAAGGAAAAACACAAGTCTTTGGGATTTCTACTCGCATTTTAGCTTCAACCCAGTCGCGACAAACTCTCCGACACCTTCCACCCAGAGGCCTAGTCTAAGACTTTTGCGAACTTTGCTTTTGTGAGTTTTGCTCAGAAGGTCCAAGCTATCAGAACTTGTGCTCGCGACAATTGTTACGATGCGTTGCAACAATTGTTTCGGTGTCTAACTAACGAAAGTGAAAACTCTAAAGTCTTCATAACTTTTTTTTGGAACAAAAGTTTCGACTACTTAAATTCGCACGCAACTTCCGTCTAACTTTTGCCGAAAGACACGAAGGCAAAACTCCTTGGAAAACTATGCTAAGTAAAAGACTTAGCCATTTTTGCCGAACTTGAGAAAACCTCCAAGGCTTCTAACAATTTACGCAGGCTAAACGGTCGACTTCCAATCAGCTAAGGCATAGAAGCATTCGACCAAACTAAGGTTTCAACCTAGATAGATCAACACAGAAGGTCTAAGCTTAATAAAACTACCTCAGTTTTATTAAACTACCTAGTTGTTGGGAAGGCATAAAATAGGCAACAAGCTCAACTGTAAAAGCCTAAGGGATTCTTTCACAAGACATCATTTTGGTCTACAACCACATCAAAGATTCGAATAATTATCTCTATTGTTATTCCAAATAACAATCCATAGATGCATAAATGTATTAAACTCATCATTGACCGAGCTCGATTTAATGAATAAACCATAACTGATTGAAAAGGAGAGACATGTGCATAATCAAGAAATTGTTCTCCATAGAAGTATAGTTAAATAACTCAGTCTTTTATTATAAAGGCCATAAGGCCAAAGAGCTTTCTTTACATAATGACTCCTTCCCGAGGGTCTATCGAATGTGATTCGACACAAAGACAACACCAGGCTATTAAGGTGTGGAAACACCAGTCAACCCTAAGGCTGAGCCTTGATAAAGTTATTCAAGAAGAACTAACATTTATAACAACTCTTCTTCGTTTAGTAGATGGTCTCGTGATAAGGAATGTTTATAGCAAGTAGTTTACTCAACTGCTAAGACCAAAGGGGCTTTATACAAGAGCTCCTTTTACCCCAAATGACATCACCATTAAGATTTAATCAGTCTAACTATATTGTTATTCCCAAAAACAATCTCACAGCTATTTGTTTGAGTTCCACTCAAATTAAATAAGATTAATTCCATTAAACTCCTCACGGTCAGATAAAAAGAGATACACAATGCTTAAAAGACCAGTAACCCATGACAAAGATATAAGCAAGGAAATCAATATGTTCATTTATTTGAAAGTGTCTCAAAGGCTAAAGACTTTTGATTCATACGAGACTCTTCCCAATATCCTATAAATCAAGAATTCATAAATAATTACATCTCAATTTAACACTAAGGTTCAGTAATTAGAAAAAAGATATATTAATCCACAGTTGGAAGATCATCCAAACTCTATCTTTTGCAAGAATATTACAAGCAAGATGGTTGCTAAAATAATAATAAATCAGATTTTATCCAATTATTTACATAGCAAGATGCACATTTTAAGCCTGATTAAATAATGGAGGCCCATTTAGTCTTCAATGGTGCTCCTCGTCCACTTCCAAGTTTCTGCTGGCCATAAGAAAGAAGGCTCACCGCCCAACCTTTTGTCATCATCAATTTGTTACTCTAGACACCCCCAAACTTGAGACTCCCAGCTCCGAGCATGTTTATATCACTTAGCAAAGGCAAGGGTGGATATCCAAGCAAGGGTATCTGAACAAAAGGGAATGAGCATGCAACACTTACAATCTTATTCCCGATTCTTATCTCAAGAGACTCCCAATCCCAATACAAATCAAACAAGCATTCAAATGATCATTCAAGTGAAGCTAAGCAATTTAAAAGATAAAACTAGCAGGCAAGCTTTCATAGCATAAACAAGGCCCACCGAAATATTGGAGCAACAAGAGGATGTTTCACTCTATTGCTTCTTCCCAATGGTAATGGGAGAGTTGAACAACCTACTACCATACCCAGCATAGGAGAAATTCAACTACTACCACTATGACGTCCAAGTAAGGGTCAATCAACCTTCCACCATGCCCAACACAGGACTTTGACATGTTACTATCAGGGCATTCATGGGAGGATTAAACAACCTTCCACCGTGCCCAACATAAGACTTTGATTCATTACCAACATGAAGATGTTGCTCACAGACCACCATCACTTAGTGTCACAATAGCATAAATGTATTCACACAAAAAAGTAAAAATCATTTCATTCAATTAAGGAGGAACAACCTCTCCAAGGCCCTCAAATGGGCAAGCACTACATGGCAGCCAAAGCACAACCATGGGCAAACTATAAAACAAGCAAAATAAATCAAGTGGTCTTATTCTCCTGAAAGCAAAAGAACAAACAATCATTTCATTCCAAATAAACAATAGAGAACACAAGTTATTAGGAAGCCCACCTATCGACCTCCAGTCCACTTGGGTGATATCCTCCAGTTGTTTAGGCTCAGCTCTCCTACCAATTATTCCTATCTCTTGCTTCTCCTTATGTTAAGTCTAACTTTATTTTAAATTAACAAAAGTCCTAAACTAAGGGAGTTTGACTTCTATTTATCGACGTCTCAGGATCAGCCAACCACCAGTCGCTTGATAACCCATGCCTCATTAAGGGACATTTTTTTCCATGTTCAATTAAGGCGCATGGCGGCTTCGTAGGCTTTTGTGGTTGCTTCCAAGACTTACCTCTTTTCCCACTTGATCTTAGACTAAGGCAATCAATGGAGGATATGTCAGTCAGCGATTGGACAGTTTAGACATTGACTGCAAGATCTAAAGGTTAGGTGACATCAAGTTTCATCAACCAGGCTTTAAGGCTAACCGCCTAAAACATATGCTAAGTCAACAAAGGTGGTGGACTAGGCATCTGATACTTAGCATGGGGCTAGAATGGTTTTAAAGGTAAAACCGATTAGTGATAAAACCATGCTTGGCATAGTCTCTTTCCTTCATTGGCCCTTTTCCTGTTCTTGCACACTCGATGAACACATCAAATTCCTCTAACCTAATAGCCGAAGCTACAAAATTTAATCAAACAAGGCAATTTCAATCAATTAACCATAGTCAATCATTCATGGAATATCAACATACACGTAGATAATTTTATATGATTCAGTACATAAGTAGTTGCCATTTTATAAGCTTAGAAACAATGATTCAACATGATTTAAGTCAATATATCTCATAGACATAATCAAATTTCATAAATAGACATTGCATAAATAAATGTAAACATCATTCTTTCATAAGTAAGCAATCAAAACATGATAGATAATAGGATTGATGAGTTGATTGATGAGCTACATGGAGCCATGTACTTTTTCAAGATTGATTTGAAGACCGGATATCAACAAATTCAGGTAAGAGAAGAGGATGTTCAAAAGACAACTTTTAGATGTCACTTTGGGCACTATGAATTTTTGGTTATGCCCTTTGGATTAACCAATGCACCAGCAACTTTCCAATCTTATATGAACAATGTCTTTAAGCAACACTTGATGAAGTTTGTTTTGGTCTTCTTTGATGACATCCTAATATATAATAAAACATGGGAGGAGCATCTCCAACACTTGGACATAGTGTTCAAAATTTGGAGACATCAAACATTGTTTGCAAAAGAGTTTAAGTGTGAGTTTGGGGTGTCTGAAATTTTGTATTTAGCCATGTGATCAATGCCCAATGAGTCCCTGTTAATCAACAAAAAATCCAAGCAATCGTGGATTGGCCTCCACCTACAACTATGACACATTCGAGAGGTTTTTTGGGTTTATGTAGCTACTATAGAAGGTTTGCCAAAGGATTTTCTCAACTTGTTCCGTTGACAGATTTAACCAAAAAGGGATCTTTCAACTAGTCCAAAACAACACAAGTAGTGTTTGATAAACTCAAGGAAGTGATGAGTTCATGCCCAGTACTTGTTCTAAATTTCTCCATCCCTTTTGTGCTGGAATGTGATGCTTCAAGTGAAAGTATAGGGGATGTTTTGATGCAAAAAGGGCATCTATAGCCTTTGAAAGCTAGAAGCTCAAAGAAGTGGAGCATAAGTTCTCTATTTATGATAAAGAAATGTTGGCCATCATGCATGCATTGGCCAATTCAAATAGTATTTGATTTATGGCAAGTTTGTGGTCAAAATTGATCACAATAGTTTGAAGTACTTTCTCAACCAAAAGGATTTGAATGATAAACATCAAAAGTGGGTGAGTAAATTTCAATCTTATGACTTTGATATTGAGTATGTCAAAGGGAAAAACAATGTAGTTGTTGATGCATTGTCTAGAAAGTCTATTCTTTGCTCCATTACAAATATTACATATTGGAAGGCTTTTATAATAGTTGAGTATGCGAAGAATGGCTTTACTACTGCTGTCCTTGAAGGTAAAAATGAAGATGACAGGTACAAGGTAGTGGAGTGGACAGTCTTATATTCTACAAGAATGGGATCTTTTGGTCCCTGGGTCTAAGATGAAAAATAAGATATTGAGAGTTGTTCATGATACTGCTTTGGGTGGTCATTCGAGGTATTTTAAGACATACAAACAAGTGAAAGAAAGAATCTTTTGGAAGGGACTCAAGGGAGAGGTCCTTCAATACATCTGGGAGTGCCTCGCTTGCCAACAAAATAAAGTTGAGCAAGATTTTTCAGTTAGTTTGTTGCATCCCTTACCCATTCCTACTCAAAAATGGGAAAGTATCTATATGGATTTCATCACGGGACTTCCCATGGTTCAAGGTAAAACTTGTATGTTTGTGGTGGTTGATAGGCTCACCAAATATACTAATTTTTTTGCGATTCCAACCAAGTACAATGCACCTCTAGTGGTTGATATCTTTTTCAAAGAATTTTTCAAACTTCATGGGCTACCTAGAAACATTGTGAGTGATAGGGACATGTTTGTGAGCTTGTTTTGGCAAGAGCTCTTCTATTTGATTGGCACAAAGTTGACTCCTAGCACTAGCTATCATCCACAAACCAATGAGCAAACTGAGTTAGTGAATAAGTGGATTGAAGGGTAACTAAGGAACTGTTGGCCATTTTTGGCCCCCATATAAAGCTTTTGCATGGTTTGATGAGGCAATGGATCAAAGGCATAGAAATGGATCCAACATTTGCAAATAGAGAGGGTCCAAGCAAGGTTTTCTAAGGATCCAACAACAGTGTTCAAGGATAAGCCTGCAAGCCAAAAAGCTAAGTGCAAAGTCTCTTTTTCGGTTAAGCCTTTCTTGTTCATTCTTTCGGACTTTGTATGGGACTAAGTGTTTCTCTTCTCTCGGGAATTTTATTTCCGACCAAGTGTTGGAATTCTTTCGAACAATTTGTCTGAAAAAAAGGTTCCGAAGACTCTTTTCTCGGGGAAAGGGTATTTTTCGAAGTCCCGAAGGGTATCTTGCATTTTTTCGAAGGGACATTTCCAACAAGCAAGAAGCCGAAGGCATTTTCAAATTCCAACGGTCAATTCAAAAAATCCGAAGGGTACTTTCCCTTCGTAAAGAGACAAACACTTTTTTCCGAAAGGCCATTTCAAAGGCTCTGAAAGGAGCTTTTAGACAATTCCGAAGGGTATTTTCAAAGCGAAAGGAGCTTTTCAAGAATTCCAAAGGGTCCATTTCATTTAATCAGAAAGATCCTTGGCAAAAAATCCGAAGACATGATTTCTTTCAAACAAATTGTCCGCAGGAAGGGTCTAAGCAAATTGTCCGAAGAAAATGACCGAAACAAGTTGTCCGAAGGAATTGATGACGGGCCCACAAACGTCAAAATCTGAACCCATGCAAGTAGCCGTTGGCATTTAAAAAGATCAAAAGAAGCTACACAATCTATAGACTTTATCGACATAAATGGATATAGGAAAACCAATGTCCTTAGATTGGTTTTCCATTTTTAGAAAAGATTTGGCCCAAGTTTCAAAGCAGGAGCTGGTGTATACAATTAATGGAAAGGCTCTCGTCCTTCGACATGGCCATCATCTCCGACAAACAATCGTTCAATTCAGAGGCAGCATGACTCAGTCCAGATTCAAAGTTATGGGGATTCTATCCTTATACATGCAAGACAAGTGAAGGATGGCATGGAAGTGAAAGATGAAGATCAGGTGATTAGAAAAGGTAGCTCGAGCATTAAATACATTCCTAGACTTTTCCTTTTTAGTGGATCATGACATCATCATCCTCAACAAGTTCTTGCTTTCTAGTGTGTTTCTCAACCAATGAGAGGGCTTGAAGACTATTGGAGCTACTGGTGGTTAATTTGTTGAAGAAGGATTAGTTCTAATTAACCCAAATGTGGGTGAGAATTCACGGAGGGTGGTTGGATCTCATTTATTGAATTTTATTTGCTTGGCTCCTCTTTTTTTCTTCCCTTTTTTCATATATCTCCATTGGCTCCCCCATAGAAAGAGATATACTCATTTGACAAAGAGAAACCCTGTCAAAATTTGTAAGAAAAACCTTTTGAAGCAATAAAGATCAATTTTTACCTATCTCTTGCCTGAAAATTGTGCTTAGCAAGCTTGTGCATGATGGCCTTGTGAAGAAGTGTCCTTCCATGTCCATTGTCCTTTTTGCTTGCCTATTTTTAGGTGTTTTCAAGTTAGTTGCAGGTCTGAACTTGAGTTATTTCCACCATTAATGGACGTTTGGTGTGGAATTTGAAATTCCTCTTTGTTTCATGTATTGTTTGGTGAGCCTAGTTTATGAAAAACTTTTGCAAATTAACTAGTTTGTGAGGTTGTGTGAGCGATAATTATCTTATGCTGAATTACTGTTTATTTCATGCTTGTAAGTGTCAATCAATTTGGTGTATCACCCATTTAGCTCTCTTAGTTATCCTATACCCCCTCTCTACCTCTTTTCCAAACAGAAACATTAGTTAAGGTGATCGACAAAGAAGAAGCCGGCCTTCTCCGAAGGTTCAACCTTATTACAAGATACCCACAGCCTGAGGTTGCTCCAATATTGTAGTTGGGAGTGAGAGAGCCTAAAAAACTCTCCCACAAGGGTGCAATTTCAGCTTACAATAGTTTCTGGCACACCTGGTGGGACTATTTTCAAGGAAGATTGGTCAAGTTTGATGCTGGTTTGATCAATTTGCAGCGGTTATAGCTTCCATCGTTCAATATCTGACGACTCCGAAGAACACTCAGCAATCTGGTGGCTGAACAGCTATATTTCATGCCAAAGGTAACTAACTACAAGATCAGCTTCTAGAGGTATTCCTTCTGAAGTTGTTGAATTACCTTTAAACTCAACAAGAAGGTTAAGGTTCGCCCATACTCACCCATATGTAGGAAACCATTTTCCTGTTGTAGCGTGGAATTGCACCCTTGTGGGAGAGTTTTTCAGGCTCTCTCACTCTTGGATACAAAATTGGAGCAACCTCAGGTTGTGGGTATCCTATAGTGAGGTTGAACCTCTAGGCTTTTTAATGAGGCTAGCTCCTCAGACGCTTCACTTCAGCTGTTCCCACACACTAAAACCTATTTTTGACCAAGAAAAAGGGAGAGAAAGGTAACATAAAAAGGGAAAACTGAACTAAGAAAGGTGATGCACCAAATAGAGTGACCCACATGAGCATGAAATGAACACAAATTCAGCATAAGATAATGAGGGTAGGTTATTACTGGCCCAACCTTTTCAAAGATGCTTATGCATGGGTGAGAAAATGTCAGAAATGTGCCCTCTTTATGGGTAAACAAAGATTGGCAGCCCTTCCTCTCAATCCAATTCAGGTAGAGCAACCCTTCATGCAATGGGGGCTAGATTTCATAGGAATGATCAACCCTCCATCAAGTGTGGGGCATAAGTGGGTGCTTACTATAGCTGACTACTTCACCAAGTGGGTGGAAGCCAATGCATTGAAAGAAGCTAATGAAAGTGCAGTCTTAGACTTCTATGACAGCATCATGCCCAGATTTGATGTTCCATCCACTATCATTTTTGATAATGCACTAGCATTCCTCAGTCTGAAAACGAGTGAATGGGCTCTCAAGATGGGCATCTACCTCAGCACCTCTTCCAACTATTATCCTCAAGAAAATGGATTGGTTGAGTCTACAAACAAGAATTTGTTGAGAATCATCAGGACTATGGAGGAGAACCAGAGAGTGGCACATCAAACTAAAGACAACCTTGTGGGCTGACAGGGTAACTCCTAAAGCTGTTGTTGGCAATTCTTCATATGTTTTAGTATATGAAAGGGAGGCCAAGTTGCCCATTTCTCTTAAGCTGCCTGCATTAGAGCTTGCCCATCAGCTGGAGCTGCTGGAAGATGAGCCAATGAATGTGAGGTTGGCAGAACTCATGGACCTTGAAGAAACAAGAGACCTTGCAATGAAGACACTAGAATCGCATCAAACCCAAGTCAAGAAAGCTTTTGACAAGAGAGCCATAGCAAGGGATTTCAGAGAAGGGGATCTAGTCCTTAAATGGAATTCAAATAAGGCCAAGCCAAGAAATCATACCAAATTTGACAACATGTGGAGTGGTCCTTATTTGATCTACAGATACAAACAACATAATGCTTTCCAACTAGCCCAATTGGATGGAGAGGTATTAACCATCCCAGTCAATAGGTTTCATCTAAAGCCGTGTTATTTGAAGAGTTTGCAGCCATTGTATATATTGTACATTTTGTATAGCTTTTCATGTTTTTCTCTAAGTGCTCTGTGCACATCCTTTTTAGCTGTGTTTTTCCCTTCCCTAAGTGCTTTGGATACAATCTTGTTTTGTTCTGGTTGTCCTTATTGCTTCAAAGGGAGGTTCCGATTCAGTGAAAAAGTGACTGGACTCCATGCCCAATGGATGGGTTTGACGAGACAACATGGTCTAAGTTCTCTTGCATTGACAGGTATGCAACCCCTGTGAACCGCCAAAGATGTTGGCCATTTTTGGCCCACATATGAAGCTCTTGCATGGTTTGACGAAATATTGGATCAAAGGCTTAGAAATGGATCCAGCAACAATGTTCAAAAGCAAGCCTGCAAGGCAAAGGGCTAAGTGCAAAGTTCATTTATTCGGCTAAGTCCTTGTTCATTCTTTAGGGCCTTGAAAGGACTAAGTGTGTTTCTTCCTCTCGGGCTTTTTTTGGTTTAAACTTCATGGTTTTCCTTTGGAAAAATTGTCCACACAATTTCCCAAAGGAATGTTTTTCTTTTCGGCCAAGTGTTCTTTTCGAGATTTTCGTTTCCATCTAAGTAATGAAATTCTTTCAGACAATTTGTCCGAAAGAAAGGTTCCGAAGAAATGAACTCGTCCAGCAGGTTGCCCTATACAACTTTCCCGAAGGGTTCTTTTATCGAGAAAGGGGACCATTACAATATTTCCGAAGGGTTACTTTTCTCTCCGCAAAAGCCAAACACTTTTCCGAAAGACCATTTCAGAGGTTTCGAGAGTAGCTTTCAAAGAATCCGAAGGGTATGTTCCTTTCAAAAGGACCATTGCAATATTTCCGAAGGTCTCAAGCAAAAAGTCCGAAAGGTATGTTACCCTTTGAGAGGTGCCATTCAACAAAGCCCGAAGAGTCTCTTCCCCTTCTAGAAAGTCCTTTTCAAGAAACCCGAAGGGCTCTTTCCCTTCGGGAAGGGTCATTTCCAAAAATCCGAGGGGTACCTTACAAAAGATAAGTCCAAAGACTTAAGACTCCAAAACCCCAAAGACTTAAGGTGCAGAGAGCCCGAAGCAAGTTGAGCACCCACGAAAGCCCGAAGTCATGCTCAGATGAATGAGACGCTGCCACGTGGCGTAAGTTGGAGTAGAAAAAGCCAATCAATAAAAGACAAGTGGCACAAGGATGATCGATCAGAGCATGGGAGGGGAGTCCAAGCGACTGCGTAAGCTGGTAGCTGGAAATTTATGAAGGTTTCCGTCCTTCGACATGGCCATCATCTCTGACCAACAGCCGACAAGTGTAGAGGCAGCATGGCTCAGTCAGGTTTATAGGTGTAAGAATTTTGTACTCATACGTAAGCAGACAAGTGGAGGATGGCGTGGAGATGAAAGATGAAGATCAAGCAATTAGAAAAGATAGCTCAGGCATTTAAGACATTCCTGGACTTTTTCTTCTTAGTGGGCCATGACATCGTCGTCCTCAACAAGTTGTCTTCTAGTATGTTTCTCGACCAATGAGAGGGCTGGAAGATTTTTGGAACTAATGGCGGTTATTTTGTTGAAGAAGGATTAGTTCTAATTAACCCAAGTGTAGGTGAGAATTCATGGAGGGTGGTTGGGGCTCATTTATTGATTTATGTTTGCTCGCCTCTTCTCTTTGGATCTTCCCCTTTTCTATATATGTCTCGGTTCTTTTCAGAAGAAGACATCCTCATTTTTGACAAGGAAGAATATTGTCAAAAATTTGTAAGAAAGACCTTTTGAAGCAATAAAGGTTATTTTTACCTGTCTTGTCTGAAAATCGTGTTTAGCAAGCTTGTGCATGATGACCTTGTGAAGAAGTGTTCTTCCATGTCCCTTGTCCTCTCTTCTTACCTATTTTCAGGTATTTTCTAGTTAGTTGTAGGTCTGAACTTGAGCTTTTCTGCCATTAATGGACGCTTGGTGTGAATTTCAAAATTCCTCTCTGCTTCATATATGGCTTAGTGAAGATAGTTTATGAAACTGATGCAAATTAACCGGTTGTGAGGTTGTGTAAGCAAAATTATCTTATGTTGAATTAGTGTTCATTTCATGGTCATGTGGGTCACTCTATTTGGTGCATCACCTTTCTTAGTTTAGTTTTCCCTTTTTATGTTACCTTTCTCTCCCTTTTCCTTGGTCAAAAATAGGTTTTAGTGTGTAGGAACAACTGAAGTGAAGCATCTGAGGAGCTAACCTCATTAAAAATTCTAGAGGTTCAACCTCACTACAAAATACCCACAGCCTGAGGTTGCTCTAACTTTGTAGTTGGAAGTGAGAACCTGCAAAACTCTCCCACAAGGGTGCAATTCCATGCTACAACATTTTCTAAACCAGTCGTGAGGTATACCTACGCAAGAAGATCCTTGTTAACCCCTCTTACTACCATGATTCACCAAAGAGCTTTTGTAGGTTTTAGCAGCCAAAGTCCTTTGAATTTTCCACAATATGATCCTATGCCAGTAGCAGCCCTCAAAAGTGTCCTATATTTCACAGGAGACCAAGCCGTAACTCCTACTGAACACATCACAGATAGCGAATTTTTGCAATATCCATAATGTCACAGTAGAAAATGTTGACAATTTTGGTCCTACAGGGCAAAGAACCGGTCTCCTTTCCCTGTTGTTCTGAGCTGTCAGTCTTGAATGAATCCACCTACTGCAAATGCTCAATTTCCCCTTGCAATAAGCCCTGTTCTTATAAAGAGTTGAAAGATCTAAGACCTGTAGGTTTTCGGTTCAATATGGAGCTTATTTCGCTTTGAGCAATTGCCTTGGACGAGCCTTTTGGCAAAGGAATGGGCCAGTTCAAAGAATGTAAGTCTTTTTATGAAGCTCCAAAGGTCAAGTACCCTTGCGGAGGGCAGCCAAGTTGCAAACTGGACCGTTCCAGCAGGCTGCGGAGGGCAATTATGGACTCAAAGTGCCCTTGTGGAGGGCAGAGAGCACCTTCGGAAAATTGACAAGGCAGAAGGCCAAAAGGTAAGTTTCCCTTCGGAAAAATCTATGCAAAAGACAAAGGATTTCTTCGGACTTTTGTCCGAAGAAAATCCATGTAGAACCAAATGATGAATTTCTTCGAACAAAGTGCCCAAAGGAATTCCTTCGGACATTTTGTCCGAAGAAATTCACAAAGAGACTAAGGCAAATTCCTTCGAACAAAAGCCCGAAGGAATTCCTTCGAACTTTTGTCCGAAGGAATTGAAAAGACAAGGGAGCCCGAAGGAGCCCGAAGGGCAAGTGCCCTTGCGGAGGACTATCAACAACCAAAAAGGGACCTTTTCCATTTTTTCGAAGGGACACCTTCCCTTCAGGAAAGTTCGTTTGCCAAGGGCCGAAGGAATAACCAAAGGGATGACAGGCCCGAGCACGTCAATCTTAACATAGTGAACTAGCCATTGGAGTTCAGACGTCCAGTGACGGGCGTGCGAACGTCAAATTCAAGGTAGCAAAATAGCCATTGGTTTTTGAATAGTGATAGGCCCGCAGACGTCAATTTTGATGGGATGCGTCGGTCGAGAAAGGAGCCCAAAGAGCCAAGAAATGACAGAAGATGGCCCCGAGGGCCAAAGAGCCAAGAAAAAGACAAAAGCCAAGCGCAAGAGCAAATAGAATAGTCCAAGTGGCACAGAAAGCGTCGACACAAGAAGTTATTGCAACGGATGAAACATTCTCCACCAAGTGGCCACCAAGGGGAGCGCGGGCATTCAATAGAGTGACCCTTTTTTCCTCATTTCACATTAATGAGCAGACAGTCGCGTAAACTTCATTGAGAAGCAATTTGTCATTGAAACAGACAAAGCGACCCATGCTCTTGCAGTGATATTTAATACAGGTTAAGCACCAAAGTCAAGACTTGCGACATCCACAGCATGGTTCCTTCAGCAGTTTCCTCTTTCCAATGTGTTCAACGTAATATGGGTCGCCTATTCTTGGAAAGCGCCAAAGTCTTATTTTGATGCTATATATTGTAACCTCTTAAGAGAGGAAGATATCTCTCATTTTGTAAGGCAAAGCCCTGCCAAAATTTTACCTTTGATCAATAAGAATGTGTTTTACCTCTATCTAGCTGGTTATACTTTTGAGTGTGTCTGTGTATCAATTCTATGCTCAGTCATTTTTAGCTTGATGCTTTCACAGATTGACACCAACATACCTGGTGTAGCCAAGGCACCATTTCTGCAGGTTAATAGGGAGTGTTGTATCTAGAGCACAGAGACAGAAGAGTAATTCTCTGACAGTGTGTTTTCTACAGCGCCTGTGGTAAGTTCATTTTCTGTGTCTTCATTAAGCCTCCTGTTAAAGCTCCCTACAGTCTGGTCTTTCTGTCAAATAAAGTGTCTTTTTGCCCCCTTTTGGTCTGAAGTGATAAAATAGCTAAGTAGATCAAAATCATTTGGTGCATCACCGTTTAGATAATTTCTGTTTTGGTTATATCCTTCTCCCTTTTCACCCCCCCCCCCATTATTAGCAGTAGTAGTGAAAGACCTCAGAGATGCATCAAAGGGAGCTAGCCCTTATCTAAAGATTTTTCTCTCAGTTTTGCCCAAACCCACAGCAAGAGGGGAGTCTCCATTGTGCCGCATGGAAGAGATAAGCTCAGCTTTCTTTCAAGGGTGCAATCCACAGCGTCAACAGTTTTTGGCACGCCCGCTAGGACCAATTTTAATGGTCAAAAAAGTTTCAAGATTGGTGTTGGTCCTGTTACAGCAAGAATGAACCACTAATCCAACATCTGGCGACTTCATTTTCAAGAACATCAGTATCTGATTAGAGATCAGTCTGACATCCCATGCCTAAAGTCACCACAAGATCTTCTACCAAGGTTGTCCCTTTCGAATTCGTTGAGCTCCCATTAAACTCAGCAAAGCAACTGAGGTTTGCAAGGACTCATCCCTATACAACAAGCCATTTTCCCAGACCTGCTATAAAATATACTTACGCAAGAAGACCCCAACAGAACCCTATTATCACCATGGCTTTACCTTTCATAGCCTTTCATGGTCAAAGCCCGTTAAACCTTCTACATTATGACCCAATTCCAGGGACAACCCTTAAGAGTGTTCCTCCCTTTAATGGAGAGGGGCCTATTACCACTATTGAGCACATCAGAAATATTTCCAACCTTTGTAATATTCATAATGTCACTGAAGAGAACATAGCCATCAGGTTGTTGGCATTGTCCTTTAAGGGTAAGGTTCTGGACTAGTATGGAACTTTGCCTATGAATTCAGTCGGCACATGGAATGAATTAGGCACTCTCTTGACAAATAGATTCGGGGAGATGAGTGACCACCTCTCACTTGCTGAACAACTAACCACCATGAAAAGAGCTCCACATGAATTCATGCAGGATTTCAATACCAGGTTTCAAAAGCCCTGGGACAAAATCCCCATTTTGGTAACGCCGACCCCGAGCTATGCTTTCCTCTATTACTTGAAAGCTTTGAACAGCGACATTGCTGTCATGATACAGTCAATGGGAGGACAAGTGTTGCCAACTACCTATGAAATTTCCATAGCTGCTGAAAATTACCTGGTGTAAGCAGGAAAGATAGCCCCTAGACCTCATATGCCGCTCTTCCCTGAATTACCACCTCCAATTCAAACCGCTGCACCCACCTTAGCTCTTTTGCTTGGCGTAGAAAAGCTGACTGTTACCTCGCCCAATGACCTTCATGAAGTTAAGACCCTGTTACAAAGCGTGACCAACGAACTAGTGGCTCTCAAAAGACAACAAGCTCAAAACTATCGGCCAAATCAGGGATATCAACAGTTCGGACAAGCAAATAGACTCCCTTTTCAAAATTATAATCAAGGACAGAGTCAGTTTACACAAGCTAGACCATATCAAGGGTATAATCCAAGTGCTCCTTCATTGTCCAAAGTTCTTGTGCCCACTCAAAATAATCTGGTACAGGAACATCCTAATTGCTCACCTCTGGGATATGGTCAAGAACAGGCTGCTTATACAAATGAGACGCCAAGTCAATATATGAATGCCCAAGACAATCAAGCTGCCCAATTCCCAAGCTTTGAGGTGTCAGTACAACTTGGCATGGACAATAGGTAGGCTCAGTCTGATTCCACTCTCATGAATCACATGGAAGGTGAATTTTGTGTAGTCAACTATGTGGGCAGTATGAACAACCAAGGTGATTGTGTTGCAGCCAACACTAGGTCCAAAAGGAGAGCTATGGAGGAAGCTCAAACAACTACCCAAACGTTCGCAGCATCTTCTTCATCACATGAGAGTCGGACATTTCTAAATTACAGACCGCCAGTTACACCCTCAGCTCCTCGGCCTGCGCCTCAGGCTGCAAGCGCCCCCAAAGAAAACTTAAAGTGCAGCAACCCCCAAATCAACATGGTAGACCAGATGAAGAAGCTACACATGAATATCTCCTTGTGGGATTCATTAGCAATGCCAGGACAAAAGGACATACTCCAGAAGGAATTGCAAGGGTAAATGAACAAGTTGTCCCAGCAAAGGCTGATAATGTTTTGATCATGAATGGGCACCCTTTCATAGCAGGCCAAGCAAAAAAAGACGAAAAGGTTCCCCCTTTCTATCTATCCTTAGTCATAAGAGATTTCTTGGTACACAACTACATTATTGACAGTGGGGCAAGCACCTCAGTAATGCCCAAATGCATAGCGGATAAGCTGGGACTCAAATACGAGGAGATGACTAAGGCAGTCCTGCAACTAGATGGATCACCAGCCAAGACACTAGGAGTGGTACGAGGCTTGAATCTAACACTGCACGTCTATCCAACTTTCTCAATTCCCCACGACATGGTGGTGGTAGATGTTCCTCCCTACTTTGCTATCTGCTTGTCCAGGGATTTCACATCCAAAATAGGCGGATACCTAGCAGCAAACTGGTCTTACATGGTTTTTAGAACCAAATATGGGACTAAGGTCAAGATTGAGTGGGAGCCAATTCATAGAGATCGTCTGGAGCCGTACTCACTCAAAGCGGCGAATGTCAGCTACGCCATTATTGATGAAGAATTCCAAATGGATCAATCTCCGCCCTCTGCGCTTGAAGGAGTTGCTGACCTGCTCTTAGACGAATGCAGAAGTGACAACTTTGAACACGACCCATACAAGTTTATAGAAGAAGCGGGGCTTGGAATTTATTGCATGCATGAAGAAGGTACTCTTGTGCCAAATTTGATGAAAGCAAACCAAGAGAGCTCGGGTTTATGGCAACTCTTCTTTGATGGCTCAAGAAGCAAATTGGGAGCTGGTAGTGGAGTGGTGTTAATTTCCCCCTCAAAGGAGAAATACTTCTCGACTTTCAGGTTCCAGTTTTCTTGCACTTGCAATGTTGCAGAATATGAGTCTCTCATCCATGGTTTGGAGTGGGCAAAGAAAAGATGAATTAAAGAGCTGCAGGTTTTTTAGGACAACGAGTTGATTGTAAATCAGGTGAGAGGACGAAATCTGACAAAGAATTCCTTGTTTAAGTCTTACAAGCACAAGGTGTGGGACTTAGTGGAGAGTTTCCTTGCTTTCAATGTTATTTTCATTCCAAGAGAGCAGAATAAGCAAACGGACAGACTAGCAGCAGTTGGTGCCCAATTTGACGTCCCCAAAGAGATAGGCCGAGACAGCAGTCCGTGCTATTTAAAAGTGGTAATCAGACCCTCCGTACCTGATAACGTCACCAATTGGCAGGTGTTTGATAGCAATCGGCAAATAGCGCTCTTCTTGCAAGAAGACGCTGAGTTTGCCTCTTGAAATCAAGCCAAGCTACAACAACAGTATGGCGGCCAGATTGTTTAGCTAAAGAACAACAAACTTCCCAAAGGCTTAGTCACTCTCAAGAGCATTTTCAATGAGGATGACCAACTGAAAAATGACAAAGCAAGCATCACAACGAAAAAAAAAACTACAAAAAGGTTGAAATATTCAAGAACAGGCTGCTTGCACTTGAGAATGTATGTACAAAGCTTTCATCTTGTTGTGCCAAGAATTTGCCGATGTCTTCGCTTGGGAGTATAGCGACTTCAAGGGTTTTGACCCAAGTTTGGCCCAACATACCATTGAGCTGGAGGAAGGCACCAAGCCCATCAAACAAAAACAAGGGCCTGTCAACCCGAAGATTGAGCCTCTTATGCGAAAGGAACTCACCAAGCTGATTGAGTCCAAGATCATATTTTCGACTAAACACTCTTCTTGGCTGGCCAATCTAATCCCTGTTAGGAAAAAGAATGGGGAGATCAAACTGTGTGTGGATTTTAGAGACCTCAATAGAGTCTCGCTGAAAGATCACTATCCTCTCCCAAGTATGGCGCAGATCCTCCAAATGGTGACAGGCAGCGAATGTTTCTCTCTCTTGAATGGGTATTTAGGGTACAATCAGATTTTAATGCAAGACTGTGATCAATACAAGACAGCCTTCACTACCAAGTGGGGAACGTTTGCTTACCGGAAAATGCCATTTGGACTGTCCAATGCTGGAGCCACTTTTCAACGAGCCATGGACATGGCTTTTCAAGGACTGATAAATAATGTTGTACTGGTCTATCTTGATGATGTGACAGTATTTTCTAAGGAAGCAGGCCAACATATGAAACACCTTAGGCAAATCTTTGAGAGGTGTAGAGTTTGGTATCTCTCTCAACTCAAAAAAATGCGTGTGCGTTGTCCATGAAGGTAAACTCCTTGGCCATGTTTCGAAAGGGGGCTTGACCATTAATCCAGAAAGAATTCGCGCCATCCTAGCGCTATCCTTGCCTAAGCATAAGAAAGGTCTGCAAAGCTTCTTTGGCAGAATAAATTTTATCACAAGATTTATCTCAAATTTTGCCGAGATAGTCAAGCCACTGACCTTCATACTGAAGAAAGATGAGAAATTCGCGTGGACAGCAGAAAGGAAGGATAGTTTTGAAGGGATCAAGCAGGCTATCACCCAGGCTCCTACCTTGATCAGTCCTGACTTCACCAAGGATTTCAGCCTCTACACCTTCGAAAATGAAGAGGTAATCTCCGCTATGCTTACCCAAGCAAATGACGAAAACCTTGAACCGCTGCTTGCGTTCTTTAGCCAAGGTCTGAAAGGTTTTGAAATCAGGTATGCATATGTTGAAAAGCAAGTCCTTGCGATCATATGAAGCCTGAAGAAATTCAGACATATGCTGTCAAACAGCAAGGTTCATCTCATGGTGCCCCATCCCAGCGTCAAAGATTTCTTGATCAGCCATGATCTAAATGAAAAGAGAGCGGGATGGATCACCAAAGTAATGGAATATGACGTGGACATCAAAACCACCAAGTTGGTAAGGGGAAAAGCCCTGTGTGAACACCTTGCTACAGACCTTAAAGAGCAGAAAGAGGACATTTTGCTAATCCACAATGAAGCTATAGCAGAACCAACAATCATGAAGGATTGGGCATCAGACATGAAACGTTTCCTTCTCACCAGTGAGTGCCCGCAGGGCCTTGATAGAACCAAGAGGAGATATTTCAAACTCCAATCTCTCCCTTATGTCCTGATTGACGAGGTGCTGTTCAGAAGGGATTTTTCAAGAGTACTCTTGAGGTGCATACACCCAAGTCAGATCGACAAGGTGCTGTCCGAGTTCCATGACGGGCCAGTTGGTGGTCACTTTGCTCCTAAGCCTACAGCTGCAAGGATTATGAGGGTTGGTTACATCTGGCCCATCTTATTCAGAGACACCCATGCCTGGGTACGAAAGTGTCAAAAGTGTGCCCTCTTTGATGGAAAGCAACGACTCGCTGCAATGCCTCTACAGCCTATTCAGGTAGAACAACCAATCATGCAATGGGGCCTAGACTTCATAGGGATGATCAACCCCCCTTCCAGTGTTGGCCACAAATGGGTCTTGACTGCTCCAGACTACTTCACGAGATGGGTAGAAGTTGTTGCTTTGAAAGAGGCCAACGAAAGTGCAGACCTGGACTTTTACGAAGGCCTGATGACAAGGTTTGGAGTCCCAGCTACCATCATCTCAGATAATGCATTGGCTTTCTTGGGAACCAAAACAAGCGAGTGGGCATTGAGATACGGCATCTACCTTAGCACTTCTTTCAACTACTACCCACAAGGGAATGGGCTAGCAGACTCCACCAACAAGAATTTGATCAGAATTATCAGAAGGACAATGGAGGAGAATCAAAGAACTTGGCATGCCAAGTTGAAAACAGCCCTATGGGCAGACAGGGATACTCCAAAGAGGGCAGTTGGCAATTCACCATACATGCTTGTGTATGGAAGGGAAGCTAGACTTCCTATTTCACTTGAATTGCCAACTTTGGATCTTGCTCACCAGCGACAATTAGAAGAAGGCAACAACATGGAGGTTAGGCTGTGTGAATTGATGGAACTTCAAGAGACAAGGGACCAAGCCATGGTTTCTATGACCAGCGATCAGCAGCAAACGAAGAGCATTTTGATAAGAAATCCTCATCAAAAGGCTTTTCAGAAGGCGACATTGTCTTAAAATGGGATGAGGGCCGAGCTAAGCCTGAAAAACACACAAAGTTCGACGCCCTATGGAGTGGTCCATATATCATCACTCAGTGCAAACAGCATAATGCATTCCAACTCTCCAGGTTGGATGGTGAGGAACTGCAGATCCCAGTTAATGGATATACCTTAACCATTGTCACTGAGCCCTCTCTCATTATGTATATATTTTCCTTGTTTTCCCCTATTTTCCCTAAGTGCTTTTAGCGCATGTTAATAGTGTTTAGTCTTGTGTGTGTTATGTTTACCATTTGGGGTAAAAGCTTCATGATTGATTCTTGGATCTCTCAAGGTTATTGTCAACCTTTCGGGCTGCATTCTGACTTTGTGCCCAACGGACTTGTAGGCTACCAGTCTTCCTAAGCATGGCAGGCATGATTCCCCTAAGAATCGCCAAATTTGTTGACCATTTTGGTCCTACAGGCCAAAAAAAGGGTCTCCTTTCCCTGTTGTTCTGAGCCATCAATCTTGAATGAATCACCTTACTGCAAATGCTCAATTTCCCCTTGCAATAAGCCCTATTCTTATAAAGAGTTGAGAGATCTAAGACCTGTAGGTTTTTGTTTCAATAGGAGCTTATTTCACTTTGAGCAATTGCCTTAGAGGAGCCTTTTGGCAAAGGAATAGGCCAGTTCAAAGAATGTAAGTCTTTTTATGAAGCTCCAAAGGTTAAGTACCCTTGTGGAGGGCAGCCAAGTTGCAAACTGGACCGTTCTAGTAGGCTGTGGAGGGCAATTATGGACCCAAAGTGCCTTGCAGAGGGCAGAGAGCACCTTCGAAAAATTGATAGGACAGAAGGCCGAAAGGTAAGTTTCCCTTCGGAGAAAATCCATGCAAAAGACAGGATTTCTTCAGACTTTTGTCCGAAGAAAATCCATGTAGAACCAAAGGACGAATTCCTTCGAACAAAGTGCCCGAAGGAATTCCTTCGGACATTTTGTTCGAAGAAATTCACAAAGAGACTAAGGCAAATTCCTTCGGACTTTTGTCCGAAGGAATTTACAAAGAAAAATACCAAGACATGAAGGCAGGTTTTCTTTCAAGCAAAATGTCTGGAGGAATTGAGAAGACAAGGGAGCCCGAGGAGCCCGAAGGGCAATTGTCCTTGCGGGGGACTATCAACGACCAAAAAGGGACCTTTTCCATTTTTTCGAAGGGACACCTTCCCTTCGGAAAGGTTCGTTTGCAAAGGGCCGAAGGAATAACCAAAGGGATGACGGGCCCAAACACATCAATCTTAACATAGTGAACTAGCCGTTGTAGTTCAGACGTCTAGTGACGGGCGTACGGACGTCAAATTCAAGGCAGCAACATAGCCGTTGGTTTTCGAATAGTGACAGGCCCGCAGACATCAATTTTGATGGGATGCATCGACCGAGAAAGGAGCCCGAAGAGCCAAGAAATGACAGAAGATAGCCTTGAGGGCCAAAGAGCCAGGAAAAGGACAAAAGCCAAGCGCAGGAGCAAATAGAATAGTCCAGGTGGCACAGAAAGCGTCAGCACAAGAAGTTATTGCAATGAATGAAACAGTCTCCACCAAGTGGCCACCAAGGGGAGCACAAACATTCAATAGAGTGGCCCTTTTTTTCTCATTTCACATTAATGAGCAGACAGTCACGTAAACTTCATTGAGAAGCGGTTTATCATTCAAACAGACAAAGCGACCCATGCTCTTGCAGCGATATTTAATACGGGTTAAGCACCAAAGTCAAGACTTGCGACATCCACAGCATGGTTCCTTCAGCAGTTTCCTCTTTCCAATGTGTCCAATGCAATATGGGTCGCCCATTCTTAGAAAGCGCCAAAGTCTTCTTCTTGATGCTATATATTGTAACCTCTCAAGAGAGGAAGATATCTCTCATTTTGTAAGGCAAAGCCTTGCCAAAATTTTACCTTTGATCAATAAGAATGCGTTTTACCTCTATCTGGTTGGTTATACTTTTGAGTGTGTCTATGTATCAATTATGTGCTCAGTCATTTTTAGCTTGATGCTTTCACAGATTGACACCAACATACCTAGTGTAGCCAAGGCACCATTTCTGCAGGTTAACAGGAAGTGCTGCATCTGGAGCGTAGAGACAAAAGAGTAGTTATCTGACAGTATGTTTTCTACAGCGCCTATGGTAAGTTCATTTTGTGTCTTCATTAAGCCTCTTGTTAAAGCTCCCTACAGTCTGGTCTTTCTATCAAATAAAGTGTCTATTTGCCTCCTGGTCTGAAGTGATAAAATAGCTGAGTAGATCAAAATCATTTGGTGCATCATCGTTTAGATAATTTTTGTTTTGGTTATATCCTTCTCCCTTTTCACCCCCCCATTGTTAGCAGTAGTAGTGAAAGACCTCAAAGATGCATCAAAGGGAGCTAGCCCTTATCTAGAGATTCTTCCCTCAGTTTTGCCCAAACCCACAGCAAGAGGGGAGTCTCCATTGTGCCGCGTGGAAGAGAGAAGCTCAGCCTCTTTCAAGGGTGCAATCCACAGCGTCAACAGAAAATATTGCTATCAGACTATTGGTTGTATCCTTTAAGGGAAAGACTTTAGATTGGTATAGAGGTTTAGCTCCTAACTATATTCAATCATGTGATCAACTGGGAACAACCTTATGTAAGAGATTTGCAAACAAGAGTGATCATTTGTCATTAGCAGAACAATTGATCACAATCAAAAGAGCTCCTCATGAAGTCATGCAAGACTTCAATACAAGATTCCAAAAAGCTTGGGACAGAATTCCAGCCGCTGTTAGACCATCCCCTAACTTTGCATTTTTATACTATTTGAAGGCTCTAAACAGTGACATAGCAGTAATGATCCAATCCATGGGAGGAGATATATTACCAGACGCTTACGAGGTGGCTATCGAAGCTGAAATTGTCTAGTTCAGGTTGACAAGCTTATTCCTAGGCCCCCAATGCCTCTTTTCCCTGAGATCAGACCACCCCCTGTAGTTGTTTCCCCACTTGATGTTATTCTTCCAACTCTAGTAATTGCTCCTATGCCTTCACCCAAGCAAGAAAAGGCCTCCACTAATGGATCGAGTGATTCCCAAGAAAAAAAACTACCTAGAACATAAAAGCATGCTCCAATCCTTGGCAAATGATGTAGTAAATGTATAAAGGCAAGCTAAGTTCAATAAACCTTATCAAGCTCCATATCAGCCTCAGCAACAGTCTTATCAAGCAAATAGGCCACCCTACAAAGGAAATTTTCAAGGACAAGGGCAGCGTACCTATGCTAGACAAAGCAACTATAATCCAAATGTTGCAGGCTCTTCCAACTCCTTGGTCCCTGTTCAAAACAATATGGCTCAAGAGGCTGAAGGGACAATGCCTTGGAATCAGTCTTTTGGGCAATCCATTGTCCCAACTATGGTTCTAACCAGACATTGAATGACCAATGGCAGCAGGCTATTGCTTATGGATATAATCAAGCCTTAATAGCTCAAAGCACGGAGCCTCCCATGATGACAAAGCCAGAGCAGTCTCCACAAGAACAAGGATCGGATCAGGTACCAAACCAATTGGATGCTACAATGGTCATCAGTGAGCAAGAAGAGTGTTCTGCATCCAATCAGTAGGCTAGCTCCAGTCAAGCTCATGTCCCAGTGGCAACAAATACAAGATTCAAAAGAAGGAATATGCGTGACAACCAAGGAGCATTTAAGGAACCTCCTACCACCACTCCATTGCCTAAGCCTAACGAGCCCGCTGTCACTGCAAAGGTCTCGACACCTCCACAAAGCTCACAGATTCAACAAACAACAGCAGTGGCTCCCAAATCACAAGCAAAGGTTGGTAGTACACCAATCAAAATTGTTTAACAAATGAAGAAATCCAACGTGAGCGTACCAATGTGGGACATGCTTTCCATGCCCGATCAAGTGGATATGCCAAGAGAGGTGTTACAACTGCAGGTAAACAACCAAGCAAAGAAGCTGAGGTCCTCACTAATGCAGCCAAGGGTCCTATGGGAAAAAGGTCAAGTAATGTGGTCAAACCTCCTCCCTTCTACATTTCATTAATCATTGGTGATTCCTTGATGCATAATTGCTTGGTAGATAGTGGAGCTAGCACTTCCGTAATGCCAAAGTCCATCGCTGATCAGCTGAACCTCAAATATGAGTCGCATACCAAGGGAGTTATGCAGCTTGACGGTTCTTTCACAAAGCCATCTGGTATCATCAAGGATTTGAATATGACCCTACATGCTTGTCCTAATGTCTCAGTGGTTCAAGATGTGTTGATCCTTGATGTAACTACTCGCTTTGCATTATGCCTTTCTAGAGAATTCACAGCAAAGATAGGAGGCTATCTCTCAGTAGATTGGTCATACATGGCATTCAGAACGAGGTATGGAATGAAGGTATCAATCAAGACTGAGCCCATGGCACAATTTCACATTCAGCCCCATCAACCAGATAACACAAACCTCAATTGCACTATTCTTGATGAAGATGAATTTGCAACTAGTCAAGCGTTGAATACTCATCCTGAGGAGATTTCAAACTTGTTCTTGGATGAGGTATGGGTGGATAATAAATTTCTCAACCCTTTGGAAGATGTTGAGGAAAGAGACATGGGTGTCTATTTGCTACATGAAGAAAATCAACTCATGCCTTCCCTCATTGGACCTAAAAAAGACCTCAATGGCATGTGGAAGTTGTTCTTTGATGGTGCAAGGAGCAAAAATGGAGTAGGTGCAAGGGCAATGTTGGTTTCCCCTTTAGGTAATACGCATTTCTCTTTCTATAGGTTCCATTTCAATTGCTCTTCTAATGCAGCAGAATATGAAGGCTTGATCCGTGGTCTCAAATGGGCCAATAAAGGAGGAATTAAAATGTTGCAAGCATATGGAGAAAGTGAGCTTATAGTGAACCAAGTCAAAGGCTTGAACATTAGAAAGAATCTTTTGATGAGGTCTTCCAAAAACAGAGTGTGGGACCTAATTGAAGATTTTGAAGCCTTCAACATCCAAGCTGTACCAAGGAACCAGAATCAACATGCTGACAGGTTGGCAGCTGTCATGTCCCCTTCTCAGTGACATCTCTCGGAGCACAGGATTAGCCTATCATACGACCCTCGTAGGCTGATCGTTTGGATAGAGGGTCACCTGGGAGCTTGGCACATGCTTCAGATTGGCAGAGTTTGATCAGTTTGCTTTCGTTTGGGCTCGATTGGACACTTTTGGCAGAAGTTACTATTTTTAGCAGTTCTTGGTGGTCAGTGTGGGACCCCTGCTATTTTTGGCAATATGGGTTGACAGCATTCGGAGTCACTCCAGTATATGACCACTTCAGACGGTTCGGTCATCGGGCGAGTAACGAGAGAAATATTAATATTTAATTGTATTAATTAAATATTAATATTATGAGACTATTATATTAAGTTATAATTAAAAATTATAACTTAAGTGTTTCTAATGCTGAGGGGGCGCCCATCATCTGGAAGGGGCCAAATTTAATATTATATGCTATTATAAAATTTGGCCTAAGTTGAAAATATTAAAATAATTAAAGAATTGCGATTTTTAATTAAAAAGTCCTATTATAGAGGAAATCGCACCTCTTTGGTTATATATACTTCTGCATTGGGAGGAGCGCGATTATGTCATTTGGAGAATTGAAAACTGATCAAATTTGTCTGAGCTAGAAGCTTCAAGGGTTCGAGTTCATTTTCCTTGGAGAACGTGCCATCTCCATTGGAAGCAATTCAGAGGGTGTGAAATAACACCTGATTTATTGCAACAGGGGTTTTCTTCATTCAGGAGAAGACATTGATTGTTCAAAGATTATCATTACAGGGTTTCATCAGGGTTATTCATTCTTCAGACAAGGGTTCATTTAGGCACCCATTTTGGAGGTTGAGAGAGCCAAAAGACAGGCCGTACAGCAGCATTTATTGCTGGTTTTAACCCAGCTGCCCATGTACCTGGCCGTACTATCCACAGCAGGTGACAAACATTTTAAGAGCAAGGCGCAAGGTTTTTTCTGAGCAAAAAACAGACCCGACTGTACCTGTCCGTACCATACGGACGGCGTCCGTACGGCGCCGTACAGACTGTACCGCGCCTGGGTTCTGCAGCAGTCAATCAGTTTTCTTGGGCAGCGAACAGTTCAGGTCTTTCTTAGCACCCAAACAGCAAGTTTTTTTGTTAAACTCATGCAACTAGGGTTTTATTTTTAATAAAAAAATAGTCTTTTTCGATATTCAGTAATTTTTATAGAATTTATTTATCATTTATGCAAAAATCGCATTTTCTTCAAACACTGGCAAAAAACCCAAAAACATCAAAAAAAATTCAAAACTTCCAAAAAAAAAACCCATATAATCCGTCAGTTGTCAGAATCAAAGGGAACTTGGGGTTCCTACAGTGGTATCAGAGCTAAATCCTGCCATCCTACGTGTTTAGTTATCTTATGCAGCCAGATCAAATTGGGTCACCCAGGTATTACACACGCAGGCGAGCCCTGATTGGCAGGCAACAGAGTTTGAGCAGGCAGCCGGGCAATATGGCTGACAGAACAGATATACCTAGGCCGGGACATAATGACAGAGATCAGGAGGGTGCAGAGTTCATGCATACACTTCGAGATCTTCGTGCAGGGCAACGGCGATCCGATGAGGTATTGCAACAGGTGGCAGCGGCACTACAGAGGTTGGGTACTTCGAGGAGACCGTCACCTAACCGTGACGATGACAGGAGTGATGCAGGGTCACGGAGAGCTACTAGGGCAGCGTCACGGACAGCAGATAGGCCTACTAGGCCCACTTTCACGAGACAGGAGCCCGGCGAGGCTATACCAGATGAGGAGCATGATGAGCTATTCGCTGATACCCTTATGGCAGCTCATGAAGAATGGGATTTGGTACCGCCTGCGGTCAAAGAGATGATCACTTTTGACCGTTTTATTACACAGAGGCGAGAGCATAACAGATCTCGACAAGATAGGAGACCTCGTCAGCAGAATAATGATCTAAAACATGCTACGAACCGGCTCACCTTGGCGACGTTCGATGGTAGTGGTAAGATGACTGCCCAAGCTTGGATTAGCAAGCTTGACACATTCCTTACACTGCGCCCGATGGCTGAGAGTGACGCCATTAGATATGCTACTTTGCATCTTGAGGGAATTGCTTATGACTGGTGGCACCACGGTATGGTGACTTTACAGCATGACAGGATCACTACATACCAGGAGTTTGTGGACAGGTTGGTTGAGCGCTTTGACAAGAAAGATCCAGAAACCTACTTCCGAGACTTGGCACAGTTGAGGCAGAGTGGCAGTGTAGAGACCTACATAGGTGACTTCCAGAAGTTATCCGTTATGGTCCCTAACATCTCAGAGAGGCGCTTGGTAGTACTCTTCATGGAGGGGTTGTCAGAACCATTGCGAGGTTGGATCAAAGCTTTTGATCCTCCTTCGTTACAGGAGGCGATGAAGAAGGCACGAAACATGGAGTTAGCAGCACCATCGAGTAAATTCAGCTCCAAAGGTTCTTCATCATTCAGGGATAACAAGAGCTTTAACAGGAATAAGGATAAGTCTGATTTTAGCAAAGAAAAATCAAACTCTAGGAATGATCCCAAAGGTAAATCAGCAGCCCCACCTTTGGATCATGAGGCCCTTAGTGACCTACGCAGGAAGAAGCTTTGTTTCTACTACAAAGGACCATATGACGCTAATCACGATTGTCCTCTAAGACCTAAGGGCAAGGCAAATCGTATAATGTGGGCGTTCTATGAGGACTCGGAATCAGAGGATTCCGAACAGCAGGAGAGTTCAGAGCCAGAGGCTCCAGAGCATAGAGTTAAGCTAGAGCCCGAGCTTCAGGTACAGGAGGCCCGTTTATCTAGTATCCAGCAGGAGGGTTCTTTCAGGATTCGTGGTGTGTTGGCAGGACAGAGGGTCATTACCCTACTTGATACAAGAGCCACGCATAATTTCATAGATGCTAGATTTGTTGAGAAACGTGGACTCATCACTGAGGAGTTCGAGGGCATAAGAGTCAAAGTGGCCGATGGGTACACTTTGAAATGTGAACGCATGATTAAGGATCTCCCTTTATGCTTGAACAAATATGAGTTCAAGGCAGATTACTATGTTGTTAATATGGGGGACATTGATTTGGTCTTGGGGATGAAGTGGTTACATTCATTGGATGAGGTCACACTTCGTCTCAAGGACATGGAGATCCGTTTTGATGTTAACGGAAAGACACACATACTTAAGGCAATTCGGGACAGCAACATCAAAACAATTTCTTTCCGCCGGATGGAGCGGCTTATGCGTCACGACATGGTAGAGTGGGCTGCCGAGTGTCATTTAGCACCTATACAGGAGGGACAGCAAAAGATAGACTATCATCCGGATATACAGGAGTTGAGAGTCAGGCATGACAAGGTGTTCAGTGACATTCCGCCAGGGAGACCTCCAGACAGGGGCATAGAGCACATTATTGAGCTCGAGGAGGGTGCGAAACCCGTTATGATAACTCCTTACAGGCATCCAAAAAGATTGAAGGATGAGATAGAAAAGACAATAAAGGAGTTACTTGCTATGGGACACATTCGGCCTAGTAAGTCACCATTTGCTTCTTCGGTTGTGTTGGTGAAGAAGAAGGATGGGACATTACGCATGTGCATTGATTACAGGGTCCTGAATAAGAGGACAATTAAGAATAGATACCCGATACCGAGGATTGACGAGCTTATTGATGAGCTCCATGGGTCATGTTACTTCACTAAGATTGATTTACGGTCGGGATATCATCAGATCAGGGTCCGAGGGCAGGACATAGAGAAGACTGCCTTCCGATGCCATTGTGGGCACTTCGAGTTCGTAGTGATGCCATTTGGACTCACTAACGCACCAGCCACTTTTCAGTCTACGATGAACAGGGTTTTTCATTCATTACTGAGGAGGTTTGTGTTGATCTTTTTCGATGACATCCTCATATATAGCAGGACTTGGCAGGAGCACTTAGCTCATTTGGAGACAGTGTTGAGTATCTTGGAGAGGGAGTCCTTGTACGCCAAGGAATCCAAGTGCGACATAGGGATGACCGAATTGCTATATCTCGGTCACATCATTAGTGCAAATGGAGTGCGCATGGATCCTGAAAAGATCCGCGCCATTGTTGACTGGCCTACACCGGCAAACCTGACACAGTTGAGAGGGTTTCTCGGTTTATGCGGGTTCTACCGCAGATTCGTGAATGGGTATTCACGACATGCAGCCCCGATGACAGACTTATTGAAGGGGGCCTTTGTTTGGACTTCAGAGGCACAGGAGTGTTTTATGAAGTTCAAGGAGTTGATGACTACATGCCCTGTTTTAGCACTACCCGACTTTACGAAGCCGTTCGAGCTTCAATGCGATGCATCAGGTGAGGGCATTGGTTCGGTGCTTATGCAGGACAAGCACCCGATTGTGTATGAGAGCTGCAAGCTCAGAGGACCCGAGAGATTGTATAGTATATATGATAAGGAGATGCTCGCAATCATGCATGCCTTAGCAAAATTTCGACAGTATCTTGTCGGCAGCAAATTTTGCATTAAAACTGATCATAATAGCTTGAGACACTTCTTAGGGCAGCGAGATCTCAATGATAGGCAGCAGAAGTGGGTCAGTAAGTTGCAGGCTTATGACTTTGATATCTCATATATCAAAGGTACACATAACGTAGTCGCTGATGCACTTTCACGTAAGCCGTACTTGAGCACTATGGTTCATATTTCAGAGGATTGGAGGCATATGATAGTGGCAGAGTATGCCAAGGACAGTTGGGCCTCCAGCATTGTTGAGGGATCAGCAGTTGATACTAGGTATACACTTGTGAATGATTTGATCATTTACAAGCATAGGATATATTTGATCCCAGGGTCAGAGGTGAAGAACATTGTTATGCGAGCCTTTCATGACACGCCTACAGCAGGACATCCTGGATATTTCAAAACATACAGGCAGATTCGGAAGAGATTCACTTGGAAAGGACTCAAGACAGATGTTCTTCAGTATGTACGTGAGTGCCCTGTTTGTCAGCAGAACAAGCAGGAGAACACGTACCTGGCAGGTTTGTTACAGCCACTTCCGATTCCTGACAGGAAGTGGGAATGCCTGTCGATGGATTTTATCACGGGCTTGCCTAAAGCCCAAGGGCGTGATTGTATTTATGTAGTTGTGGATCGGCTTACGAAGTATGCCCACTTCTTTCCGATCACCACGACTTACACAGCTACGCAGATAGCAGAGGTTTTCTTTCGCGAGGTATTCAGACTTCATGGGTTGCCTCGGAGTATCGTGAGCGACAGAGATAGTCGGTTCCTGAGTAACTTCTGGCAGGAGGTTTTCTGACTTTGTGGGACTGAGCTCACTCCGAGCACTAGCTACCACCCGCAGACTGATGGGCAGACAGAGATTGTGAACAAGTGGGTGGAAGGATACCTCCGAAACTACATAGCAGGGCAGCAGAAGGCGTGGGTCAAATGGATACATTTGTGTGAGTATTGCTATAACTCAACATTCCATATGACCATTCAGATGTCACCCTTCATGGCGTTGTACGGGTATGAGGCGCCGAGTTTCCTTGATTTGCTACTGAGCGACAGTAGAGTGCCGAGTGCAGGAGGTTGGTTGCAGGAGAGTCAGGACACTATGAGGGCTCTCAAGGAAAATATAGCTAAGGCACAAAATCAGCAGAAACAGTATGAAATCAGAAGAGGACGGAGAGGCATTTCGAGGTGGGTGACATGGTTTACCTCATGCTGCAGCCCTACCGTCAGTCCACTCTTAGGAAGAGTGGGTCAGAGAAGCTCAAGCCCCGCTATTACGGACCTTTCAGGATTCTGAGGAGAGTTGGCGAGGTGGCTTACGAGCTTGAGCTTCCAGCAGAGAGCAGGGTACACAACGTTTTTCATGTATCACGCCTCAAGAAGGCGTTGGGTCATCGTGTGGTGCCGTCTGCAGTTCTACCTCCCTTAGATGATGAGGGAAAATTGATTTTAGTACCTGAGTCCATCCTGGAGTATAGGGAGAGACAGTTGCGTAGGAGGACTATCAGGGAATATCTGGTCAAATGGAGGGATTTCCCTGTTGAGGATGCGACATGGGAGAGTGAGGATATTCTACAGCATCCGGCATTGAGATTGCTTGAGGACAAGCAATTTCAGGAGGGGCGGACTGTCATGTCCCCTTCTCAGTGACATCTCTTGGAGCACAGGATTAGCCTATCATACGACCCTCGTAGGCTGATCGTTTGGATAGAGGGTCCCCTGGGAGCTTGGCACATGCTTCAAATTGGCAGAGTTTGATCAGTTTGCTTTCGTTTGGGCTCGATCGGACACTTTTGGCAGAAGTTACTATTTTTAGCAGTTCTTGGTGGTCAGTGTGGGACCCCTGCTATTTTTGGCAATATGGGTTGACAGCATTCGGAGTCACTCCAGTATATGACCGCTTCAGACGGTTCGGTCATCGGGCGAGTAACGAGGGAAATATTAATATTTAATTGTATTAATTAAATATTAATATTATAAGACTATTATATTAAGTTATAATTAAAAATTATAACTTAAGTGTTTCTAATGCTGAGGGGGCGCCCATCATCTGGAAGGGGCCAAATTTAATATTATATGCTATTATAAAATTTGGCCTAAGTTGAAAATATTAAAATAATTAAAGAATTGCGATTTTTAATTAAAAAGTCCTATTATAGAGGAAATCGCACCTCTTTGGTTATATATACTTCTGCATTGGGAGGAGCGCGATTATGTCATTTGGAGAATTGAAAATTGATCAAATTTGTCTGAGCTAGAAGCTTCAGGGGTTCGAGTTCATTTTCCTTGGAGAACGTGCCATCTCCATTGGAAGCAATTCAGAGGGTGTGAAATAACCCCTGATTTATTGCAACAGGGGTTTTCTTCATTCAGGAGAAGACATTGATTTTTCAGAGATTATCATTACAGGTTTTCATCAGGGTTATTCATTCTTCAGACAAGGGTTCATTTAGGCGCCCATTTTGGAGGTTGAGAGAGCCAAAAGACAGGCCGTACAGCAGCATTTATTGCTGGTTTTAACCCAGCTGCCCCTGTACCTGGCCATACTATCCACAGCAGGTGACAAACATTTTAAAAGCAGGGCGCAGGGTTTTTTTTGAGCAAAAAACAGACCCGATTGTACCTGTCTGTATCGTACGGACGGCATCCGTACGGCGCCGTACGGACTGTACCGCGACTGGGTTCTGCAGCAGTCGATCAGTTTTCTTGGGCAGCGAACAGTTCAGGTCTTTCTTAGCACCCAAACAGAAAGTTTTTTTGTTAAACTCATGCAACTAGGGTTTTATTTTTAATAAAAAAATAGTCTTTTTCAATATTCAGTAATTTTTATAGAATTTATTTATCATTTATGCAAAAATCGCATTTTCTTCAAATACTGGCAAAAAACCCAAAAACATCAAAAAAAATTCAAAACTTCCAAAAAAAAAACCATATAATCCGTCAGTTGTCAGAATCAGAGAGAACTTGGGGTTCCTACAGCAGCTGTGGGAGCCCAGTTTGATATTCCAAGTAAGCTAAAAGAGGCCGAGGTTAAGCGACATGTCAAGGTGGTGGTGAGGCCATCAATGCCAGATAATGAAGTCCATTGGCAAGTTTTTGAAAATGACAAACAAATTGCTTGCTTCTTGAAGCAAGAAGCAGAGATTTCCTCAATGAACCAAGGTAAATTTCAACATCAGTATGAGGATCAAATTGTTCTACTAAGGTCTAACAAACTTCCTAAAGGACTGGTTACACTTGAGGGCCGTTTCCATGAGGGAGACCATATGAGAAAAAAAAAGGTGGTAATGTCAACCAATGAAGAAAACTATGAGAGAGTCCTCATCTTCAAAGACAAACTTTTCAAGCTCGAGAAGGTAAGCAACAAGGCTAAGAGGCATGCTTTCATAGCACTCTGTCAGGAATACGCAGACATCTTGGCTTGGGAATACAATGACCTGAAAGGTTTTGATCCAAAGTTAGCCCATCATACCTGTTGACACAGTGGATTGCACCCTGGACAAGAGGCCGAGCTCCTGCCTTCCACACGCAACAATGGAAACTCCCCTCTTCCCTGTGGGCCTAGCAAAACTGGGGGGAGAGTCTCTAGAGAAGGGCTAGCCCCCTTCGATGTATCTTTTAGGTCCTGGATTCCCTATTGCTAACAAATAAATGAAAAAAGGTTGGGGGATGAAAAGGGAGAAGGATGCTGAAAACAGAATCTAAACCTAGACTAAAAGGTGATACACCAAAAAAGTTGATCCACTCAACCCGAACATACACTTTTCACCAAGAAGAAGCCCCCATACACTTCATCTGATGTGGGAAACTCTTCTGTATCAGTGAGTCAGGGGTCCGTAGAGATACAGGGAGGGAGAACTATCAAAGGTGTTCTGAGACACTTTGGCAGCCTATTTACATGCGCCTATATTCCTGCTGTAAACACTTCTAGCAGACCTGCAGAAGAAGAGATTTCACAATGCACTAGACATGTTGGAATCGTTTTGTGAAAGCATAAAAGAAAATGACTTAACACAAAATAAAACATAGACATATGCGTGAGTGCCAATCCAAATGGAGGTAAAAATTGCTAAGTCTTGATTCAAGGTAAAATCCGGTAGAGTTCTGCCTTACAAGCCCGAGAGATTTTTGGGCAGAGCTTTGCCTTACGAGCTAAGAAGATCCTTTTCAAAATGAAAAGTTTACAATATATAGAAAGAGGAGAAGTAAAGGCGCCCCTTTGGAAAAGACTTTTTGGCGCTCTTTGACAAGCTGGCCCATGTGCGTTGAGAGCATCGGGAAGAGGAAGTCACTGTTGTTGATATCATCCTTCTAGAAGAGCCTGCTAAAACCATGCTGTGTAATCACCGGTCTTGACTTTGGCGTTCAAACATTAATGTGAACACATGGGCCGCACCTCTTTTCTGTAAACAAGACTGCTCTTTCCAGATATTCGCGCGGTTTGTCTGCTTATAAATGCAAAGTGGAGAAAACAGGGCGCGTCGCTTACTGTTTGCGCCGTTTGATGACCACTTGGCAAGCACTATTCCAACTGCAGGAATAAATCCTTGAGTCGACACCTCTCTTTGCCCCCTGGATTGTTTGACTGTTTCTACACTTTGTCTCTTCCTGGTTTTGTCTCTTTCTTGCTCCTTCGGCCCTCGGGGGCTATCTTCTTGGCGGGTCGCTGAGTTCCTTGGGCTCTTCTTTGAACTTTTCAAAATCAATGGCCATTTCACCGCCTTAAATCTGACATTTGCGCACCCATCACTGCGTTTGAACTTCCAACGGCTAGTCTATTTCCCTGAAATTGACGGCTTCGGAGACGTCACCGTCCTTGGCAATTCCTTTGGTCTTTTCTCTTGATTCGGCCTTTTGTCGCTCCCTTACCTTCGGGATTTTGCTTTGGACCCTCCCGAAGGGAAGGTGTCCCTTCGACTTTGGAGAAGTGCCCTTCTTTCGGCAGCCGAGATTCCCTCGCAAGGGCACCTGCCCTTCGGGATCCTTCGGCGGCCTTTTCCCCTTGGTTATTTTCCCGTGGACAAAATGTCCGCAAGAATTGTCTCACCCGCTTTTCTTCGGAGCTTTTCCTTGGGTTTTTTTTTCCCGCGGCCACTTTTCTCGCGGACAAAAAGTCCGCAAGAATTATTTTCGTCCACTTTGCTTGACCTTCGGAATTTTCTCTCGGACTTTCCTCCCGCGGCCTTTCTCCGAATTTCTTCGGACTTTTTGTCCGAAGGAATTCCTTCGGACAAAAAGTCCGAAGAAATTCGGAGAAAGGCCGCGGGAGGAAAGTCCGAGAGAAAATTCCTTCGGACAAAAAGTCCGAAGAAATTATTCTATGCCTTTGCCTTAGTCTTTTCCTCGGCAGGATTTTTTTCCGAAGAATTTCTTCGGACAAAAAGTCCGAAGGAATTCCTTTAGACATTTTGTCCGAAAAAATTCTCTTCTTTGCCTTAAACAATTTTCCGAAGGAAACTTACCTTTTCGGCTTTCTCTTTGGCCTCTTTGAAAGTGTTCCCTGCCCTCCGCAAGGGCTCTTGAGTCCGGAACTGCCCTCCGCAAGGGCACTTGAAACGGTCCATTTTGTGCCTAAGTGTTGAACCAACTCATTTGAAACGAGCCGTTGAACCAATTGAGCGAACCAAGCCGTTGAACCGAGCCATTGAAGCAAGCCGTTGAACGAATTGAATCTGAGCCAATTGAACTAAATGGTTCAATGTTCCAAAGAAACTTTGTAGAAGCCCCTTTCATTCTTTGAACTGGTTCTTCATCTGCCGAAAGACTTTCCTGTAGAGTCCGTAAAAATCCCTGCAGAGTCCGTAGAAATCCCAAGACTTGTGCAAAATCAAAAAATGTACTGGCTCAGAATAGCAGGGGAAAAGGGGGGACCGATTTTGGCCTGCAGGACCAAAATGGTCAACAATACCATAGAGCTAAAAGCCAATGCTAACCCTGTGAGGCAAAAGCAAAGGCCCGTCAACCCCAAAATAGAAGAGCTTATGAGGAAAGAGCTAACCAAGTTAATTGAATCCAAGATTATCTTTCCCATCAAACACTCATCATGGGTAGCCAATCTAGTGCCTGTAAGAAAGAAGAGTGGGGGATTAGGCTATGTGTTGACTTTAGAGATTTGAACAAAGTCTCCTTGAAGGATCATTACTCTCTACCATCCATGGAGCAACTTCATCAAATAGTTGCAGGGTCAGAACAATTTTCTCTTTTGGATGGATATTTAGGGTACAACCAAGTATTGGTAAAAGAAAATCGATACAAGACTGCCTTCACCACCAAATGGGGCACGTATGTGTACCAAAAGATGCCCTTTGGTTTGTCAAATGATGGGGCAACTTTTCAAAGAGCCATGGACATGGCTTTCCAAGGATTGTTGAATCAAATGGTGCTAGTCTACTTGGATGACATCACGGTTTTCTCCAAGAATGTCAACGAACACATGGACCACCTAAGGTTAATCTTTGAGAAATGCAGAGTATGGGATCTCTTTGAATCCCAAGGAATGTGTGTTTGATGTCCACGAGGGCAAACTCTTGGGTCATATTGTCTCAAAACAAGGATTAATTATTGATCCTGATAAAATAAGTGCCATCTTGGCTTTATCCTTGCCCAAGCATAAGAAGGGACTCCAAATTTTCCCTTGGAAAATAAACTTTGTGAGAAGGCTTATACCTGGTTTTGCAAACTTGGTCAAGCCCATCACTGTTATTCTAAAGAAGAACCAAGTGTTCACTTGGTCAAATGAGGGTAAATCAGCGTTTGAGGCTATCAAGCAAGCCATTGCCCAAGCAGCCACACTCATGAATCCTGATTTCTCAAGGGGTTTCATATTGTATGACTTTGCCAATATTGATAATATATCAGCGACGTTGATGCAAAAGAATGGTGAAGAACTTGAGCAACCAATAGCATTTTTCAATCAGGGGCTTGAGGGGTATGAGGTGAGATATACTTTCGTAGAAAAACAAGTCCTTGTAGCAGTAAGAAGCCTTAAAAAGTCCAGACCAATGCTCTCCAATAGCAAAATCTATCTTATGGTGTCTCATCCTAGAGTGAGACTTCCTTCTTAACAAAGACTTGAACGAAAAGAGAGCTGGTTGGATTACCAAGGTCATGGAGTATGATGTGGAGATCAAGGTCACTAAGCTAGTAAGAGGTAAAGGCTTGTGTGAGCATATGATCAATGACCTTCATGAAGACAAAGAGGTTATCTTGGTAACACAAGATAACCCACAAACAGATGCACCTCCACCTCACACTAGTTGGCTCTAGGATATGACACGTTTCTTGATAACAGGTGAGTGCCCTCAGGATATGGACAAGGCAAAAAGAAGGTATTTTAGACTTCGATCCATACCTTATGCATTGGTTAATGGGGTTTTATTCAGAAAGGACCTCAATGGAGTGCTCCTAAGGTGCATAGCTAATGACCAAGTGACCAAGCTTTTGGAGCAATTCCATGATGGACCTGCAGAAGGTCATTTTGCACCTAGAACCACAGCAGCAAAGATAATGAAGGTTGGTTATTACTGACCCAACCTCTTCAAAGATGCGTATGCATGGATAAGAAAGTGTCAAAAGTGTGCTTTCTTTGTGGGTAGCAAAGATTAGCAGCTTTTCCTTTCAACCCAATTCAGGGAGAGAAACCATTCATGCAGTGGGGTTTGGATTTCATAGGAGTGATCAACCCTCCATCAAGTGCGGGGCATAAGTGGGTTCTTACTACAACTGACTACTTCACCAAATGGGTGGAAGCCATTGCATTGAAGGAAGCTAATGAAAGTGCAATCCTAGACTTCTATGACAACATTGTGACCAGGTTTGGTATTCCATCTACTATCATCTCTGATAATGCATTAGCATTCCTCGGTCTGAAAACGAATGAATGTGCTCTCAAGATGGGCATCTACCTCAGCGCCTCTTCCAACTATTATCCTCAAGGAAACAAACTGACTGAGTCTACAAATAAAATTTGCTAAGAATCATCAGGGGAACTATGAAAGAGAATTAGAGGACATGGCACGCTAAACTAAAGACAGCCTTGTGGGCTGAAAGGGTGACTCCTAAAGCTGCCATTGGCAATTTTTCATGTCTTAGTATATGGAAGGGAGGCCAAGTTGCCCATTTCTCTTGAACTTCCTGCATTAGAACTAGCCCATCAGTTGAAGTTGATGGAAGATGAGCCCATGCATGTGAGACATGTAGAACTCATGGAGCTTGAAGAAACGAGTTACCTTACAATGAAGACACTAGAGTCACATCAAGCTCAAGTCAAGAAAGCCTTTGACAAGAGAGCCATAGCAAGGAACTTCAAGGAAGGGGATCTAGTCCTCAAGTGGGATTCAAACAAGGCCAAGCCAGGCAACCATACCATATTTGACAGCATGTGGGGTGGTCCTTATTTGATTCACGGATGCAAACAACATAATGTTTTTCAGCGGGCCCAATTATATGGAGATATACTACCCATCCCAGTCAATGGGATTCATCTAAAGCCTTGTTATTAAAAGAGTTTGCAACCATTGTAGATATTGCACATTTTGTATAGTTCATGTTTTCCTCTAAGTGCCTTGTGCACATTCTTTTCAGTGGTGTGTTTCCCTTCCCTAAGTGCCTTGCGCACAATGTTTGTTTCATTCTGGTTGTCTTTATTGCTTCAAAGGGAGGCTCCAGTTCAGTGAAAAAGTGACTTGACTCCATGCCCAATCGATGGTCTAGGTTCTCTTGCATTGACAGGCATGAAACCCCTAAGAGCCGCCAAAGATGTTGGCTATTTTTGGCCCACATATAAAGCTCTTGAATGGTTTGATGAGGCAGTGGATCAAAGTCATAGAAATGGATCCAACATTTCCAAATAGAGGGGGTCCAAGCAAGGTTTTTCTTGGCCATTTTTGGCCCACATACCAAACTTTTTGCCCGAGTGTGAGAAGGTGGGCATTCAAGCAAAATTGGCAAGATCAAATAACCTCGAGTTCTCCAAAGAAGTCTTCGGGCTTTAGAAGTTGCAAGACTTCAAGTTTCTGAGGGCATAGAGTAAATTGGGATTCTTCAAATGCTTGACTTAAGCTTGGTCCAGCAACGTGAGAATCATGATGCAACGAATAAAAGGTTGCCACGTGGCGTAAGTTGGAGCAGAAAGGGTCAATCAGTAAAGGAAAAGTGCCACAAGGATGACCAATGAGCATGGGAAAGTCCAAGCAGTTGGTAGCTGAAAATTTATGAAGGCTTTTGTCCTTCAATATGGTTTGCTCTCGACAAACAGCCGTCCAAATGCAGAAACAACATGGGTCGGTTTGAACTCCCAGGCATGGAGACCCGCATCCTTCTTCAGATAGGACACGCAAAAGTGAAAGACGCCATGCCGTTTAAATGCAAAGATAAATGCAGTTGTGCTAGGAAGAGACGTCTAGCTGCCCGCAACGCGACTTCGCTCAGCTCCACCAAAAGAGACTTGAATGCAGGAGTAGCTCAAGAAGGTGGTTTAGCAATCCTGAGCGGCACATTTAGTGGCATAACTGAGGATGACGACAAGGATCCCAGTCATCAACGACTTCTTCACTCTTCCCATCTTCTCTTCCCCCTTTTTTTGTTATAAATAGAGGCCTTGGAGCCAAGAAATTATCCTCAGGACTGGCGATAAAGTCACTCTGCAAAAATCGCTTTGTAATAGACCTTTGAAGCAATAAAGATTAATTTTTACCTATCTCTTTGTCTGAAAATCGTGTTGAGTTAGCTTGTGTACAATGTTGTTGTGAAGAAGTGTCTTCCTAAACTCGTTGTCCTTCTTTCTTGCCTATTTTTAGGTGATTTTGCAGTTAGTTGTAGGTCTGGACTTGAGCTCTTTCCGCCATTAATGGATGCTTAGTGTGGATTTAGAAATTCCTCTTTGCTTCATGGATGGTTCAGTGAGCCTGGTTTATGAAATACTTATGCAAATTAACTGCTTGTGAGATTGTGTAATCAAATTTATCTTATGTTGAATCAATGTCATTTCCCAGACCAAGTGGATCATATCTTTTGGTGCGTCACCTCCCTTGGCTTAGATTTCTTTTTGTGTTATTCTCCTATCCCTTTTTCTTAGCCAATAGTAGATTTTAGTGTGGGAATTAAGAGTTGAAATGAAGCACCTGAGGAACTAACCTCATTAAAAAGCCTAGAGGTTCAACCTCACCATAGGATACCCACATCCTGAGGTTGTCCCCATGTTTGAGATGGAAGTGAGAGACACTGAAGAACTCTCTCACAAGGGCGCAATTCTGTGCTATAATTGTTCTGGCATGCCCGGTGGGACGCACTACCATTTTTATTTTCATTTTTTATGGAAGATTGGTCAAGTTTGATGTTGTTTTGATCAATTTTCAGAAGTGATAGTTTTCATCTGCTAGCATCTGGCGGACTCCAAAGAACACCCAACTATCTGGTGGCAGAGCAGTGGCTATCTTTCATGCCAAAGGTGACTACAAGATCAACTTCTGCAGGTATTCCTTTTGATTTTGTTGAATTACTTTTAAACTCAGCAAGAAGGTTAAGGTTCGCCCATACTCACCCTTACATAAGAAGCTACTTTTCTAAACATGTCATAAGACATACCTACGTGGGGAGATCCTTGTTAGCCCCTCTTGCTACCATGATTCCCCAAAGAGATTTTGTGGGTTTCAGCAGCCAAAGTCCTTTGAACTTGCCACAGTATGAACCTATGCCAATAGCATCCCTTAAAAGTGCCCCATATTATATAGGAGACCAAGTTGTAACTCCTACTGAACACATAACAGACAGCCAATTTTTGCAACATCCATAATGTCACAATAGAAAACATCGATGTTAGGATATTGGTTGTATCCTTTAATGGAAAGGCGTTAGATTGGTATAGGGGTCTAGCTCCTAACTCTATCCAATAATGGGACCAGCTAGGAACAACCTTGTGTAAGAGGTTTGTAGATAAGATTGATCACCTGTCACTTGCAAAGCAGTTGACCACAATCAAGAGAGCTCCCCATGAAGTCATACAAGACTTCAACACGAGATTCCAAAAGGCGTGGGATATAATTCTAGCAGCTATTAAACCATCCCCAAACTTTGCTTTCTTGTATTATCTAAAGGTTCTAAACAACGATATAGCTGTAATGATCCAATCCATGGGAGGGGATATATTGTCAGGTGAATACGAGGTGGACATTAAAGCAAAAAATTACCTGGTTCAGGCAGGCAAGCTTACTCCCAGACCCCCAATGCCTCTTTTCCTTGAGATCAGACCACCTCCTGCAGTCATTCCTCCACTTGATGTTATACTTCCAACTCCAACGATTGTTGTTGTGCCTTCACCAAAGCAAGAGGGGGCCTCCACTAGTGGACCCAGTGACTCCCAAGAGCAAAAGAATTACTTGGAAATGAAAAGCATGCTCCAATGTTTGGTGAATGATGTGGTCAATGTCAAGAGGCAACAAATTTACAACAAGCCATATCAAGCTCCATCCTAGCCTCAATAGCAGCCTTATCAAGCAAATAGGCCACCCTACAAAAGAAATCTCCAAGGACAGGGGCAGCCTAATTATGCTGACAGCATAATTATAATCCAAACGCTGCAAGCCCATCCAATTCTTTAGTTCCGGTTCAGAACAATATGGCTCAGGAGGCTGAAGGGACAATGCCTTGGAATCATTCTTTTGGGCAATCCATTGTCCCAACTAATGGCTTTAACCAGGCATTCAATGACCAATGGCAGCAGGCTGTTGCTTATGGATACAACCAAGCTCTTATGGCCCAAGGCACGGAGGTTCCCACAATGACAAATTAGGAGCAGCCTCCACAAGAACAAGGCTCGGATCAGGGGTCAAACCAACCAAAAGCCTCATGGTCATCAGTGAGCAAGAGGAGTGCTATGCATCCAATCAGCAGGCCATCCCCAGTCTGGTTCACGTCCAATCTCAGCAAACACAAGATTCAAGAGAAGGAATATGGGTGACAACCAGGAAGTTTTCAAAGAACCTCTTCTCACTGCTCCTTCATTGATAAAGCCAACAACAGTTGCTCCCAAAACCCAGGCAAATGTTGGTGGTACGCCAATCAACATTGTTGAACAAATGAAGAAATCCAACATGAGAGTTCCAATGTGGGACATGCTTTCCATGCCCGGCCAAGTGGACATCTTTCAGGAAGGTTTGTCCAAGATGAGTGTTACGACAGCTGCAGGTAGACAACCAGGGAAGGAAGCTGAGGTCTTCACTAATGCAACCAAGAGTCTTTTGGGAGAAAGGTCAAGTAATCTAACCAAGCCCCCTCCTTTCTACATTTCATTAATCATCGGCGATTCCTTGGTGCATAATTGCTTGGTAGATAGTGGGGCTAGCACCTCAATCATGCCAAAATCTATAGTTGATCAGCTGCATCTTAAATATGAGCCACATACCAAGGGAGTCCTGCAGCTTGATAGTTCTTCCACAAAGCCATCAAGTATCATCAAGGATTTGAGTTTAACCCTGCATGCTTGTCCTAGTGTTTCGGTGGTGTAGGACGTGTTGATCCTTGATGTCACTCTCCGATTTGCGTTGTGTCTTTCTAAAGAATTCACAGCCAAAATTGGGGGTTATATTGCAATAGATTGGTCTTACATGGCATTTAGAACAAGGTACAGGACTAAAGTCTCAATCAAAGCTGAACCCATGGCACACTTTCACATTGAACCCCATCAACCATATAACATAAACCTCAATTGTACTATCCTTGATGAGGATGAGTTTACAATTGGCCAAGAGCTAAACACTTATCCTGACGAAATTCCAAATTTATTCTTGGATGAGCTATGGGGGTATAATCAATTTCTCAACCCTTTGGAAGGAGTTGAAGAAAGAGACATGGGTGTCTATTTGCTACATGAAGAAAATCAACTCATGCCTACCCTCATTGGACTTAAAAAAGACCCCAATGGTATATGGAAGTTGTTCTTTGATGGCTCAAGGAGCAAAAATGGCATAGGTGTTGGGGCAATGTTGGTTTCCCCTTCAAATAATAAGTTTTTCTCCTCCTATAGATTCCATTTCAGTTGCTCTTCAAATGCGGCAGAGTATGAAGGCTTGATCCGTGGCCTTCAATGGGCCAATAGAAGAGGAAACAAAATGCTGCAAGCATATGGGAACAACGAGCTTGTAGTGAACCAGGTCAGAGGCTTGAACGTTACAAAGAATTCGTTGATGAGATCCTACAAAAACAGAGTGTGGGACCTAATTGAAGATTTTGAAGCCTTTGACATTCAAGCTATCCCAAGAGATCAAAACCAGCATGCTGACAGGTTGGCTGTCGTGGGAGCTTAGTTTGACATTCGAAGTGAGCTAAAAGAAGCCAAGGTTCAGTCACTTGTCAAGGTTGTGGTGAGGCCATCAATACCAGATAATGAATCCCACTAGCAAGTTTTTGAAAGTGACAAACAAATTGCTTGTTTCTTACAGCAGGAAGCCGAGTTCTCCACCAATCAATGTAAATTGCAGCATCAATAGAAGGATCAGATTGTTCAACTAAGGTTGAACAAGCTTTCTAAGGGGCTGGTTACACTTGAAGGCCTTTTTCATGAGAGGGACCATGTGAGAAAGGAAAAGGCAATAATGTCTACTAACGAAAAAAACTATGAGAGAGTCCTCATCTTCAAGGATAAGCTTCTCAAGCTTGGGAAGGTAAGCAGCAAGGCTGAGAGACACGCTCTCACAGCACTTTGCCAGGAATATGCAGACATTTTTCTTGGGAGTACAACGACCTAAAAGGTTTTGATCCGAAGTTAGCCCAGCATACCCTAAAATTGGAGGCCGTTGCTAAGCATGTAAGGCAAAAGCAAAGGGCCGTCAACCCCGAGATAGAAGAGCTGATGAGGAAAGAGTTAGCCAAGTTGATTGAATCCAAGATCATCTTTCCCATCAAGCACTCATCATGGGTAGCTAATTTGGTGCCTGTAAGGAAGAAGAATGGGGATATTAGGCTGTGTTGACTTCAGAGATTTGAACAAAGTCTCTTTGAAGGATCACTACCCTCTACCATCCATGGAGCAACTTCTCCAAGTAGTTGAAGGATCAGAATGCTTTTCTCTGTTGGATGGATATTCATGCTACAACCAAGTATGGACAAAAGATGAGGATCGGTACAAGACTGTCTTCACCACCAAATGGGGCATGTATGCATACCAAAAGATGCCCTTTGGTTTGTCAAACGCTGGCATAACTTCCAAAGAGCTATGGACATGTCTTTCCAAGGGCTGATAAATCAAATGGTGTTGGTATACTTGGATGACATCATAGTTTTCTCCAAGAATGCCAATGAACACCTGGACCACCTGAGGCTGATTTTCGAGAGATGCAGGGAATATGGGATCTCATTGAATCCCAAGAAGTGCGTGTTTGTCGTTCATGAAGGCAAGCTGCTGAGCCACATCGTTTCAAAGGAAGGGTTGTCCATTGATCCTAATAGAATAAGTGCCATCTTGGCCTTATCCTTACCCAAGCATAAGAAGGGACTCCAAAGTTTCCTTGGAAAGATAAACTTCGTAAGGAGATTTATCCTCGGTTTTGCAAATTTGGTCAAGCCCATCACTGCTATGCTGAAGAAGAACAAAGTGTTCACTTGGTCAAATGAAGGTAAGTCAGCATTTGAGACTATCAAGAAAGCCATTGCTCAAGCACCCACACTTATGAATCCCGATTTCTCAAGGGACTTCATATTGTATGCTTTTGCCAATATTGATAATGTATCAGCTATGTTGATGCAAAGGAATGGTGAAGGACTTGAGCAGCCAATAGCATTTTTCAGTCAGGTACTTGAGGGGTATGAGGTGAGGTATACTTTTGTCGAAAAGCAAGTCCTTGCAACAATAAGAAGCCTCATAAAGTTCAAGGCAATGCTCTCCAACAACAAAATCTACATTATGGTGTCTCATCCTGGAGTGAAGGATTTCCTTCTCAACAAAGACTTGAGCGAAAAGAGAGTTGGTTGGATTACCAAGGTCATGAAGTATGACGTGGAGATCAAGGTCACTAAGCTAGTGAGAGGTAAAGGCTTGTGTGAGCATGTCGTTGATGACCTTTATGAAGACAAAGAGGTCATCTTGGTAACACAAGATAACTCACAAATAGATGCGCCTCCATCTCACACTAGCTGGCTCCATGATATGACGCACTTTCTGCTAACAAGTGAGTGCCCTCAAGGTATGGACAAAGCAAAAAGAAGGTATTTTAGACTTCAGTCCATACCTTATGCGTTGGTTGATGGGATTTTATTCAGAAGGGATCTTAATGGAATGCTCCTAAGGTGCATAGATGATGATCAACTGGCCAATCTTCTGGAGCATTTCCATGATGGACTTGCAGGAGGTCATTTTGTACCCAGGACTACAGCAGCAAAGATAATGAGGGATGGCTATTACTGGCCCAACCTCTTCAAGGACACTTATGCATGGGTGAGGAAGTGTCAGGAATGTGCTCTCTTTACAGGTAAGCAAAGCTTAGCAGCTTTTTTCTCAACCTGATTCAGGTAGAGCAACCATTCATGCAGTGAGATTTGGATTTCATTGGAGTGATCAACCCCCCATCAAGTGTTGGGCATAAGTGGGTGCTTACCGCAACTAATTACTTCACCAAGTGGGTGGAAGCCATTGCATTGAAGGGAGCCAATGAAAGTGCAGTCTTAGATTTCTATGACAATATCGTGACCAAGTTTGGTGTTCCATCCACTCTCATATCTGATAATGCACTAGCATTCCTCGGTCTGAAAATGAGTGAATGGGCTCTCAAGATGGGCATCTACCTCAGCACCTCTTCCAACTATTATCCTCAAGGAAATGGACTGGCTGAGTCCACAAACAAGAATTTGTTGAGAATCATCAAGAGGACTATGGAGGAGAACCAGAGAGTGTGGCACACCCAACTAAAGACAGCCTTGTGGACTGACAGAGTAACTCCTAAAGTTGTTGACAATTCTCCATATGTTCTGATATATGGAAGAGAGGCCAAGCTACCCATTTCTCTTGAGCTACCTGCATTAGAACTAGCCCATCAGTTGGTGCTACTGGAAGATGAACCCATGAATGTGAGATTGGCAGAACTCACAAAACTTGAGGAGATAAGAGACCTCGCAATGAAGATGCTAGAGTCACATCAAGCTCAGATCAAGAAAGCTTTTGACAAGAGAGCCACGGCAAGGGACTTCAAGAAGGGAGACCTGGTCCTCAAACGGGATTCAAAAAAGGCCAAACCAGGCAACCATACCAAGTTTGACAGCTTGTGGAGTGGCCCTTATTTGATCCACGGATGTAAACAACATAACGCTTTCCAACTGGCCCAACTGGATGGAAAGGTATTACACATCCCAGTCAACGGGATTTATCTAAAGCCATGTTGCTAGAAGAGTTTGCAGCTATTGTATGTTATTGTACATTTTGTATAGATTTTCAGGTTTTTCTCTAAGTGCCTTGTGCACATCCGTTTCAATTGAGTGTTTTCCCTTCCCTAAGTGCCTTGGGCACAATTTGTTTCGTTTCGGTTGTTGTTGTTGCTTCAAGGGAAATTTCCAGATAGAGCCAGCTTTGTACAAAAACAGTGACTCCATGCCCAATGGATCGAATGAAGTAAATGAGTTGGGTTCTCAAGCACAGCAGGGATGCTTCCCTGCGAGTCACTAGAAATGTTGGCCATTTTTGGCCTGCATACCAAAATTTTTGCCCAAGTGTGAGAAGGTGGACATTCAAGCGAAATTGGCAAGTTCAAACAACCTTGGGTTCTCCAAAGAAGTCTTTGGGCTTTCGTTGCAAGACTTTGGGTTTCTGAGGGCATAGAGAAAATTGGGATTCTTCAAGTGCTTGACTTAAGCTTGGTCCAGCAACGCGAGAATCATGATGCAACGAATGAAACGCTACCATGTGGCATAAGCTGGAGCAAAAAGGGCCAATCAATAAAGGACAAGTGGCGCAAGGATGACCAATGAACACGGGAGAGTCCAAGCGGCTGGTAGCTAGAAATTTATGAAGGCTCTTGTCCTTCAATATGATTTGCTCTCGACAAATAGCCATCCAAACGCAAAAACATGGGTCAGTTTGAACTCCCAGGCATGGAAACCCACATCCTTCTTCAGACAAGACATGCAAAAGTGAAAAATGCCATGTCGTTTAAATGCAAAGATAAATGCAGTCGTGCCAGAAAGAGACGTCACCTGTTGAAGTGGTCAAAACATCTCTGTGTTGCCTTTGTCCATGTGAAGGCCCCTTCTTGGTGAGATTCGTCAAAGGTGCGGCAATCTGTGAGAATCCCCTAACAAACCTCCTGTAAAAACCACATAAACCAAAGAACCCCTTGCGCTGTGTGAGGTTTGTGGGAGTAGGCCAATCCACAATAGCTCTAATCTTTTCGGGATCAACCCGAACACCATCTGCACTAATGATATGCGCAAGGTAAAGGAGCTCGGTCATGCCAAACTCGCATTTAGATTCCTTGGCATACAATGACTCTCTCTCCAGAATAGATAACACCTCCTCCAGATGTTGTAAGTGCTCCTCCCAGGTCTTACTGAAGACCAAGATGTCATCAAAGAAGATCAAGATGAATCTCCTCAATTGCCTCCTAAATACCTGGTTCATACAACTCTGAAATGTAGCGGGCGCATTGGTTAGCCCAAATGGCATAACCATAAACTCAAAGTGGCCATAGTGACATCGGAACGTTGTCTTCTCGATGTCCTCTGCTCTCATCCGAATCTGATGGTATCCGGATCGTAAATCAATTTTGGTGGAGAAGCATGCCCCATGCAACTCATCAATTAGCTCATCAATCCTAGGAATGGGATACCTATTTTTAATTGTTTTCTTATTCAATTCCCTGTAATCGATGCACATGCGCATCGTCCCATCCTTCTTCTTTACCAAAACTACTGCTGAAGTAAAAGGGCTTTTGCTAGGCCTAGTGTGCCCCATCTCCAACAACTCCTTAATTGCCTTCTCTATCTCATCCTTGTGCTTCTTAGGATGACGATAAGGAGTAATCATAATTGGTTTGGCTCCCTCCTCGATCTCAATAACATGCTCTATCCCCCTGTCAGGAGGAACCCCATGCAGAATCTCGCCAAATACTTTAGCGTGCCTGTCAAGTATCTCCTGAACATCTGGTGGATGACTCTTCACCTGTGGCTCTCATGAAGCTGGCATAGTGAAACATTTAGCCGCCCACTCTACGTCATCATGCCGAAAAAGTCTCTGCATTCTCCTTAAGGAGATTACTCTGCAGCCCCCATCTGAAAGTCCTCTCAGTACAACAGTTCTGCCCTCATGCTGGAATCTCATCTCCAATTTTGCTAGGTTGAGTGTGAACTCAACTAGCGAGGCCATCCATGTCATGTCGAGGATGACATCATAATCTCCCATGTCTACTACATAGAACTCATCCTCCAACTCATAGCCATCTCCAAACCTGATGTGAAGATTAGATATCTTCCGAGTGCATAATAATTTGTCACCGTTAGCCACCATGACTCTAAACCCAACATGCTCCTCAGTCTGTAAACCTCTCATGGCTACCAATTGTGCATCTATGAAATTATGTGTAGCCCCAGTGTCAATGAGTGAGATCACTTTCTGCCTTTGGATAGTACCCCTGACCTTAAATGTGATTGCCTTTTGAGCCCCCGTTAAACGTGCCAATGACCTCTCATCCTCAGGAATACTGCTCTCCTCTGTAGTGCTACCCTCATCTGAATCGGAGTGCTGATCCTCCCTCTTTGACTGTTGTTGACGCTGTGGATTGCACCCTTGAGAGAAGGCTGGGCTTCTCTCTTCCAAGCGACACAATGGAGACTCCTCTCTTGCCTGTGGGTCTGGCAAAACTGAAGGGAGAATCTCTAGATAAAGGCTAGCTCCCTTTGATGCATCTCTGGGTTATTTCACTACTACTAATATATAAATAGAGGGGGGGGTTGAAAAGAGAGAAGGATTACTGAAAACAGAACCTAAACTAGGTGATGCACCAAAAAAGGTTGATCTACTTAGCTTGAACATACACTTTCCACCAAGAAAACAACCTAAACTAGGTGATGCACCAAAAAAGGTTGATCTACTTAGCTTGAACATACACTTTCCACCAAGAACACAATGATATACACTTCATTTGATATGAGAAATTTTTCTACATCAGTGAGCTATGGGTCCTCTGGAGATACAGGGAGGAAGAACTACCAGAGATGTTCTAAGACACACTATGGCAGCCTGTTCACATGCATCTATACTCTGTTGTGGACACTTCTGGCTAACCTGCAAAAGAACTCACAATACACTAGACATGCTGGAATCATTCTGTGAAAGCATGAAGAAAAATGACTTAACACAAGACAAAGCCATAGACATATGCAAAAGTGCAAGCTCAAATGGAGGCAAAAATGCTTCTTTTTTATTCAAGGTAAATTTCGGTAGAGCTCCGCCTTACAAGCTAAGAGATCTTTTTTTAAAAATGAGAGATTACAAAATATATCCTTTGGAAAAGACTTTGGTGCTTTTTGGAAAATAAATGACCCATGCTGCGTTGAATGCCTTGGGAAGAGGAAGTCGTTGTTGATATCATCCTTCTAGAAACAGCCTGCTAGAACCATGCTGAGAAGTCCCCAGTCTTGACTTTAGCACTTAAAACGTATTAAACGCTACTGCAGTAGCATGGGTCACCCAATTGTTTTAATGACAAGGCCGCCCTTATTTAAGACTTATGCGATTGTCTGCTCATTAATGCAAAATGAGGAAAAGCAGGGCACGTCATTCACTGTTTGCGCTCCTTGATGACCACTTGGCAGAGACTGTTTCAACCGCTGGAATAACTCCTTGTGCTGACACTTTCTTTTGGCACCTAGACTGTTCCCGTCTTCCCTTGTTATTTTTGTCTCTTCCTGGCTTTGTCTTTTTCTGGCTTTGTGAGCACTCGAGGCTATCTTCTCAGCGGGTCGCTGAGTTCACTTGCGTCTTGTCCTTAAGCATTTCAAAATCAACAGCTATTTCACCGCCTTAAATTTGACGTTCGCGCGCCCGTCACTAGGCGTTTGAACCTCCAACAGCGAGTTTGCCATGCTAGATTTTGACGTCTGCGGGCCCGTCACCCCCCTTTGGCAATTTCTTCAGCTTTCTTTCCTTTGGCTTTTTCCCTTTGTCCTTTTTGTTCCTTCGGCTTTTTTCCTTTGTCTGGGCCTTTGTCTTTCAACCCTCCCGAAGGGAAGGTGTCCTTCGGGGCTTGGAAAAAGGTCCCTTTTGGCAGCCAATAGTCCCCTGCAAGGGCACCTACCCTTTGGGGTCCTTCAGACGGGATTTTTTGGTCCTCAAATCCTTCGAACAAAATGTCCGAAGGAAATCTTCCCTTCATATTTTGTTGATTGTTACTTTCGGCGGGCTTTTCCTTGGGGCAAATTCCTTTCGACAAAATGTCCGAAAGAATTCGCCTTGTCATTTTGCCGCGGAATTCTTTGCCTTGGTCTTTCTTATAGAAGGAAACTTACCTTTTTCTGCTTTGTTCACTTGTCTTCGGAAAAAATTACCCTTCGAAAAATTTGCAATGGTCTTGTCGCCGACCATGTGCCCTCCGCAAGGGCTTCTGTCTCTCGTCTATGCCCTTCGAAAAAAATTGCAGGGCACCTGGGCTTTTTGCAAAGGTTTGAATTTGCTCCTGTACCTTCCCGAAAGGTACCTTGCCCTTCGGGTTTCTTGAAAATGACCCTTCCAAAGGGCCTTGGCTTTAAGACCTTGTTTCTTTAGGTGGACTTTTGGATTCTCCGACATATTCCTTCGGACAAAATGTCCGAAGGAATTTACTTCCTTTGTCTTAGGCACTTTGGCTTTCTCTTTTGCCTTGCGGACTTTTGTCCTTAGCACTTTTCCGGAGGCTCTTTTCCAAAGTAAAAGCCTTTTTGATGAACCATTCCTTTGGAATTTTCCTGTTGTAGCAACGACCATTACCAAAAAAGCAATGTATTCTTTCTTCCTTGGCTAGAGACATGAACTTTCTAAATGGCAAGAGACAATTTGTCCTGTGGAAGAATTGTCAACAGAAGCTTTGTAAAAGCCTTGCATCTTTGAACTGGTCCATCTATTTGCCGAAAGGCTTGTGCAAACCAAATTCACGACCGATGGCTCAGAACAGCAGGGGAAGGAGACCGATTTTGGCCTGCAGGACCAAAATGGTCAACAACTGTGACTCCTCTGCTGAGAAATACTCCATTTGATTTGCCTTAGCCTTGAGAGGGCACTTATGAGATAAGTCCCAAGGCTCTCTGCAATGAAAACACATCTTCTTCCTCCTCAACTCATTCAGGGTGTCACTGTCCAACTTATTATCCCTTTTTGGCTGAGCATCCCTGTGAAAAGGTTTTTTGTCCTTCTCCTTATCCTTCTTCGTATGTGAATCCCTATGCTGAAATTTTCTCCTAAAAGAATAAGGTGCTAAGTCACGAGCCTTCTTAGTGGCCTCTTGTAATGTAGCTGGGTCATGCCCCTTGACCCAACCCCTCAAGGGATCTAAGAGTCCGTCCATAAATAGCACTACTAATCTCCTCTCTGAAATATCTGTGACCAACACAGCTAACCTCTGAAATTCACTGATATACGTCTCAACTGATCCCCACTGCTTGAGTTGTGCCAACTCCTTAAACTGTAACTCGAGATCTTTGGTATCAAATCTCTCTATGAGTCTCTCAGTGAACTCCTCATAAGATGTGATCTAATTATGCCCTAAGGTTACCATGCCATGGTGCCACCACTCATGCGCTAGACCATCCAAATGAATAGCCGCATACTTGATAGCCTCCTCCTCAGGCATAGGATTCAACTGCAAGTATGTATCTACCTTCTGCACCCAAGCTCGTGCAATCATCTTCCTTGAAGCATCATAATAAGGTAATGAAAGTTTTCCAACTTTCTTTCTCAGCTCAAAGTTTTGATTCCTCCCTCCCGCTCTAGGCATGTGTCTCATCCTCAAGTCCATATAATCTCTGAGCGAAATATCCACCTGAAACTCTGGTCCGCTAGCCTCCCAGTCCCTCCTGAACTGATCCTGTAACTCGGTCATCTGTGGTTCGTTTACTAGTTGAACCGGATCTCTAGGTGGGAAAGTGGGTAGAAGAGGTCTCGAGCTCGCTGTCCGAGCTGGGCGTGCAACGTATCTAAATTTATCAGCCTCATTCCCATTGTTTCCATGTCCATTATTATTACCATTAATGTTATTCTCAAGACCACTGTTGTTGCCTCGGCCTTCATTATTATCATTGCCCCCATTGTTATTGTTTCCATTGTTGGCATCACCTAGATTAATGTTGAGGCCCATCTGTCTAGCCATAAGCTGCAGCATCATGTCCATTTGCCTATTCTGCTCCAGCTGCATACGTTGCCCTTGCTCTAATGTATCCCGTAACTGTCTGAACATTGCCTCCCCCTAATCTGGACCGGTATTCTGCCTCTACCTAGTCCTGTATTCCTGTCATCTCGGTCACCCATATTGTTGTCTTGATCAAAGAATATCTCCTCTGTGTCTGCATGATTCGATTCTATGTCCACCCGCACGGATGAACTAGATTGTTTGCTCTACAAGTCCGAAATCCTATTTTGTCTTACTCTGGTATTGCGAAAGTTTTAAGGCCCCTGTCACATGCTCAAACAGACTTCCTTAACCTGATTTTAGCATTTTGACATTTCGTCAAATACTTTTCCCTCTCCCTTGCTGTTCTAAATTTCCTGTAATGCCTCCACAGGATGGCAGGAAAACTAGGCTCTGATACCACTGTAGTGGGTACCCTTAAATGCCCAATTACTAAGACAACTACTGATAGGAATTTTGTCAAACAGTTTGCATCCAACTCCTTATTCCTCCATTTACTAATTTAACCCCTTATGACTTCGGAAATGGGAAGTTTATATTGTTTGATTGCATGGAATTGAAAATCACACAACATGAACAAAAAGAAAGTACAATGATATGTAGATTGGAAAATGTATTACTGCTGATAAGATGTTATTTTTAGAATTTAATAAAATCAAATACATGGCAGATTATCAACTCACTAATTGCTCCAATATTATTGACATAATGCTTCAGCAAATGTTATTTAAACTTGCTGCTATAGCGACATGAATAGTGCCGCATGAATAGTAACTATGTGAATAGTGTCACGTGAATAGTGCCACATGAACAGTACCTGCGTGAACAGTGTTGCTACAGTATTTTTGTCTTCAAACAGTCCCATATCTTCATAAAATCATTCCCCCAAAGTAGCATAAGTGTCAGATGAGTGATGAAGAAGATATGAGCAAAACATCAAATCTGCCTGTAGCTAGAAACGCGCCCAATCTGCTTGATAATGAAGCTGATGACAATGGATTCCAAAGGCCAAACCCTAAGGGAATGACGTCTAGAATGTCACAAGAGAGGATAGACGTCCTCTAATGCCAAGAACGGATCTGCAACTCACACATCAATTTTCTTCTCATATTCAACCTATTGAACAATGGCCACCAGCTCTCATTTTATTTCCACTTCATAGGGTTGACCCACTTTTCACAAGCAATGTGGGATAAAGTGTTTTAAAATAAAATAAAATAAAATAACATCTTATGTCTTCCTTGAGCGTCCTCTCTCAAACACACAACCCATCATAAATAATATTAAAGTAACACTTTATCATTTTAACATTTAATTTAAATGGTACTTTAATAAACTTCAGGCATTAAAATAATATATCAATCAGACTTGAAATGAAGCAAGTGATAGCTTGTCAGAAAGCTCTCGACGCGAATCTTCAAGTCCAATCATTAGAAATATGCCAACTCTTTTGCCCAATCAACTTACTATAAATAGTAACTCCATCCAAAGACCCCACAAACAAACTCCAATTGGCCTCAAACTAGGAATGACTACGCCAAATCACTCCAAGATCCCTCTGAACTCCTCGCTAGCCCTCAGGATCATGCAAAACTAGGCTAGCGGCAAAATAGCTGACAATTGCTAAAGAGGGGACATTACAATGTCACATCTCGCCTTGTTGGATCTTAAATAAATTCATGCAGTATTCGAAGATGTCATAATAATGTGATTTTTATGTAGAGGATTCAATTCAGCTTTTCAGTTGATATTTGTATTGATTATGTAGATGTTTTATTTGTGATTATTGTCATATCTGCAATACAGGTATTGTTGATGTCATTTGTATGATTGTAGGTATAGCCAAGAGATGAGCTAGGCTCAGGGATGAAATAATTCGACAAACTAATATTGCAAAGGTATACAGGGATAGAAAGATTAAATGCAATAATGTAATATCCCTTTTAGGAAAACAACCTCTTTTTTTATTTTTGCAATTCTATTCAAATCTGGAATATTATAAAATAACAACTAAAAACATAATGCAAACTAATAAACAAAATTCAATTTGAGTCTTTATTCAATCTTAGAAGGTACAAACAACATGGTAAAATCTGAATACCAATTATTCCCTAAAAATTCATAAAACCCTGACCTGAAACAACATAACAAAACATAAAAACTCAATTTGTCCTAAAAACCCTAGCTAAAGATGTCTTTGAACAGTCTGGCAGATCCAAGTATGGCATTAGTAGTTCTAATGGGGCAGCACAACTTGCAAATGTATTGATTATGTTGGTTTTGACGCAGCATGTTCTCAAAAGTGAGTGGTCAGGTCACTTATGGCAACGAATGTTGGGAATGACCTTCAAAATCACTGCACTACTGCTGAATGGCCACAATCTACTCCTGAAGTGGTACGCTTCTGCGCTAAGGGCAGTGATCTGCCTTCCAAGTGAGACGCCTTTGTACGGCAGCCCTAGAATGCTGAAAGTTTTGATTTTTATTGCCCCACACATCCTCACAAACCCTGAAAATTGATTATGGCTTCTAGCCAACAGAAATCTGAAAATCCTCTGATTATTTGAATAATTGTAACTCTTGGATGGAGTCACCTCTGAATATTGGAGGGCTTTCATCCTCAACCCTGTTTGCAATGGAGGGTTTCCATCATCAAAAGCAGATATTGAACCAATTTTGATTTTGAAATGTCACAAATAAGATGATTTGCTGAATATTAGGATTATTTGCAAACCCTACTTCAAAAATGGAAAATTTTGATTTTATTGCAAAAAACCCTAGCTACCAACACACCTTCAAATATATCTCAAAATTAGCTTAAAAATATGTCAAACCCTAAACAATTTGTGGCTACTCCAAACAAGAAGTTATAGCCCTTCAAAAATAGAATTATTTCTCAAAACCCTAGGCGCCCTTGGCTGCAATATTAAACTGAAAATTATAGATGTTTTATCATGCCACAAATTTTATGAAACCCTCAATAAATTGCATAAATATTATTGCAATGAAAAGCAGAATTTTTAGTGAATTTTTTTAATGTTTTTATGGCTAAAAAAGCCCAAAAAGCCAATCGCTCAAGATGAAAAATTATAAGAAGATTACAAAATTCAATTCAAGACAGATTGACCTTCGCAATAGGTCCAAACCTCTCCCAAAGCAAGTCACCCCTATGCAAAAAATTAAGATAAATTCCAAAATTGTCCTTAGGGCACAAAAAACCCCAAAAACATGAGAATTCACTCCCAAACCAAGTCACCACTCCCCAAGAGCAAGTTGGCAACCTGAAAATGACCAAATGGTGTCTAAAACACCCTTGTAGGACTAGATGATTTCAATGGTAACCCCTGAATAAAGCTACCTCAAGAAGGAAGAGGGTTTTCATCCCCTAACTCCGTTGCTTGAAGGGTTTCGTCTTCAAAGCAAATGGCTTAGTGTTTTTGTGCTAATAGACCAATTTTCAATATCAAAATCATAACATAACATCTCCAAATAAATCCTCTTTTACTTTTGTAACCTTCCGAGTGTGGCACCCAAAAGAGGAAGGGAGGGTAACTTAAAAAGTTTTAAAAGACCTTTCCTTATGATTTTTTCTTAAAATCACTTAAGCCTTCATAACCCTTAAAGGTCCTCTCTTTAAGTCAAATAAGAAACATAAATTAACTTCCAAAAAGGTACTTTTTACAAATATTTAAATAAAACATTCAATACTATTTTCTATTTATGCTTGTCTCTTAGCCCCCGAGAATAAATTAAGGCTAAGGGTCTTCCATGATGTCCTTATCAAAAGAGGGACATCACAGATTTCAATCGTGAATAATAAATAATCCCTCTTTTTGGCCCCACTTGTCCTTTTATAATTTTACTTTTTCAATTTCACCAACCCTAAGTGCATTTAAAACGCTTAGGCAATTATTACCTTTTGGCCATTTAATAAATATTTCATTTTTTGAGTGAGAATGGCTAGCGAGAATGGCGATGACGATGGCGACCGAGAAAATTTCAAATCCATCTTGGCATGGGCTGCCAACGGATCTAAAGCTCCTAATGGTCCCCCCTATGTTCCTTCCCCAGGGTTGACCATTCCTCTTTGTTCAGAGCCTACAGGTCTCAGTGACAAGGTCCCACCTCGTGTAGAGATTTGTCCCAGTCCAATCAAGATTCTCTCAGTCTGCTCTCCACATGTATCCGTGCAAAATTGACCCATGAAGTGCTAAAAAACTCAGGCTCCCATAGCTAGTACAGAGTCCCCTAAAAAATCCATTTTGTGGGCGGACAGGGTGTTGCGACCCTTGTCAGAAGATCCTATGACTGTTGGGCTCGACCCATTTGTGGAAAATGATGAGTATTGCATTGAAGTCCCTCACACGATCCTCCAGCTTGTTAATTCCAAGCTTGCCAACTTGTTGTTGGCTAAATTCAACAGGTGTCATCCCAATATCGACTCGATGAGATATTGGGCTAATCGTCGATGGAAGCCCAAAGGGCAACTAGAGGTCATTTCCATGGCAAAAAAATCTTCCTTGTCAATTTCTCAAATCCAAAATACTACTTCAAAGTGCTCTCTGAAGGTCCTTGGTTCATGGGGATGCCAAGGTGTCTGTGCGGAAATGGAAAGCTGGGCTCAACCTCAATAGCTCAGAGTTGGAAGACATTCCAATGTGGGTCCTCCTTAAACTCCCCCTTGAGTTTTGGGAGCCAAAAGTTATTTTGGGGATTGCAAAGGCTCTAGGACAACCCATTTCAATTAACCAAGTCACCAAAGGAAGGAGAAGACTACATGCAGCCCGCTTCAATGTTTTTATTCCAGCCAACAGACAGCTCAAACACTTGATCAACATTAAATCAAAGTTTGGCATTTGGACCCAGTTCATAGTTTATGAAAGAGAAACTGACATATGCAAATCTTATAATGTTCTTAGCCATTGGGCTCACAAGTGTCCTCTCCTCATGCAGTCTAGACAGGTGGCGCCCGCGGCCATCACTAGCCCTATTGATCCCCTCTAGCACTCTAAGAAGGCGGATCCCAAGGCTATCCCTAAATCTGTTGAAAAAAGCCTCATTAATGGTGAGAACTTTTACGACTCGGGAACCTTTTCAAACAATGCTTATGCTTCAAGGGTTTGTGCTGATAGACAGGCCTCTCTTGTGCCTCATAGCAAGGTATGTCTCTCTTTTCCCTCTCCATCCAAACCTGGATTCAGTTTTAGCCCTGCTCAAGTTAACGCCCTGAATCTTGTGTCTCCCATTTCATGATATTTACCCCTTGATCTCATACTCCCCTATTGTGGCCCCTGTGTCTCCAAGGGGAAGGGGGTGTCCTCTAAGGCAACCTTAATCCAAAACCACGGTCTGCCCGCAGTTGTCTCTACTCCCTCCCCTCTTGGGAAATATCTCTCTTTTGGGCTGATTCAAGGTCAGTCCTTGACCCCAAAGGAAGAACAATGGACTCCGGTTCGCACAAGAAGAGGTAAACACAAAGTGGATGTGGGTGAAGATCTCAAGAATGCCGACAGGGCATCCTCAAACATAGCCAGGAATTCTGCAACAGCAAAAGATGTCGCAAAAAGGACCCAGAAGTCCATCAAGAAAATCTTCCCTATTGTTAAAAAATGAAAGTCATATCTTGGAATGTAAGGGGGCTGAATAACCCAGGTAAGCAGTGTCTACTTAAGAATTTTAGGAAAAACATAAACCTAATATCTTATGATTCAAGAAACTAAAATGTCGACCGATTCTCTTAATCTTTGCAAGAATAAAATCTAGAACCTCTTTGACTGTGTCAATTTTAGTTCAAACGATGCTTCTGAGGGGTTGGCGATCTTTTGGAACCCCAACCTACTCAAGGGTACCTTAATTTACCAAAGTAGCAATCACTTGGCCGTTCAGTTCAAGGACAAAAAAAAGACTTCTCTTGGATCCTCTCCAACATATATGCCCGTAACACCAGGCTGGGTAGACAAAACCTCTGTAACTCTGTGACTCTGTTTAGGAAAAGTTGGGAAGAATGGTTCTGGCTAGTGGGGGGGATCTCAATTCCCCTCACTCCCTTGGAAAAAATGGGCGGTTCCCAAGACTTTTCTGTAAGCATGTTGGATCTTAATTATTTTATTGTTGAATCAAGGCTTATTGATCTTGATCTCAAGGGTCTCCTTATACCTAGACTAATGGCACAAAGTGGGATCACAATATTCAAGTTAGACTCGATAAGTTCCTTATAACCATCAATTGGGATATCCAATTAGCCAGCTCCCTATCATCCCTCCCCAAGATTGGGTTTGATCACAATCCTATAATTTTTGTGGGGGAAGAGATCAACAAGCCCAAACATCAACCTTTCAGGTTCGAAAAGATGTGGACACTGCACCCTAATTTTATAGACTCCCTTAAGCTTTGGTGGCAAGAGCCGTTTATGGGGACTGATACGTTTATTCTAGACAAGAAGCTAAAATTTGTCAAACAACTCAAGGTCTGGGACAAGGAAATATTTGGTAATGTTTTTCTTCAAAAAGTAGCTATTGAGGAAAATTTGAACATTCTCCAACAAAAAATAGCATTTGAAGGTTACACTAAAACTCACCTACTTCAGAAAAGGGAGTTGTTGAGTTCCTTCCATAAGCTAGAAGCCCAAGAAGAAATGTTTTGGTGTAATGTCCCCAAATGGGACAATTAAGCAAAATAGGGGTTTTCCAACAAACCTTTATGTAACACTAAAACAATCTGAAATCTAAACTCCAAAAACTAGCAAACCCTAGCTGGAAAGAATGGCCAAATTCCAAGCAACACACTCCAATATAACCCCAAAATGGATGAATATAAAACTGAATTAAAATACCTCTTTGTGGCAAGGTGGAAATGGTGATGAGGCTGAAATTTACTTTTACAATAATTCTGATTTTCAAATGTCGTACAAACGTTTTCTCATTCAAATCTGCCTTGAAACCCTTGCAAAAACTCCCAAATAATTATGCAAATTTCATGCAAAATATTAGGACCTCCAATGAACACATTAGGGTTGCAAATTGTCAAACTAACCCTTCCAATGAAGTTGCCACACTTAGAAAAATATATTGAATTAAATCTGAATATTAAATCCTTCAACAAGCCCTCCAAGTTTAGAGCCCAAAAGCACCTTAAAAACCCTCCTAGATGAATCGCTCCGCTAGGAAAAATAATATTAATAATTCTAAATTATTTTCCTTGTGACCAGCCCTTAAATCACCCAAATTCAGCATGCAAAATTATTTAAAAATATATAATAATAATAATATTAGAAATATTATTAACTTTTGACCTATTTTTCACCACCGAAGCAAGGTCAAACATGCCCTAAGGCACTCGCCCAACCCTCAAGGGAAGTGGCCAAGCCTAGGGAATCTCCTTGATGCCCTAGGGTATTTGCCCACCTTCCTTGACCTACAATTTCTGTTTTTCCAACTTTTTAAGAAGTTCGCTCAATCCTTGAATGAAGGTGGTGTTCCAAAACATCCTATAAGACTAATTGCATGCAACCATGCAAATCTGAAGCACAATTACAGCCCTTGAATAGAGCAGCCCTGAATGAATGGAGGTTTTCGTCCCCAACCCCTAATACACTTGAAGGTTTTCGTTTTCAAGTCCCAATGAACAAGCTTGACATACTTGATCCACAATTCAATATTCACAACATAGCATAACCCCTCAAATGAACCTTCAATTTCCTCTTATATCCATTCCCAAAGGTAGCGTCCAAATTGGAGGGAGGTGACTTTTCGAAACATTAAAAAATTTACTTTTTTTATTACCTTTTTGAAAGGTTGGGCTCCCATGACCCTTAAAGGTCCCCCACTTAAGTGAAAATAGACCAAAAGCACTTTTGCAAAACTCAACTAAAAATTAAAACACTTAAAGTACCTTTTCAGCTTTTTACTCTTTGAATGGCCCCCTCATCGTTCCCCTTTCTTTATTTCCCTTAGCCTTGTGGGAACAAAACCAAGCTAAGGGTCTACAAGCAAGCTATGCTAAAAAGGGGGACATTACATTCTGAGACATAAATCTCGTTGTCAATGGCTCAAAGATGTAGACCACAATTCCAAATTCTTTCACCAATCTGCCTCGAGAGGTAGAAACTGTAATATGAACTCCGAAGTTGTGTTTTAAGACGGCTCTAAATGCTCTGATGAAGAAGAGGTGAACTCCCTCTTTGTTCGATTCTTAAAAAATCTATTCTCGGCCCAGTCTTCTGATGACCCTAAGAAAGAGGATCTCGCTCTGGCTAAGATTCCTAAATTGATCTCCAACATTAAGAATAAGAACCTACTCAAAGTCTCATTAGCGGAAGATATCAGAGTAGTTGTCTTTTCTATGGAAGGTGACAAAGCTCCGAGACGAGATGCCTTTCCCCCCTTCTTTTTCTAACTTTTCTAGGAGGTTATTCATATTGAAGTAGTCGCAGCAGTCACAGAATTTTTTAGAGATAGCACCATCCTCAAGGAATTTAACAATACTTTCTTAGCCCTCATGCCTAAGGTGTCAATGACTTCCAATCCAAGAGACTTCCGACCAATCAGCCTTTGTTCTACCTTCTACAAGTTATGTTCCAAACTCTTGGGTTTTAGACTACAGCATATGCTGGAAAAAATCATATCCCCTCAGCAAGGCACCTTTGTCTCTAGTCGCCAAATCACTTATGTCATTATCATTGTTCACGAAGCTATCCACTCAATCTCTAATTCTTCTAAACCAGGTTGTTGAACATAACTATCTACTAAGAGGGGGGGTGAATCAGTAGATCAGCTAAAACTAGTTCTTTTAAACCTTTTAGAAGAAATACAAATTCATATGCAAGTCAAAGAAAAAATGTAGAGATTACACATACACACAAAAACACATTACTCAGGATTTTTACGTTAAAAACCCAAAGGGAAAAACCACAGTGAAAATGGTTGCTAGAATCTACTGTTCTAATCCAGCCTCACTGCTAAATGCCTTACTGGCTAACCTCACCGGTTACATTCAAGAGCACCCACTCTATGGAAGCACCTACTCCCTAAGGAGACACCTCTCTGTTGTACAGTCTCCATAGCGTCCAATCTAGCTTGGAATCCTCCCAAAATCATTGTCAAGTCTGCATACTTCTCTTCCAAGAGGTCCTCCCATGTGTTCCATTTCTATTTCTCACAGCTCTCAACAATGCAGGACTCTTTCACAACCTGCAACAAATCCATGTAGAGCCTCATACACTCAACTATGTAGGACACAACCTACTCTAATACCAAATAATGAAAGGTCGATAAGAGGAGACCAAATTAATGGCAGCTTTTCCCCGCAGCCCACAAACTAGATTCAACACTCACTAATGGACACACTCTGGACACAACACATTCAGACTTGAGACCAAACTCACACTTTATTTCCTTCAATGACAATATTACAAAAATGGACACACACACACTTTTCTTGTTTATTGAAAGACAAACATGAAGATGAATATAGTTCAAGTACACCCCTTCAATAGACACCAACAATTCTTGGTACTTCTTATTCTTACATTCACACCACACTTTCCCCAACTTTGAAGCTACTCTCTTTTCCACCCTCCTCTCTCCCTGACTCTCCTTAGCTCTTCCCCTAATTGATTTGAATCTCTTATGTCCCATCATTGACTTCTAAAATGCCTCTTTGAGTTCCCCTATTCTTGGAAAATGGTCCAAATGTCAATTTTCATCTTCCTGGGCAATTACTCTTTTTTTGCCACCAATGCTGGCAAAACTGCCACTTATTGCAGACTGGTTGTTTTGAAACCAGACAGGTGGTTTCGTCATTTGTCCAAAAAGGGTCAAATTAAACCTTGTCAAATAAATGAAACATTTTGCACTTGATGTTCTTGGGGTGTTAAGAGTTATAGAGATGTATTGATCATCTTCAATAGGTGCACCAATGTTAAGAATAAGCACAAATGCACACCATTACAACATATATTTTTGGGTGATGCAAGATTACTCACCAACCCAAATGCTCATGTATCAATACGGCATTTTCTCCTCCCGCCATTGTTTGGGCTCATTGGCATTAATCCCTTCTACTATGGCAACATTCTTTGGATTATTCTTCCTCTTCATGACAACAACTCTCCTCGTACCATTGTAAATTTGTTGACATTGTGCTTCACTTCGCGTTTAACATAGATATCTTGCAAAACAATATAGTGCCTAGCAAGGAATCTGGGTAAATGATCATGCATGTGATTCACTTTTTTCATATTACCAACTTGCCCCCAATAGAAGTTGTCAGCACTTGGTTCATCTCGGATTCTTCTTTGACATGCTCGCATACAGAGAGATCCTATGGGGACTTGAAATCTATAATGAGGTCATCTCTTTTTTTATTAATTTCAACTGATTTTTGAATTGGTTAACTCATTCACTTCGTTACGTTTCCATCATATATGTGTGTTGTCAATAAATATTGTTGATTGATGTTCACACTTGACCTAACTTTAACATAACCCAACTTCACAAAAGCAAAGGTGCCATAAATGTTTGCTATGAAAACTATGCTACCAAAGAAATATCAACTGCAAAATAGTAAATACATATCACAACATAGCAAAGAACATAGAGAATAACAGTGTTATATCATAAGGTAGTGCTAAATACAATTTTTCAGTACAGGGAGGACCTTTCACACGACCCCCTTACCCCAACATGTAGCATTCTATTTGTATGACAAAAGATTGTTGTCAATTAAAACACAACCATCAACAACAGAACATAACTAAAGAGAGTTGTTACAACACTACCTAAAGCCAACAAGAGAATAATCATGACAAGGTTAGCTACAAAACAATAGTTTTATTTATTACAACGGTCTACACTACTTAATATATTAAGAATTGTATGTAGTGCCATCCTAGATCAAGGTCCTCCTTTTCTACAAAAGGGTCATCAAGCAATCATTGAATCTGCCCACATTTAAAAATATATCAGCAAGTTATTTCAAAACTGCAAGCAGATTCTCTTTCATAGGTCCAACGATGCATAAGCTCTGGTATTGTATGTTGGAAATGGGGGGCAGGGTATCCATAAACATATATAAATTAATCAATTAAAACAAAAGATAATATGAAAAAAATATTTGCATTAAAAACTTGTGCTTTCCATTGAGAAATCATGGAATAAATAAATTGCAAAGCCTTAACTTCTATTTCCTCCAGCTCTCAACCTTATATAACTCATGACCTTTCATTTTCTGTAGTTGATAGTTCACAATTCTAATGTACATATTCATCATCCATACAAATGATTAATTGCCCCAACATAAAATAAATTCATCAAGTGCCCCAACATGAAGGAATAAAGTTAGCTCTTGTAAAAGACAATCATCGTAACATGCCATAGTTCATTGCCAGATCTTGTGTGTTGAGACGTATTCTTCCTTGAGATCCTCCAATGGAAAGATAAGATAACTATCTAAATGCCCACCCTCCCTAAAAGTGTCGGTTCAAATACCATTTTACAAAGGACTTGGCTATTGCATACCCCTAGATCTAAGGAGGAACACATTCATATTAGAGCATCATATTGTATGTCCTTTCTCTTCTTTATTTTTCTTTTTACCTTACAAATATAAGTGGTTGATCTATTAGTATCACACTGGTCTTAGAGATTGGTTTCTTAAATCCCTTTTTTCCTGGAAAGATGGTTTAAAGGAGAGCTACAAGGTGAAAAAATCTGGTAAGGCTACTTGGGTAAAATTATTAAAATGTCATGTGTCGAAGCTAGGAGGGGTATAAAATAGAGGGCAATGATAATAAGTTAAAATACAACAATTAATGTCACAATGTGGTATGTAAGACAACAACCATTAAAGAAATGGTTTAGAGAAAAACAAAACCGTAAGAACCCATTTGACAAGTTTCTATACTTAAAATGAATGGTATATAGGCTTGGATTTTGATCAATCCTGATTGTACTCATACTTTCCTCTCAGAAAGTTTGTAATGATCCCCATACAGGAAACCCTTTATTCATATGAAGTTTTGTTACAAGATATAATCTTGATAGGATATGATCACTTGGACACTTATGCTACTAATGTACGCATTCCCATACAAGTGCACAACAGTAAACAAGACTTTAACATAGTCAAGGTAGGTAAATATAATGCTATTTTAGAAATGAAATGACTTATCCTCGAAACAGTATCCTCCAACTTAGAGAGGAAAAATGATTAAGGTATATGGTAATAAAGATTATTTTAGCATCCCTATATAGTTTATTTACATTCCAGGTTGAAAGAATGGCAAAAGGAAATCAATGATATGGGATCTTCGTTATATACAATGAAATAGCATTGTTTCAAAGTTATAGGGATGTGTTCCTATTATCACTCGAACCATGCACCCGCTGAATTGGAAGATTGGTCTAGTGGAACAATGGGATCATCCCCCAAGGTGTGGTACACGTGCACTCCTTGGGACGAACCTCCAGAGAAGGTCAGCTTCCTTCTAATCTGAATGCATCTGATTTAGGATCAATATGCAGGCCTAAAAGAGCTGAATTCAAATCTACAGTTAATCCTAAGTCTAAAATCTTTTGAGGAGAAAAGAGAGAGGGGGGTTGCTGAAAAGGAAATAATGGTGATGCACCAAGACTAAACAGAGCACCTGTACAGGCCTTGAAGAACACACTACAAATCTCAGAGGACGAGAAGATATCACACAGACTCCAAAATGAACATTCTAATTGCATGAATATTTTGCATGGAGGTGCATGACACAATATAACACCAAGAGGGATGAGGAACGATCCACAAGTGGCATTTGTATAGACATATATGCACACAACATACAACCTGCAAGAGCAAGCCAAGTTTTGCACAAAGGTGTTGGGGATTGGACGACATTGAAAGGGACAAAGATCATCCACAGACAAAGATCAACAAACCACAGGATGCACACAAAATACAAGAAGAAAGGAAAGAGGTGAACTCAATTCTCATTAAAATGCAAGGCTCAAGTGATAAAGGGCTTGTGGAGGACAAATTTCGACAACATTACTGTGCTCAAAAAATGTCGACCATTTTACAATGTAAGACCCAGGATTTTATAGGCAATGGGAAGGCCACAAGTCATTGATTACAATCAGAAATATAGCTGAGAGAATTAAACTGAATATCGGGAATCGAGACACATAATCTCTCTACAAATCAGACAAGGATGGCCAAGGTAATTGGGACTCTGACTACGGTCTCGAGGCATGTTGATGATTGCCTCGGGATTGAACTTGTCAGCTCAACACACTCCCCAATTGGTTGTACAACAACCAATCTTTAATCGCTCAATGACCACAACTCGACCGGCAAGCTTTTGTGTGCAGGACTGCGGCTATAGATATTTTGGAATTATTGACTTGAAAGAATTTGGCCTGATTCCGCCACTTCTGCTTTCAATGTTCCTCCCTGTAGACTTTCACACCATGCTTCTCATTAAGACATTTCTTTGTCCTGTATGCTCTGGCCATGATCTCGTCCTGTTAATTGCATTTGCTTTGAATTTTGTAGATTCGAGCTCAAGTCAATTCACTGTGTCAACTGCAACGTTCTCCAATTTGTTGATCATCTCAAAATTCTGTGATCCTTGTGCCCCCATGTTTTGATTTTGCAAATCTTATTTTTGATGGTCTTGACAGCCAAACGACCCGTCAAATTTAGGCTATTGTACTAGTGAAGTCACCGCTGCCACATGTCTTCATTTCGGCAACCCTTTCCTTTTCCTTTGTTGTTCTATTGGCTCTGCTCCTACGGGCTCTAATTTCGCCACTTGACGGCTCGTCGACATATGTGGGCTTTAGCTTTGCAGTCCGCTTTTATCAACTTCATAGCCACACGGCCTCTGTATGTCCACCCAAGTTCCTTGTGCCTTTGGCTTAATTGCTGCCACGCGTCACTTCCTTGGCTCTTTGCATTCAAGGCGAATGGTCAATGGCTCCGAGATTCTGTGCTTTTGAACTCTCCGGGGAGCTACCACATGGCTTTTCTTCGGGGCCTTGGAACCATGGGGGATTGACTTTTGGTTTGAGATTTTAATGCCCCGAGCTTCCGTGTTTCGAATACCTCCATGATTTCACGCTTCCATGCTTCGAATACCTTTGCGCTTTCGTGCTTCCTAAGTCTTTTTAAGACTTAGAAACCTCCAAGTTTCTCAAACTTCTGTGCTCCCGAGTCTTCGCACTTCCGCATGACTTTCACGAAGTCTTCGGAACTTCTGTAAACTACATCTGCACAAAACCTCTAACTCATTTATGCCAAAGAGCACGAAGGCCAAATTTTGAGAATACACTAAGTATTTTAGCCCCTTTTGCCGAACTTTGACCTAAACTTTTGAGAAGCCTTCCTTGCTGATCGTAAAGCTTTGAGCTGAATTCAAACGCTACTACATGATGACCAAAAATGATCAACAATTCCTAAATGGTCTACCTGTAGAATTGCCATCATATGAAAAGGAATTTGAAAGAGAAGCACAATAATTAACTAAGGTTTGATTCAGATTCCCAAATCTCCGTGTAGAGCAATACCCTGTTGATGGTACACACAATGTGTATATGGATTAGCAATCAATTAGCAAAATTAGTACTAACGCTAAGGATCTACTTCAATAAATTGATGTGTATAGATTGAAGCGAGAGGCAATCGTTTCTAATACAAATTTGAGAAGTGGGTACCATGAACTTAGGATTACACAAAAAGATGTGCCCTTTTCAGTATTTAGAGTCTTTATGAGTTTCTAGTAATGCCATTTAGCTAATCCTCTACCTTTTTATATGAGGATGGTAAATTATATTTTCAAACCATATAGAGGATTTATGGAAGTTCTTTGATGATATGTGCTTTTCAATAAGAATGAGGATCGGGCATAACACATTGAGATGCTACTCAACCTTCCAAAGGAAGCAGAATATTTGGGATAAATAGTCTTAGAAAAGGAATTGTGGTGGACCCCAATAAGGTACCAATTTTTAGAGATCATCGGTAACTATTGATGAGTTGAAAGTCTTTCTTGGCCTAGACCTTTTTTCTCGGACACAAATTGCTACAAACTTCTCTCAGATTGCAGAACCATTGACAAAAATGTAGAAAAGACACAAAAAGATGTACTTACTCTAAGGCAGCAAAATAGTTCTGATTTATTCAAAAAGAAATTAACAGAAGCACTGGCACTTATTCTTAATGCAAAACCTTAAATTGTTATATAAAGTAATGCCAGTGGCATGGCAATATGAGCAATTTGAAACAGAACGATAGGATGGTCGTTTATGAAAACATACATATTAAACAAACTAGAAAAGGAATTATTTTTTTTCAATTAGGAATTATTAGTTGTACTCATGCCATAAAGACATGGAAACATTATCTTCCAAATAATGTGTTGAGGGAAAATAACAAATCATTGGCCGTTACTTTATTTTTCTCCTAAGAAAGAATTGGGATTCAAGAAATACAGAAGTGCAATAATTTTTTAACAAAGCCAAGACAAAAGGGGTCAACTGGGTCTTGTTCTAGTGCTGGAAAACATATTCTAATAACGTCCAGTTTAAACGGGCTAGTTTGAGTAACAATTTATATCCAACTGTGGGTGTGGTGTGGCTCAACAATCTATGGCCAATATGATCCTCTAAACCTTACAAAGTGCACTTAGTATGGAAGAGTGAAAGGAGAAGTCAAGATGTGTCACAAAAACCGGCAACGGTGTCATTAATAGATCTCTCCAGTACATAAAGCTAAATACTTACCCTGTTTCCAACAATGAATTGGAATTTGGATGTTTCATGAGTAAACCTAATGCCCTCTGATGAATCTCGATCAACCGTTTATGCTCTCGACTGACGTCAGCTCATTTGCAAGTCGAATTGTTGAAGGGAGGGCCCAAAAAAAAGTAAAGCAGGATTGTTGTCGATTCATTCCAAACTGTTTGGAACAAATTTGCACCGTTCCATACCTTTGGATTTTTGCGTGTCGTTAGTGTCAACCTTTGCTGATTATCTTCATTTCTTTTGGATTAGTTATACTATTACCTAAATTCAAAAAGAGAAATGATTGTAACAAGTCTAACCTTGACCATTTTTGCTCTGAAGAAAGAGAGGAATACATTATCCAGAGGGGACATGCTCGTAATTGGATTCTGTCCTTGAAGAATAAAATATCACCATCAGTGGCCAAATATATAGAAAAAAGTTCATAAAATCATATACACAGAAGCTAACGAACCATGGCTTGTATTTTCCGTGAAAGATGAGGGATCATTTTAGCTGTGATACAATGGAGTTTCCTGCCACTGCTACAGCTGCTGCTGGGCACTACCGCCTTAAATCCAAAATTGACTGTCAACAGCTGAGAAGGCAAGGCCTCCATCACTCTCTTATTAATCTGGACAAAACACGCACACCAACCTTCTCAGGAATATATCAAATTTGAATAGAGAATAGATTTAGAGTAAGTTAGTTGTGGTCTTTTATAAAATTATGTGGTATAGCGATAAGGACTCGATTCCAATAGCCGCTAATCATATCACGCTTAATATTTATAAATCGATATTTTGTTTTAGATCTGCCATACTGTGGTAGTTTATGGAGGCACCAAAAAAATGGTCCCCACCAATCTATTACTTATGAAATTCCGTTATTTCTATTTTGGGTATGTGTTGTGTATTGGTTAAAATTATTTTTTATTAATTTTTTTTTAAATATATTTGTTAGATTTTTTTTTGAGTTTTTCTCTATTTCTTTTTATTTTTAATATTTGTTTACGAATTTTGGGGGTGTGAGCTTTTTTTACTCAAAGGTTTTATTGTGTGTCAACTCACACACCAATAAGAATAAGGTTATAGTTTGAATTTAATAGATTTATAAAGATATACAGATATTGGTATATTTAGGATAAGGAATTAATAGAAGTAATCAATGCAAGCATATAAAGAAGTCATCTAAGAATCTAAGGAAATCATAAGCGCATCCAACATTTATTGTTCGCTACATTTTAAAAGAGATCAAATATGTATGGAACATTTATTAGCGTTGAGTATCAATTGTAATGACACGCTTGTATTACACTAGATTACTTTGTTGAATTATATTTTACTTGATGAGTTATGACTGATATTGTATATTGTTGACAGACTCAATAAGTAGTCAGTACTAAAAAACCGTACTTAGCATGATCACAAGCACTAGATTGTGCCAAAAAAATCTCTAAACCCTCTTTTTTAAAATTATTACTTTGTAATTGGAATAATAATTAACCCTGGTTTTATAATTTTACATTTGATTAAGCTTAATCACATGTTTATGGGTATATATTCTCATAATAAAAAAATTATGCAAAAAAAACAACTAAAATAAGTAAAATTATTTTTTAGAATGTACAATGCACACTCCAATATGGTGTGCAATGCATCACACATCACCAAAAGCATGTCATGTGAACAAACAAGTGTAATTTTTAATGTACAAGATGTCTCATAGTCATTGGAACAACCATGCCAACCTCCCCTATGTAACTGACCCACTATAACTTAAATGGTCTATAATGGCCTAAACAAAATTGGTGGGCCTCAAGGCCCCGAGGTCTTGATCTGGACTCACAATGAAATCAAGAAAGATTATAGCATTGACTAATGACCCATTCTAACACCCTATGATATACCAATAAGACCCTAGATGATGACAATCGATTAAAGGGCTCAAATTCGTACATTAAGCTTAAATAGGGTTCTAAATTTTCAAGTGAAATTCTTTTACAAAAAGGGCTAAGAAAAATATATCTTAAGGCTCATGTGACTCCATAAAGTGCATTGAATATCTTAAGCTAGCCCTTTAAGGAAGCAACATCACATCCCCACCATTGTATCTCACCTATCCTAGCTGTCGAATCAAACTGGATATAAAAAGCCCTCAAAAACCTTATGGAACTCTATAAAGGTTTAGTAATCTTATTTGGGTTGTACATATAATATGGAAAAGAGGGCTTAAGGATCTAAAAGAAGACTAGCCTATAATCTTGCATATATGTTCCCCAAGTCCCTAGGCAACCTCCATTAATGGAGTCTCCAAGCTATTTCAAGTTTTTTAGAATATATATATATATATATATATATATATATATATATATATATATATATATATATATATATATATATATATATATATATATATAAGCTAATTATGTGGTTGGGTAGGTTTTTGGACCCCATGGCCTCTTAGAACATCTTTGAGGAGTCTCGGGATCTCAAATAGTCAAAAAGGATCTTCATGGCCAAAAGCTTTCGATGACCATTAATGGCCACCTCATAGCACTCCAACTTGATTTCCAACTTTAGTTTCCACTTTTAAAATCATTTGAATTGTTTAAAATGTTTATTAATTGAAGCGGGTCCCTCCGTGACCTCCATTATATCCCTCGGTCCAACCAAGTGGTTTGATGTTTTAGGCCTCAGGACCTCCAAGTTCTACTAAAACTAAAGTGACCTTCATGTCCTGTGCATCTTACCCATAAACATGGCCACCCTCAATGATCAGTTTACCACCTTACAACTACTCAAAGGCCAAGATAAACAACTTTACAAGGCATAGGGCCAACTACAACTTTATGCACCATCAAATTCCCAAAATTAAATCCCCTACTATGCTCCATCTATAGGTCTAAAAGGGTTGGGCTCAGCCTAGTGAGCCCACCTAAGTGTTTAAGAGTCCTTATGGGACTAAGTTTGCTCGACCAACACCATTAGACAGTCAACACCACTCTTAACACTTTTGTGGCCTTATCCCCCAACAAACCCTTACTAGATACCTTATTCACTACTCTCACTCATTACATGATTCTAAATGTCTTGGTGTATCTATGGCCAATCCCTCTAAAACCTTAAACCGCTACTTTGGGGATTAAACAAAATGCATGCACCGTTGATAGCACTCAACTATGGTATCTCTACCCAACCAACACCTTAGCCAATTATCAATCACTAGGCCACCGATAAGACACTCCTCAACTCAGTGATAATCAAATTGACTCGCTTAGGCAAAATTACTCACTTTGCTTAGTGTTGAGTTCATTTTAGGTGACTCGATTTGATTTTACATTCCCTATGTTGTAAACTTAGGTCAATTCACCTTTGTAACTTGATCTCCAAACCAAGCTCTATTTGTTCAGCGAAAAAAATGGCTCGGTTATTTTTTACTAATTTGATTTAGTTCTTCAAATTGAGCTTGTTTTATTTTTTTAACCCAACTATCATTTTTTTGTTTTGCATTTCAACTTTGGGCAGGATTGTTAGCAACCTCGCCACAAATATATATATTATTGCAATTATTTAAAATATCTCAACTTCATATAAAAAATAAATAAAATTATAACACATTATAAAAATTGTAATTTTCACATTAAATTTTATTTTGACTGAATTTGACACATGAAAATTGAGAAATGATTCCATAAAGATTGAGCATTTTATAAAGCAAACGTGACATTATTCAAGACCCAAACTTAGAAAATTCATTATTAAACCACAATTCCTAAAAACAATATGTAATTTGATACAGGTTCATTAAAAATCTTGTTTTCCATTAAAATTAATTTAGGAGAAAAATATTTTGTTTGATCACTATAAAAATTTAGAAACAAAACTGCCCTTTAGCCTCATAAACACATACAAGACTTTTGACAATTTCATGGTACAGTTTATAACAAAAGTTCCATTCCACTTTCTCATTCTTTAATGTATCAACGTAATACACTTCTTAATACTTTCTTACATGAGAAATATTCATATGTACATGGAATTTCAATATACAAGAGGAATTAAGAAGTTGCAAGGGTATGAACACCTAAAACATGTAAACAAGTAACAAATTATTATAATTCTAAATCCTTTTCAATAATAATTACATGTTTTTCAAGTTATAATAGCCACATAAAGAATTCTAAAATTATTTCAAGCAATCAGAAAGTTCCAAAAGGGTGTCAATAAATAAACTTCAATTAAGACTCCAAAACAAGGAGGGGCTAACCTCCCAACTTATTGCCATCACAAGGTAGGAGACCCTATGCATCCCTAGAAAATAAATTTCATCGCTAAATATATACCAACTATTGTCAAGGTTAGAACATGGATACAAGGGGTAAAACTAACAACAAGGGAAGAAGACCTAGGTGAACTTAAATAATTCGTACACTTATCCCAAGAGTCTTGCAATCTTTTTTGTCCATTCAATCCTAGGCACAATCACAAAACACAAATTAATAAGGCATTATTAAACAATAAATGTCAATAAGTATGAGGGGGAACACTGGGAAAATATAAAAGGCATGTATATCATCAAATTACCTTTTTCCAAGGTAAGAGCACATGCCTTTGTTATTTACCATATCAAGGCATGGATGAAAGAATTTATCAAATCCAAATATGTGCATACACAACTCCAAACCCTATAAGAAAGAGGAGGTGACATCAATAAAATTCTCAATACGTCCCATCCCAACCCTTATATATTATTAGAACAAGAAAGAACATGCACGAGTACATGCCTAAAATTACCTTAAACATAAAAATAATGTTATCCCAAAGTGGACAACATAACTTTGTTAGTTTAAGGAAAAAAATCATAGCAAAAAAAACAATTAAAAAAGGGACTAAATCCCTCAAAATCACTAAAAAAATACAACATTGAGCCCAAAATATGACAAAAAAGGCAAAGATATTGCAAGCCATAAAACCTTCCTAATCCCTCTAAAATCTCGTTGAAATACAAAAAAGAAAGCATAAAAGTATATATGAACAAAAACATGGCAAAAATAAATTACATGTTAAGTCCTACCTTGGATCCACAACTTTAATAAGATCTCTTGCCCCTTCCTAAAGCTCCACTCTCCTCCTAGTCCAACTTCTAGTCTCTCACACTAGTCCTTAGCAAACTAGAGAAAAATGGAAAAAAAATAAGGAGAAAGGTCCACACAAGGCTTGATTTCTCGATAACTATAAGAAAAGCTCTCTAATTCTTATACAATATGAAGGTGACACTTGTCCGCTTCCCTCCATGAGACTTATCTCAAAAGTTTTGCACATAATAACTCCATCTTACAATTTCATTTGATTCATATTACATTCCATATGGGTAACATGGCCCTATTACAATGTAATTATATTCCTATATTTTTAAGGCATTAAAGATGTAATTGAATGTCTCTAAAGTCTCTAAAACATCCTAAATACCTCGTCCATCTAACTATAAAGTTAATAGATCTAATTCTACACCTAGGAAATTCAAAAACTTATACATTATACCTTCATAAATATGGTTTTATCCTTCTATTATAGTTTTATGAGTTGAAAGACATTGATGAATTCACCCAAACACTCACTTGGCCTTTTATAACCTCCTAGACCATCTATAGGTAAGGTGAAAAGAGATTCAAATAAGGATAAGTTCCAAAACTAGATGATTTTACACTAAGGTTTACTAGATCACAATATACAAAAATATACTAGGTGAAGTAGAAAACATCTAACAAACTAATTTAATAATGGTCAGCTTGTGTTTAGTGAAGTTCATCTCACTTGGATATACCTTTCACCTATGCACTTAATGCACACATCAAAATGTTCAATCCTAGATATATCCAAAGCAAATAGATGACAAGATAACATAAATATTACTTATGAAATGTATATAATGCATACAATCATGATCTCAATCACATAAGTCCATCACATCGAGTAATTAAAAAATAAGGTCAATATTAATATAGTAATGTACTCAATACGAAATCACATGATGCAACCATACTAACTTAATTAGCCAAATTCACAATGTGCATACATGAAATCAAAATGATGTAAATGTGTTTTAGATAAAATTCAATTTAGGGATAATTAACATGTGCAAAAATAATGAAAACAAAGGTGCCTATGTTATATCTAACATATATCATTTTAAACAGTAATCAGACGTAGCAAACACATTGTAAAACATACATAAACAAAATAAGTAACAATTGTAATAAGCCAAAAGTAATGAAATAGAAAGCGATAAGAATCTGACACACTTGGATAGAATCTTGGGATTATAAGATTGGATCAATGATTTGGAAGTACATGTATAACATTGTGATAATTTGTAAGTCACAATCACAAAGGACATATTCAACAATATTTTTGTAACTACCAAATCTACCTTGTGCAATAGACAAACCATCGAATTGGTACATGTTGGAGTGTCGAATCTATTTTTTGTCACCAAATCTATTATGCACAACTTATTAGGTCATGTAAATTTTTGGGCCTATTCAATATCATTTTCCTAGCATGATTATATGTTCACTTCCTTATTTTGTTCATCAAACATGTCTAATTGATCTTCTTCTTTATCCTTGACCTAACTCACCTAAAGTGCTTGCAAGAGGATTATATTTAATAAATAATTAGCTGGCTAAAGAAACCTCATTGAGGAATTGTAGCTACATATCCCACTTTCATAGAATCATAGCCAATATAGTTTTAGTGAAGTGTAAATGAAATTGTGAGAGTAAAATCTCTGCCTTCTCTCCTTAAGTGTAGTGCAACTATATGTCATTCTCATAATCCTTATTTTGGTATAAGATGCAACTAAACCATTTTTGGTAAGTCCTTCAACATAAATATAAAAATGAATAATGTGCCTAAACTTGTGTAGATTCTTAAATATGGATTTATATGTTAAACTAATCTTGTACACTTGATAAATATATCTCAAGGCTCTAACCTTTAGTTTGACCTTTGTCACAGCCAAAAGGCTCACAGTCACCACCTCACTCAGTCTGGTGTATATTCACTATGATAGATAGAGATAGATTGGGTGGCACCCCTCTTTATATAGATTGATTGACTTTAGAGTTAGTTATAGTTATCTCTATCTCTATATTTATCTTTATCTCTATATATAGATGGAGGATATATACCTATCTAGGAGGGCCCCAACCTATCTCTAGGTATCCCCCCTATATATCTATTTATGGGGATAATTCTCTATAATTGGAATTAGGGGGGAGTCTACCTGCAAAAGAGGACTAGACCAACGAAAGTTACTTATTAGTCTAATCTTGATTATTTAGATCACCTATAACCAAAAAAACCCTAAAATCAAATATATATTCTTCATAATTAGTTACAAAACCTCAAAAAATTTCTTCCATCTTGGACAATTATGTTTAGGTCAGGACAATAGCATTGATGTTATTTTCCCTACTTCATGTAAGTGTCCTTACCTTACTATTGACTAAATTTGACTTTTAGGTCAAATTGGGACACCCCTAGGTAAAAAATTTACTTTTAGATGTTTTAGGGGTCTAATACATATGTCACAAGGTGTTTTATAGGTTAATTGATGTCATTTAATGTTATGCTAGACTTGGTCCTTAGTTATTTTAGTCCTTTTAGTCATTTTGGGTCATTTTGAGGTCAAAAAAGGTGTATTTAATGACTTGTATGGATTTATTGGGAAGTGTGAAGATTTAAAAAGATTATTTTACATGCCATGTGTCCCAATAGGTCTTAATCAACTGACATAACTGAAAGAGGGCAGGTTCTTCAGAAGAAAGGGTAGTTTTCTTGAGGAAAAAGGTGAGTTTGGCACTTGTATGACTCATGGGGAAGTGTGCCACATGGAAGAAGGTTTTAATATGACTCTTAATCTTATTTAGATCCATATTAGTGCTTGACATGCTTTGGAAGTGCCATTTTTGGCCCAAAACCATTATGCTCCCTTTTCACCCTTCTTGGTAAGCAAAAGTAGTCTTAAGGTTTATACTTGGTATAGTAAAAGAGGAAGTTTTAGAACAAATGAATTTTGGAGGTTGAATTAAACTTAGATACCTTCATTTAAATATAAATAGTTTTAATAATGGTGGCATGTGCTTCATGAACCATCCTCATGAAGTTGATTGTACTTTTTTGCTTGTTGTTTCATGCACCCTATAGGTTTGGCCTTGGTTTGAGGAATTATGTTTGAACCAGTTTCTAAATTTGATTACAAATTATGTTGAAATAATCCTAAAATTATTCCCATACTTGGTTTAAATTTTCATGAATTTTGGGTATGATAATCATCTTGGGTTGCAGAAGGGAACACTTTTCTATGTAACAGGCAATTTTTCACCTTTTGAAGGATTTTATTGTTTTGATGGTGGTCGATGAGGGTGAATATGTTTTGGTTTACATGGTTCCATGTTCTCTTGGACACTTTCACCTCTCAATCTTCTTTCCTAAGGTATCTCTCCAAGGAATCATAGTCATATGCAAGAAAATACAATCTTCTACCATTAAAATACACTTACAAGTGTTCTCGTGGATGAGTTCACTTTAAAAGGGAGGTATAAATACTTGTTTCATATCCATGATAGTGTGGAGATAATTTTGGAGGTGTTAAGATAAGCATAAAACTCATTTGATATCCAAACACAATGCATATTTCCCATACTCCTCTTCACTGCCTACATATGGGAAAATGGTCACTTACAAGTGACAATACAAAGAACTGAAGAATATTGTTTTGAAGCATTGAAGCATGTTAAAACCTTCCCTAAGGTCCTAGTATGTTGGGAAGGGAATATCATACTAATTTTAAGGGATAGGTTGGTAAATAGAGTTGAGATCACTTCAAAATCTCAAATGACTATGTTCAGGTCCACCTTCCCAAAAATGCAAAAATAGAGGTCTCAGGGGTTTTTGAATATCCTATAACATGTTTACCACAGAGAGTTGGAACATCTATCTAGGTGAACTTTGAATCATCTAGCATAGACAAGAGGCTTTCAAATTTTTAAAGGGAAAGGATCAGTGGAAGATGGTGATTAAGAGGTCTAAATTTGCTCATAAAAACATTGCAAATAGGCAATGACATCTACAGGGTTTGATCCAAAAATACCTTCTCCATCCAAAGATTGAAAAAACTTGACTTAAACACTATGATGGAGTGATCAGAAATGGTTAATGGAACTCTCATGACCTAAATGTCTTTGAAAGTAGTGGTACCCTATGTTCTATTCCCCAAATACACCTACAAGCATGCCTAACTCCAAAACTGTCCACCTACAGCTAGGGCCTAATTTCCATATCATCCATGAAAAGGAGTTTGAACATTGAGATATCAATGTGGGTGATGAAAGGAATACTAATGGGAATAAATACTATTAGGAAGGGTTGGTTTTTGAGGTTTTGAACCCTATGAGAACCTACAACACCCCCTTCATGTGAAATATTCACCTATAACCAATTTTAGGTGATTGTAGACAAACATTGACCATAAGCATGGGGATTTTGAGGGTGTTCTAACCCATTCAAAGGAATTCAGGTAAAATAAAATATTAGGTGACCTTAAGGACTAAATAAATATCTCCACATATCATGATCAAGATACTTTAGAGAGGTGTGCACCTACAACAATGTCAGGATCCTACTCCTTAAGAGCACAATTGATTACCTTTGTATAAGCAACTAAACACGGAATTCAACCAGAAGTAAAATGTAACTAGAATTCAGAAACAACACAGAATATGAGAGACAATACAATCTTGTATTAACACTCTTCTAGAAGGAAATACAATGAAGAAATCACACTCTTCCCACACCTCTTGGGTGTAGTAGTAATTATCCCTCAAGAGTTCTCTCTCTCACACAATCAATTACAACCACAACTCAACACTGAGTTGTTCCCTCCACCAGTCAATAACAATACTGCCAGTACACCAAGTACTCAAAGTAGATCTCCCTGATCTTGCACACCTACAAATCAACTAATCTTACTTACCATGTAGATCTTCTACTTGATCTTGCACAACTTGCAGATCAACTGATCTTACAATTGGAAGGATCTCTTCCTTGTCCTTGATTACAATATAGCCCCATGGGTCTCTTAAATAGATCCCATACAAACAATAATTAGAAACATAGACTCAAGACTAAAATTAGTCTTTTACATGCAAACTAATTGTCTGTCTAAAATTAGACCAATTTTAGAAGCGCATGCAAACGCGCACACACACAGAGGTTGTCGACGTCGATTCCTGTCTGACCGATGCTGACCGACCCCTAACCGATGTCAATTACTGCGTACACTGAAGATGACCGATGTCGATTGATCAGACTGATGTCAATTGCTCTGCAACTCAGCAACCTCCTCCATTTGCATCAGTGAAGCTTTTAGCTCCACAACTTAATAATTTCCCACTTAGAGATAAACAGTTGCACCTGTACCTGTACCTATACATCATCTAATTTTGTTTCCTGGCTTGTATCCCTCTTCAAGTTCAATCTTGAAGACCAACCACCACATATCCTGTGGTGCTACTCCTGTCATCCAAGTAACCTGCCATATCTGAATCTACATACCCATGTACAAAAGTGCTTGACCCTGCATAGCATGTTAACCTGCTGCTGGTCCCTCTCAGATACATGAGAATCAACTGAACTACTTTTCAGTGATTCTTTCCCAAATTGGCCACAAACTTGCTGACAACTCCCACTGCTTGGGTAATATTAGGACTAGTACACATGCACTCAACCTCATCATGTGATTTGGGACACTGTTCTGTGAACTATCCATCCATAGGTGTGCTAACCGGTTCTGCATCCTGCATATTGAACCTCTAAACTATCTTATTCACATAATCATCCTGAGACAACATAAACCTGTGACTTTCTCTATCTCTAGAAATACTGATGCCAAAGAATTTTGTTGCTCCCAAATCTTTCATGGCAAACCTCTAAACTAATTTTACCTTTAGCTCAGCAATCTCATGCATGTGTGACCCTGCATCAAGCATATACACTACATATAGTAACAAGATAATGTAGCTAATATTATACAACTTGGTAAAGTAAACACAATGGTCACATTGACATTGACATTGACTAAAGCCATGCTTTGTCATACACCTGTCAAACCTTAAACACCATTGTCCTGCAGCCTGCTCAAGACCATATAACATGACCTTCTGTCTCACGTGTCCATTCTCTCCTTTTTTTAACCTGGGAATCTATTCATCTTTCAGTGCTTTCATCCTGGCTGGCAACTCTACCAAATCTCTTGTTTGGTTCTCTTCCAAAGAATTCATGCCATGCTCCCACTATTTTTTGGATTCTACCTACTTTGCCTCTTCAAAACTTCCTAGTTCTTGACCATCAGTGAGCAACAAGTAGTATAAAGAAGGGGAATAATGAATTTTATGCTTATTTACCCTTTTAGTCCTCCTCATGGGCATTTGAGACTCCTTGATAGCTTGTTGTCTGCCCAAAATCCGTTCTAAAAAAATACTCTATTTGGTGTTGCATGGAAAGAGGCAACAGAATCTAAAACCCAAGATTCTACTTTTTCCAAGAAAAATATAAGAGCATCTTGTGTAGCAATCCCTGCATCATTTGCTTTTTTATTTCCTTCATGCTGATCTTCTACCGCCCAACAATCTTTCTTTACGTGCCCTTTCTTTCCACAATACAATAATTGATCATTCTTGCCTTTGAATTTCTCCATTCTTAGTGTACTTTCTTCTGCCATTGCTTTACTCCCACTCAATCAAAAACCCCTGAGAGTGACCTGTAATTAACAAACACTAATCTGCTCTGAACCAGGCTCTGATACCAAGCTTTGAAGAACCTGCTCTAATACCAATTGTCAAGATCCTACTCTTTAAGAGCACAATTGATTACCTTTGTATAAGCAACTAAACACATAATTTAACCAGAAGTAAAATGTAACTAGAATTCAAAAATAGCACATAATATGAGAGACAATACAATCTTGTATTAACACTCTTCCAGAAGGAAATACAATGAATAAATCACACTCTTCCCACACCTTTTGGGTGTACCAGTAATTCTCCCTCAAGAGTTATCTCTCTCACACAATCAATTAGAACCACAACTCAACACTGAGTTGTTCCCTCCACCAGTTAGTAACAATACTGCCAGTACACCAAGTACTCGAAGTACTCCAAGTAGATCTCCTTGATCTTCCACACCTGCAAATCAACTGATCTTACTTATCATGTAGATATTCTACCTCATCTTGCACAACCTCCAGATCAACTGATCTTACAATTGGAAGGATATCTTTCTTGTTCTTGATTAAAATACAGCCCCATGGCTCTCTTAAATAGATCCCATACAAACAATAATTAGACTTCCTAATTACAATAATTAAAAATGTAGACTCAAGACTAAAATTAGTCTTTTACATGCAGACTAACTGTCTGTCTAAAATTAGACCAGTTTTGGAAGCACATGTAAACGCACACACACACAGATTGTCGATGTCGGTTCTTGTCTGACTGATGCCGATCGACCCCTAACTGATGTTGGTTACTGCGTACACTAAAGATGATGAACGTCAATTAATCAGACCGAGGTCGGTTGCTCTACAACTCAGCAACCTCTTCCATTAGCATTAGTGAAGCTTTTACCTTCATAACTTAACAATCTCCCACTTGGAGATAAATAGCTGCACCTGTACCTATACCTGTACATGGTCTAATTTTGTTTTTTGGCTTGTATCCCTCTTCAAGTTCAAACTTGAAGACCAACCACCACATATCCTGTGGTGCTACTCCTATCATCCAAGTAACTTGCCATATCTGAATCTACATACCCATGTAGAGAAGTGCTTGACCCTGTAGAGGATGTTAATCTACTGCTGGTCCCTCTCAGATATGTGAGAATCCACTGAACTGCTTTGCAGTGATTCTTTCCCAATTTGGCCACAAATTTGCTGACAACTCCCACTGCTTGGGTAATATTAGGTCTAGTACACATGTACTCAACCTCATCATGTGATTTGGGACACTATTCTGTGAATTGTCCATCAATAGGTGTGCTAACCGATTTTGCATCCTGCATATTGAACCTCTCCACTACCTTATTCACATAATCATCCTGAGACAACATCAACCTGTGACTTTCCCTATCTCTAGTAATACTCATGCCAAAGAATTTTGCTGCTCCCAAATCCTTCATGGCAAACCTCTGAACTAACTTTACCTTTAGCTCAGTAATCTCTTGCGTGTATGACCCTGCAACAAGCATATACACTACATACAGTAACAGGATAATGTAGCTAATATTATCCAACCTGGTAAAATAAACATAATGGTTACATTGACATTGACTAAAGCCATGCTTTGTCATACACCTGTCAAACCTTAAACACCATTGTCCTACAGCCTACTCAAGACCATATAACCTGGCCTTCTATCTCACGTGTCCATTCTCTCATTTCTTTAACCTGGGAATCCATTCGTCTTTCAGTGCTTTCATCTCGGCTGGCAACTCTACCAAATCTTCCATTTGGTTCTCTTCCAAAGAATTCATGCCATTCTCTCACTATTTTCTGGATTTTACCTGCTTTGCCTCTTCAAAACTTTTTGGTTCTTGACCATCAGTGAGCAACAAGTAGTGTAAAGGGGAATAACGAATTTGAGGCTTACTTACCCTTTCAGTCCTCTTCATGGGTGTTTGAGACTCTTTGACAGCTTGTTATCTGCCCAAAATCTGTTCTGACAGTGACCGATCTCGGTTACCTCTGGCCGACCCTGGTCTGCACCCGACTGATGTTGATTCCACCTAATCACCGATGCTAGTTCCCTGACCGACGTCAGTGTCCACCTGCCTGACACCACCGAATCTGATCTGCAGAAGACCGACATCGGTACCTGCCTGATCGATGTCGGTTCTCACCTGACCGACGTCGATAACTGTGTTTTTTTGTGAGTGATGACTTTTATTTGTGAGCTCATTTTAGATCATAACCTTGTCCAAATCAACACTGCCTTGCTCAGAATTATTTAGCCCCTTGAGCTGTGTTGTTTTCAAAATCAACTTAGCTCATTTTTTAGAACAACCCCCTACGAAACTTGTCCATTTCGTCTTCCGTCTCTCTAAGTTCATTTTTTGAGATGGATTTCAAATTTGTTCTCGTCTTGGCCTCGAAACATGAAAGTGGTTACAATCTCATCTCGGCCAAGTTTTCCCTCCCCCAGACTCTCCTTTCGGAGTTAGTCTTTTCTTTCTTTTTCCCCGCAGGGGCGGTAATTTTTGTCGCCTCTGCATTTCCCTTATTTTTATGCAAGGGCAACAAATTTTGCCGCCCTTATACTTTTTTTGGCAAGGGCGGCAAACTTTATCACCCCTGCTCTTTGGCATGCAAGGGCGGTGAATTTCACTGCCTCTGCAAGATGAACCGAAACATGCAAGGGCGGCAAAAATTGTTGCCCTTACACGTCTCGATTTCCATGTGCAGCATTAATGGCTACATGCAGTGGGTGGTTGGAGTCAATTTTTACCCCATTTAAACCTATTTGAGCCTCATTATCCTCATTGCTTCCTCCTCTCCTCTTGCTCTTTGCGTCTGGATCATTTGGCGATCGACTCGAAGCTCACATTTGCGGATTCAACCTTGTGGCACGCGCAGTTTCTCAGGTAGGTCTCATTTTTGGCAGTTATTTTATTTTCTTTTCTATGTTTTACTTAGTGTTAGGTTATTATATGTTGTTTTGTTTATTTTTCTTCTTTCTCCTCCTTACTCGCGTCCTTCCACCCGCGTCCCTCCTCTCCTTGCCGTGGACGTTTCTTTTTCCCTCCTCTACTCGTGGGTTTCCTTCAGAAACTCACGCGAGCTGCATTTTTTGCCGCCTGCATTTTTTCTTCCCCCTACATGTAAGGGCAGAAAATTTCATTGCCCCTGCACATTTCTTCCCTTCACGTGTAAGGGCGGCGAATTTCGCCGCCCTTGCACGATTTTCTAACTGAAAATACAGGGGCGGTGATTTTTGCCGCCCCTGCCTTTTCTTTCGTTCCTGCAAGGGCGGCAAAAATCGGTGCCCCTGCATTTTTTTTTATTCCAACTGCAAGGGCGGTGATTTTTGCCGCCCTTACCTTTTTTCCAACTTTTACAAGGGCAGCATTTTTTGCTGCCCCTACATTTTTTCCTCTGATTTTTCTCAACTCTCGAGATTTTTTTGAGTTGTCCCTTTCTTTTCTTTTTTTCCTCATTTTTCGCTCCTTTTCTAGACCTGACCTATTTAAGTGACCTCCAGTAACCAATATCGCTTAAATTATGCTCTCTCTCTCTCACCCGCTCTCCTCTCATCTGTGATCATGACTGCAACATCTTCAACGAACTTCTGCACACCTGCTCCCATCCAGTTAGGATCATTCCCAATGACAGAAGCATCTCCTAAGAAGGCAAAAAGCATGAAATACAAATACCAGGGTGTCTTCCTACTTACATCAGTCTCCTCGAATGTTGATGCCATTCGAGATACCGAGATCGGCCACGTAGACATGGCCGAGTTCCTGGCACGAACAAAGGCGACAAATCCCAACACTGGGATAAAGAGGATCATTGAGAGCAACATCCACCTGGTGGCCGCCTTTCTGGTAGCAGCACATCATGCTGAGTTTGTCCTCCAATGCGTGCATTTTTACAACAAAGAGACCAAATTGATTTCAGACGCCAGTGGCAACATGATAATTCAGTTGGACCTCGAATTCATCGACAAAGTTTTTATGTGCCCTCCAGCCACTGACGTAACCCAAATCAACTTCAAAAACACACAGAAGGAGTATGATAAAGACCCTGAGAAGGCAAAGAAAGTTATAAACTACAAGTGGCTGAAGACCCCCAGGACCAGCCTCTCTAGATGGCCAAAGAACTTTTTGAGGAGTGAGTTTGTCAAAAAAGTTGGTGACTTGATCACCCTTCTCAGCAGGGTACAGGGCCTCCCATCTTCTTCACAATTCCATGAATGGATGTACCCATTCATTAAGATCATCCTCCAGGGTAAGCAAACCATCTTTTGGGAAGAGCAAATCAGCAATGCTCTCCATGAACAGTTAACTAGGGTACAGACTTCCTTCAAGTTCTACATGACTTCATATCTGATTTACATAGCTGTTGCCATGCAGTTTTTCTCGGGATTAACTGCAGCAAGAGATACAAAGACCACCCCAGTCTACTCATATTATCCTTAGCTAACGCCTCAGGGGTTAACACGTCATTTCAAATGAGTAAATGATGCATTCTTTGCCGTGTTCTTGTGTCTCTTCAATCTTCAGCTTGAGCAAAAGAGAATATCAGACGAGGCCTGGGCAGTGGTAAATGATTATGGCTGCATGTTCCTCTAGTTCTCCACTTTCTACTATCTTCGGGTTGGTTTTTACCAAGGCTACCCCTATATGATCCCTAGGTTCTTTTCAGACAAATTAGTTCTAATGGAACTTTACTGACAACTAGCTGTCATGCATACTAAACAAATGGAACTTAAGAGACCCAGTTTTAAGTTTCCAATCTAGATTGGTAGGTTTTCAATTGCTACATCAACCAAAGCCAAGGTCATGGAAATAGAAATGCAGACGGTTATTATCAAGCCATTCAAAAGATGGAAGAAATTTGACTACAGGGGAGTTAAGGAAAAGATCAGAAGGAAAACTTAGTCCCATGAGCCAATGATTGAGGATATCTGGGTGGACCTGAGGACGGCCGAAGAGATAAGGAAAATGGATTATTGCCATCTAACACTTAAGCAGATAGAATATCTCAGGCTTGCAGAGATCCCATCTGGTCTAATTGATGATGGGAACGTCATAAATAATAGGTATATGATAGAAAAGGTTGCTAGTTCCCCTCTCCCTCCAATTCAGTGGTCTCAGAAGGAGTTGACTTCTCTGAGAAAAAGATTTGAACCAATATTGACTAACACTAATGATTGGTTAGCAGCCAAAGGAATCACCCTGAAAAAATTCATTACAAGATCAGAGGCTGACTATTAGGGAAAATTGAAGAGGAAGGCGGAGAACAGAACTAAAAATAAATGTGACGTCCCTTCTCCTTCTAGGCCTCACAAGCCTAGAATCATTTTCGTATCTAAAAAGCCTAAGACCACCCAAGGGCTTGAAACGATAGCCGAAGGAACCAAAGAACAAAGCCCTCAAGCACAGGCAGCTCAGCCCATGGAGATAGAGGATCAACCATTAGAACAACCAAGTGTTGGATCTCTACTCTCACAGGAACAAGCGTAGCCGATCCAGAGTGCCTCTCCTTCTCCCCCTCAATCTCCTATGGTGCCCATTTTTCCTATCTCCCCAATCAGTGTTCCCTCTTCTGGAGCCACTTCTCCTTTCAAGGTTATTTTTGGTGATCCTCAGAGTCCTTACGGAGGTTCCCCTCACTCTTCTGGATCTATTCCAAGTCTATCATCTCCTTCTTTTACCTTGCCAGCAAGCCCTACACCCGAGCCAAAATCAATAATCGGTGCAATTTTGTTAGTTACTCTAACTGCAACTACTGTCACCACTAGCAGTGTGGAAGCTGCTACAGTAACGCCAGCAGAGACAACCATTGCCACAACGGATACTTCTCTACCACCTTGGATGTCTGCTTTCACGCTGAAAAGAAAGAAGATGGCCATCTCACCAGATGAGTTCGACTTCGGCAAAATAGTGCCAGTGAAAGCAAAGGCTCCAAAGAGGCCAAGAATCCTCTCTAAATTAGTCGAAGAAAAGGGACAGAAATTTTTGAAAATTGTCAAGCCTCCACAGGACGCAACCCTTGAGGGTTTCGAGATGAGCAGCTATTCCATCTCTCGTGTTGAACTTGGCAAAGTTACTAGTGAAGGTGCGAAAAGCGATCTTCAGTTGGCTATGGACATCATGGTCCAAAAATTTGACAAAGAGAAGAAGATGAAGGATTATTACAAGGCCAAAGCAGAGCAGCTAACGACAGTAATAAAAAGGTTCACTCTTCCTTCTGAAGCAACAACTCCAGAGGCCTTCTCTGTGGATGACTCAGTCATTCAAAAAGCAGAAAAGACTTATTTGAAGGGGAAAGTCCTGGAGGACTATATCAAAAAGATGTATACTCAAGGAGTTTCCCTACCTACAAAAGTGGCAGAAAGGATAGGTAAAATGAAGAAAGTAAAAACACAGGTAGATGACTTCGTCTCCCTCATTTTTCAAGAGATTGGCAGCTTGGAGAAAGATCTCGGCAGATGGAAAAAAATGAAAAATCTCAAGAAGAGCTCCCTGATGTCTATCATTGTCATCTCCAACAAGGACTTCTATGTTGAGATCAAGGAGTCACTGGTCTTTAGAATCTAGGTACTCAAGGACTTAATTGATGATCTTAAAGCTTTCAAGGAAGCTAGTGAGAAGAGTGACCTGAGCCTGCTAAATAAATTAGAAGAGCTGCCATGCGACTTGACCTCTAAGGACCATCAGTTCCTTTCGATAGAAGAGATGATTTAGAATTTCAAGGAGATGATTCGAAAAGATTTTGAAGAAAAATCATTCTCAATGTCTTCAGTGGACAGCATTCTAGATGCTCAGTTAACTTTGGAGAATCTGAAATCTAGGTTAACTGGCCATGCTAAAGCCATCACAACATTGAAGGATGCATTGATTAGAGCAAAAATCATCTCCAAGAATGTAGTTGCACCAGACAGCTTAAGAATTCAGGCATCTATCGCCATGTACGATGCTCATCTAAAGAAACCTGGCGGCCCAAACTGAATCTCTCTCTCCTTCTTTCTTCTTCTATCCTTATGCACTTTTGTTTTGTGCAAATTGCATGTAGTTTTAAAAAATATAATTACATGTAAAAAGTTTAGAAAAATATCTAAAAGTCAAAGATGAGTCATCTTTGACCAAGATATTTTGTATATTTTATTATTTTCTCTTTTTGAGGATTTTCTCCCTATATATAGTGGAGACCTCATTTGTAAATCATCTTGAAAAAATTAATAGCAAATACTCTGCTGAAATTGAAGCAATTTTCGAGACTTTGTGCTCATTTTTGTAACTCATATTTTATTAAATAAATGAGAAGCAGGTTCATTTCAAACTTTGTGTTGAGATTGTATGTGTTGTTTAGGAAACAGTTCTTAAGTCTTTTTCCTGATAATATCTTGTTTATCTAATTTAATAAGCAAAGTGGGTGTGTTAGTATTATCTAAGGATGTTTCTGGAAGGTAGAAGATAGACTTTGTGCTACTTTTATCTTTAAGTTTCAGTTATCTTTTATAGTTTCAGGTGAAGACTTTGTGCTTCACTTTACTCTACGGTTGTACTTGTTATGAATCGGTGAAAGAAGATACGAAAGACTTTGTGCTTACGTGAGCGTTCTTGTGGATTTTTTTACTTTATGTGATTTCTTTCTCTCTATTTAATATCATTCCTGAAAGAAGAGGAGTGTTGTTAGCGATAGGCTATGATTTCCCCCTTTTTGTTCTTTATACATTACTTCTGAAAAAAGAGAAGTAGATGTTGTTATACCACCCTCACGTGTTATTTTTTTTGCTTAATTATATATACGCATATAGCGCGTGAGTATCTATAGGGAACCTCCTCTTGATGAGAGGAGAGATTTACTTCATCCAGATCTGGTAAACCCATACTTTTCGTGGTGTAAATCTCCTTATGCTGTGGCTGATATCCCCATTTTGTCATCAGTTAGTTGACGACAAAATATTCACCCAACAATTTTATGGGAACTCTGTTGGGGACTAAGAATGTGCAGTCTGAAACCTCAAGTTTCAGATTAACGCAGTCCCTACCCTTATCCACTACTTAGTCTGGCGACTCCGTTCCATGTCTTACCCATTATCATTATAGCCTTACCATTTACCTCCGTTACATCATCTAGTCTGCAAAGCCAAAACCACTGGAATACAAACTTGCATTTTGAAGCCCCAAGCTTCAACTTGAAGCAATTTTGGTCCCTTTTTCATTTTAAAATCTGGCAACTCTACGCTACACAAGAAGCCAGAGATCTAAGGGTGTTGTTGACCCTATGTTTGAATTGGCACAACAGAGTAATTTTGATCTGTTTCCTCCATCAGCTTCTCTTCAACGGTCTAGGAGTTTTTCTTCTAGCCTTGTCAGGTCACCAACACAAGGTAGAACTTCTTTTCCCGTTATTAATCGCCACCTGCCTATAAACACTCCACCAAAGTTTGTTATCCCGCCATTTAATCTTCCTGTCATAATGGCTCAAGGCCCGTGGGGTAATTCCTTCGGCCCTCTTAACTTGACCCCACCTCTGCATGAACTGCCTTGTAGTTCTAGAAAAAAAATTCCTAAGTTTTTTGGTGATGGAAAGGTTCATCCCGATGAGCATATTGCCGCTTTCTCCATAGCATGTGGCATAATCGGTGTCTAATTTGAAGATGTAGCAATGAGACTTTTTGTGGAAACCCTACAAGGAGCTGCTACAGATTGGTTTTATCTCTTGTAGGCTAGGTCAGTAACGAACTGGGATATGCTCAAGTCCAAATTCGAAGCTAAGTTTGAACCTGCTGAAGATGCACACGCTTTGTTGGCTCAGCTAACACAGTTGAAGAAAGAATCTCAGGAACCCATGAGGGATTTCATAGCTAAATTCAACAAGTTGAGGAATCGAATTCCAACTGTGGCTCAGCCCACGCCAGAAAATCTCAAGTGTTTCTTCATCAACTCGTAGCTTCCTGAAGTAAGTTTTCTATTGAGGCGAGCTGGTCCTATGGACCTAGCCTTGGCTCAAAGTTTAGCTACTGAGATTGAAGATGATCTTATCCTGGCAGGTAAGATTAGGAAAGATCCTAGTAAAAATAAATTCCTTTCATCTGCTGAAAGCTCTTCCATAGGCACTACAGACCCTATGGTGCAAAAATTAATGAATAAACTGATAGATTTAAAGAGGCAAATAGCCCAAGGTACGTCTGCTCTTATCTATCAAGATGCACCCAGGAGAATGTTCCAAAATCAGCAATATCAAGGTAATGCTGACCAGAACCAAGGGCAATCCAACCGCCTACCTCCCCATTCATGGAGATTAGCCATTGAAGCATCACCTACCAATTCAGCGGTCGGTTACCTGGACGCTGAGCATGACAACTCTTTTCAACCTTAGTTAGATCAACAGGAAAATGCTAATCTTTTCGACGAGCAGGAAGATGAATTAGCTGGTGACTCCAATATCAGCTTCTTGGATTACCAGGACAAAGCTGGAAGTAAAGGGGAGGACTTGGATGGAGCTTACACTATTTTTACCAGATCTCAAAATTAGTCAGCTTCACAGACTGACAAAGGAAAGGCAGATGAAGAACCTCGACCAACAGTTTCCATTGCCAAACGTGGGACTCTATTGCCTCTGCAATCAAAAGATCAGATAACCCATAAAAAAGTGAGTACTCTCAACCACCCGATATCTTCCACCTCTGCTACTTAGACCAGTGCCGCACCTATTAAAGTCCCTGATGATGGACCCTCTTCCTCTATTGCAAATTCTTTTCAATTATTTGATATAATTGATCATGCTAGAAAGACTAAAATTCAAATGATAGAGGTTGAATATTTGAGAGCTAACCCAGAACAGTTTGATAGGTTGGCAGAATATGTGAAAAACAAAGCCGTCCCCATAAGACAAGACTCTTTAAAAGTTGTCCCTGATCTCCCTAAAGACAAACCGACCCAAAACAATCTTGTTGTGACTCCTCCCGTCACTCTTAGGAAAATAGAACCTTTCTATGTTTCTCTGCTTATAAATGGCTATAAACTGAGTAATTGTATTATAGACTCTGGAGCCTCAGATATTGTTATGCTCACAAAAGTGGCAAATTCTCTTGGCCTGACTTTGACCAAAACTTTTGGGAGGTGCTTTTCCATGGAAAATAAGCAAGTTCCTCTCCTTGGTCAAATAAAAGACGCTCAATACGCCTTCGCTGCCTTTCCAGAGAAGCGGATAAAAATGACAGTTTTAGTAGCCGATGTTCCGGCATCTTACGGTATCCTGCTTGGGAGAAATTTTTGTAAAGATGTTGGAGGTGAGCTAATCATGGACCTATCAGAAGCGAGAATTCCAATTCAAGGCGACATGAAGAAGTTGCTTTCTGAAAAAGAGGCCAGGTATGTAGTTACTCATTCTGCAGCACCTGAAGCTCAAATTTTATTTGAGTCTTCAGGCATGGGCAACTATTTCTTGTCGATAGACGAGATCCATGATGCATCTAATGAAACTCCTATGGGTGATGACTTATATTTGGTTTCAACTGACGTGAAGGGTAAAGTGCCAAAGTGAAATGAACATGTAAAAAAACCCCTTCCTCAAAACAAAAAAGCTTTGGTGGAAAAAATGATGTCTAATAAGGTATGGACCTTAGAGTTTGATGGCAGTTGCTCCTCTACTGGTTCGGGAGCCGGGTTTGTGTTGGTATCCCCTCAGGGAGAGATTACCTATTTTTTCTTTAAATTGCAGTTTAATAATACCAACAACACAGCTAAATACGAATCTTTGTTACTCAGATTACATGCCGCCAGAGAAAAGGGCATTAGGGAACTCCATGCTAAAGGAGATGCTGAGTTAATAGTCTGTCAGGTGAGAAACCTCTATCAGACCAAAAATGAGAGGTTGTGCCACTATCACAACCTAGTCTAGGATCAAATTGAAAATTTCGACGCCTTCAACATCTCTACCATTCTGAGAGAATTCAATGACCGAGCGGATGCATTGGCTGTCTCTACCACCCTCCTAGTTCCTCACCCAGACTTTAGAGGAGATAAGTATACTATCGAGCTGGTTTTTTGACCAAGTGTACCAGATAATGTCGGCCACTAGCAAGTGTTTAACAACGATGATCAAATCATCGCCTTCTTGGAGCAAAAGGACAATTTTGAACAACTACGTTTCAAAGGTAGTGAACCCCGAGAGTGTGGAGCAGCTCCCAAGGCCAACACGAATGCAGGGGAAGACTTTTTACATCTTAGGGGGAATAAGATTCCCAAAGGTCTGGTTTCTCTAGAGAAGTTATTTGATAACCATGACAAGTTTGTCAAACAACAACGAATAGATTCAAATTCTTCCCAAGATTTTGATCAAGTCAACTTGGGAACCAAGTGCGATCCTAAGATGGTAAACATTGAGAAATGCTGCACTTCCAAGGAAAGGTTTGAGCTTGCTAGTCTACTCTGCCAGTATATGGATGTATTGGCCTATTCCTATGATGATCTGAAATCACTCAGGCCAAATGACATCCGCCATGACATTCCCCTGAAACCCAACTCTGTACTTTACAAACAAAAATCCAGGGAATATAATCCAAAAATTTCAGGTACTATTTTAGCTAAGATACAAAAGATGCTAGATGCTCGAATAATCTTTCCAATCCATCACTCAACATGGATTGCCAACATAGTACCTATTGTAGACACCGCAAACGTGTCTGCACCTTGGTTCTCCCCCTTGTCCGTCTCGAACCCGTATCCTAACACTTGGCCTTGGTCCCCTTCCATCCACTTGATTAAAATAACTTAATATTTTAATTGGCCTCCTTTTCCACCTCACCCTTGCCACCTTGGATCCTCCCTTGGATCCCTCCACCTACCCCTTAGCATTTATTGTCCAAAATCCCCCCATTATATTCCTCCCGCGTCCATTTTAGCATGCTCATAACCATTCTTCCCACAATCCCCCACCCGGCGGCGTGCAAGAATGGGCAGAGGCTATTTTTAGTCTCTGTCTCCATTCTGACTCTACCGACGTCGGCGACCCTGCGGCCGACGTCGGCGAGACTGCCGACGTCGGCAGCCTTCAAGACCCCGTCCTGTATCTGTTGCAACCGCTGGACTCCTGAGCTCGCAAACAGAACTCTCTTGGCGTTTGGCATTCATCTTGTCTTCGTTTTGAACCTCGTGCAACAACAGCAGCAGGTGCAAAGGCTCTTCATCAGAATTCTCTCCTTGCAGAATCCTCCCTGGCTCCAACAACAGCTCCTTCAACTCTTCATTCAGCAGGCAAAGAGGTAAGCAAGTCTATTATTTGATTCTGTTATTTGAGCTTTCAGTTATCTATTGTTTCTTGCCTTCCTTCTACCCTTCCCCCCTGAGAGGCTGCAAGGCCTTCTCAGGACTTGTCCTCTGTCCATCCTCCTCTCCCATTGCCCCACTCTTCATCCCAGTTCCAGACAACTCCCCCATCCCCCTTTTTGTCCACAAAAGACCCTGTATAGGGCAAGACCATTCCACAGTCCATTCTGACCCGTCCCCAGACTCTGTCTCGACATCCTCAGCATCCCGGACCTGTCCACAGTCCAGAACACATCTCAGACCCGACCACAGGCCATTACCCCGACCGACGCCGGTCACTTCCCCAACCGACGTCGGTAGGATAACCGACGTCGGCAGGCCTCATAACCGACGCCGGCAGAACTTTCGACATCGGCGACTGTCATAAGCCTGACTGCTTCCTTCAGGTAACCATTTGGTGTTTTCTTTCATTTTCAATCTATTTACCATTTCTGTATTCTGGCACCTTATATTTTCTCAGTCTTTTTCTGTCTTTCATCTGTGGGTTGATCTCCCTTTAAGGAAGTTTTTACACTTCCGGGAACAAGCTTGTGCTTGGCAACCCACCGTCTATCTATCTAACATCCTCTTGTCCAAGTTTTCTTTTCTCTTGCAGGTGTCATTCCTCCACAGCCAAAGAGGGGTGCTCACAAGCGTCTGGATCACGGTGCGCAGTCGACATCCAGGTATTCCTAACCTCGTCCATTTTCTCTAGTTTCTTAATTCAACTTTTCGAATGTAGAAAGCGAATTAGCCCAAGAAACATTCTGAGCGAAATTTACACTCGATCTTCGGTTCCCTTCTCTCGACTCTCGCTTTGAGGGGGGAACACCTCACCCTTTTCCTGGGGCAACCAACTCTTGTTTTTGTCTTGCAGTTCGTCAAGAACAACCAACAAGACAAAAAGGGGCAAATGTAGACACCGCAAACGTGTCTGCACCTTGGTTCTCCCCCTTGTCCGTCTCGAACCCGTATCCTAACACTTGGCCTTGGTCCCCTTCCATCCACTTGATTAAAATAACTTAATATTTTAATTGGCCCCCTTTTCCACCTCACCCTTGCCACCTTGAATCCTCCCTTGGATCCCTCCACCTACCCCTTAGCATTTATTGTCCAAAATCCCCCCATTATATTCCTCCCGCGTCCATTTTAGCATGCTCATAACCGTTCTTCCCACAATCCCCCACCCGGCGGCGTGCAAGAATGGGCAGAGGCTATTTTTAGTCTCTGTCTCCATTCTGACTCTGCCGACGTCGGCGACCCTGCGGCCGACGTCGGTGAGACTGTCGATGTCGGCAGCCTTCAAGACCCCGTCCTGTATCCGTTGCAACTGCTGGACTCCTGAGCTCGCAAACAGAACTCTCTTGGCGTTTGGCATTCATCTTGTCTTCGTTTTGAACCTTGTGCAACAACAGCAGCAGGTGCAAAGGCTCTTCATCAGAATTCTCTCCTTGCAGAATCCTCCCTGGCTCCAACAACAGCTCCTTCAACTCTTCATTCAGCAGGCAAAGAGGTAAGCAAGTCTATTATTTGATTCTGTTATTTGAGCTTTCAGTTATCTATTGTTTCTTGCCTTCCTTCTACCCTTCCCCCCTGAGAGGCTGCAAGGCCTTCTCAGGACTTGTCCTCTGTCCATCCTCCTCTCCCATTGCCCCACTCTTCATCCCAGTTCCAGACAACTCCCCCATCCCCCTTTTTGTCCACAAAAGACCCTGTATAGGGCAAGACCATTCCACAGTCCATTCTGACCCGTCCCCAGACTCTGTCTCGACATCCTCAGCATCCCGGACCTGTCCACAGTCCAGAACACATCTCAGACCCGACCACAGGCCATTACCCCGACCGATGCCGGTCACTTCCCCAATCGACGTCGGTAGGATAACCGACGCCGGCAGGCCTCATAACCGACGCCGGCAGAACTTTCGACATCGGCGACTGTCATAAGCCCGACTGCTTCCTTCAGGTAACCATTTGGTGTTTTCTTTCATTTTCAATCTATTCATCATTTCTGTATTCTGGTATCTTATACTTTCTCAGTCTTTTATCTGTCTTGCATCTGTGGGTTGACCTCCCTTTGAGGAAGTTTTTACACTTCCGGGGACAAGCTTTCGCTTGGCAACCCACCGTCTATCTATCTAACATCCCCTTGTCCAAGTTTTCTTTTCTTTTGCAGGTGTCATTCCTCCACAGCCAAAGAGGGGTGCTCACAAGCGTCTGGATTTACGGTGCGCAGTCTTTATCCAGGTACTTCACAAGCCTTGTCCATTACTTTCTTTAGTTTCTTCTTTCTCTTAGATCTAAAAGCGAAATTTTGAGTGGAAACACCTATCAGGAAGAAAAATGGCGAAATTCAAATTTGTGTGGATTTTAGAAACTTAAATCAGTTGTCCTTAAAAAATAACTACCCCCTTCCTATCATGGATCAAGTCTTGCAGATGGTAACAGGTTCAGAGATGTTATCAATGCTAGATGGTTTTTCGAGGTACAATCAAGTTGAAGTCAGGAAAGCAAATCAACATAAGACAACGTTCACCATGCCTTGGGGCACATTCGCTTATCGAAGAATGTCTTTTGGTCTAATAAACGCAGGCACCACTTTTCAAAGGGCGATGGATCTTACTTTCAAAGACGAGATGGGAAAATTCATTGTAGTGTACCTAGACGATCTGACAATATTTTCAAAACATTGTTCTGAGCATGTTCACCATTTGCAAAAGGTACTGGAATGCTGCTGTCAAAATGGTATCTCTTTAAACCCAAAGAAATCCATCTTTAGAGTAACTGAAGGGAAACTTCTCAGACACATCGTGTCCCAAGAAGGTATTAAAATCGATTCAAAAAGAGTCAAGTCCATATAGGAACTTACTCTGCCTACCAGCAAGACCGCAATTCACTCTTTCTTTGGAAAGGTGAATTTTTTTAGAAGGTTTATTCCTGAATTTGCTGAGAAAACCCATCATATTGTTAACATGATGAAAGGCAATGCTACGTTTAGGTGGACTGCTAAGGGTAAGTCAACATTCAAAGAGATTAAGGAAGTAATCGCCCGTGTACCAATCTTGGTCTGTCCAGATTATACTAAAAATTTCAAGATATATAGTTATGCCTTTGAGCATACACTATCAGCTATTCTGGTTCAGCAAAATCTAGAAGGTGCAAAATCTCCTATCTCATTCATGAGTTGTCCACTCAAGGATCACGAGCTGAAATATTCCATTATGGAGAAGCATGCATACGCCGTGGTCAAAGCTGTCAAGCATTTCAGGTTTTATATCCTGAATTTTCACACTGAAGTTCTCATACCAGATACAACAGTAAAATCCATTTTGACTCAACAAGAGTTCGGTACAAAGAGAGGTAACTAGATTGCTAAAACTCAGGAGTTTGATCTGGACATCAAACCAACCAAGCTCGTACAAGGAAGGGGTCGCTGCCAATTGATTGCCAACAACATTTTAGACGAAGTAGAAAGTGAAGAAGTAGAAATCAAAGGCGTGCCTATGGTTCTCTTTGTCACCACTACTGATGAGTGGTATTCTGACATTGTCATTTTCTGGCATATGGTGAGTGTCTCGCCCATCTTTTTTTTAAAAAGAAACAGAATGTTAAATTAAAGGCAGTTGGTTATGTCCTGTGGGATAATGGTCTTTACAAAAGAAACCTGGACAGGGCATTTCTTCATTGTGTTGACAAAGCTCAATAAAGAAGACTCTTAGAATATTTTCACAATTTGGCCTGTGGAGGACATTTCTCTTCACCTGTGACGGCACACAAAATTTTGCGAGCAAGGTACTATTGGCCCACACTTTTTCAGAATGCCTACAAATGTGTGCGTAGGTGTGAACTATGTCAGCAATTCATTGGAAAGCCTAAGCTGCCTGCTCTGCCCCTCAAGCCAGTTGTGATCGAAGAACCATTTCAGCAGTGGGGTATTGACTTCATTGGAGTAGTCAACCCATCTTCAAGTGCTAGACATGATTAAGTTCTCACTGCAACAAATTACTTTACCAAGTGGGTAGAGGCCATCCCAACCAAGCATGCTACGTCTGAAGTGGTATGCAGCTTTCTCAAAGAAAATATTATCTCCAAATTTGGGGTTCCATTAAAGATCATAACAGATAATGTGGTCTATTTTTCATCACACAAAATTATTCAATTTTGTTTCCATTATGGGATTACCTTATCCCACACTTCAGACTAATTTTCTCAAGGGAATGGCCAAGCAGAATCGAGTAACAAGAACCTAGTCACGATTATCAAGAAGCTGGTGGACGACAATCAGAAAATGTGGCACAAAGCATTGTATGACGCCTTGTGGGTGGATAGGATAACACCCAAAAGGGCTATAGGTATGTCCCCTTTTCAGCTTCTGTATGGATTGAATGCTAAAATTCTCATCACCCTTGAACTACTAGCACTCAGATTAACCAAAGCAATCGAAGACTCAACCTTTGAAAGCTCAATTGACAAACGAATCATGTGTCTGACCGAGCTGAATGAACAATGAGTTATGGTAGTGGACTGGATCAAGAAACATCAGGACTGGATGAAAGCACTTTTTGATAAGAGATCTAGAATACGTGAATTCTAAGTCAGAGATCAAGTCTTGTTATGGGACAAGAGGCGAGAACCAAAAGGGATGCACGACAAATTTGACTCTCTGTGGAGGGGCCCATTCACCATTTGACAGCTCTGTGGTGAGGCTAGCTTTTTGTTGGAGTAAAAAGATGGAACACCATTTGCACTGCCTCACAGCAGACAACATCTCAAGCTATTCAATTCTTAAAGCTCAGATAAGTCTGTTTGTATATATGTACAGTTTTTATGTTGTCTATTTTTCTTTCATTTTTTTGCTTGACTTCGTAGCCCAATGGCTTGGATGAAGGCACTTAGAGACTGGTTTCTACTCCCACTAATCAATTTGATCAGCAGAAGTTCCCCAACAGGAGCCAGCTGTTGTTTTCAAAATTAGCTTAGCTCGTTTTTGAGAACAACACCCTACGAAACTTGTCCGTTTCATCTTTCGTCTCTCTAAGTTCATTTTTCAAGACAGATTTTGAATTCATTCTCGTCTTGGCCTTAGAACGTGAAAGTGGTTACAATCTCATCCTAGCCAAGTTTTCCATCCCCCAGACGCTCCTTCCAGAGTTAGTCTTTTCTTTCTTTTTCCTCGTAGGGACAGTAATTTTTGCCGCCTCTACATTTCCTTTGTTTTTATACAAGGGTGGCAAATTTTGCCGCCCTTGTACTTTTTTCAGCAAGGGCGGCAAATTTTTTTGCCCCTGCTCTTTGGGATGTAAGGGCGGCAAATTTTGCCGCCCCTGCAAGATGAACCGAAACATGCAAGGGCAGTAAAAATTGCCGCCCTTGCACGTCTCGATTTTTATGCACGACATTAATGGTCACGCACAGTGGGTGGTTGGGGTCAATTTTCACCCCATTTAAATTGATTTGAGCCTCATTCTCTTCATTTCTTCTTCCTCTCCTCCTGCTCTTCATGTTTGGATCATTTGGCGATCGACTCGAAGCACGCTTTTGAGGGTTCAACCTCGTGGCGCGTGTGATTTCTCAAGTAGGTCTCGTTTTTGGCATTTATTTTCTTTTTTTTTCTATGTTTTGCTTAGTGTTAGGTTGTTATATGTTATTCTATTTATTTTTCTTCTTTCTCCTCCTTGCTCACGTCCTTCTACTCGCGTCCCTCCTCTCCTCGCCGCGAACATTTTTTTTTCCTCCTCTACCCGCGGGTTTCCTTCAGAAACTCACACGGGCAGCATTTTTTGCCACTCGCATTTTTTCTTCCCCCTACGTGTAAGGGCAGCAAATTTTGCCACCCCTGCACGTTTCTTCCCTCCACGTGTAAGGGCGGCAAATTTCGCTGCCCCTACACGATTTTCTAACTGAAAATACAGGGGCGGTGATTTTCGCCGCCCTTGCCTTTTCTTTCGTTCCTGTATGGGCGGCAAAAATCACCGCCCCTACATTTTTTTCTATTCCAACTATAAGGGCAGTGATTTTCACTGCCCTTACCCTTTTTCCAACTTTTGCAGGGGTGGCATTTTTCGTTGCCCCTGCATTTTTTCCTCTGATTTTTCTCAACTCTCAAGATTTTTTCTGAGTTGTCCATTTCTTTTCTTTTTTTCCTCATTTTTCGCTCCTTTTCTGGACCTAGCCTATTTAAGTGACCTCCAATAACCAATATCACTTAAATTGCACTCTCTCTCTCACCCACTCTCCTCTCATCTGTGATCATGACTGCAGCATCTTCAGCAAACTCCTGCACACCTGCTCCCATCCGGTCACTATCATTTCCAATGATAGAAGCGTCTTCCAAGAAGGCAAAAAACATGAAATACAAATACCAGGGCATCTTTTCGCCTACATCAGTCTCCTCGAATGTTGATGCCATTTGAGATACCGAGATTGGCCATGTAGACATGGCCGTGTTCCTAGCACAAACAAAGGCGACAAATCCCAGCACTGGGATAAAGAGGATCGTTGAGAGCAACATCCACCTAGTGGCCACCTTTTCGGTAACAGCACATCATGCTGAGTTCATCCTCCAATGCACGTATTTTTACAATAAAGAGACCAGATCAATTTTAGATGCCAGTGGCAACATGATAATTCGATTGGACCCCGAATTCATTGACAAAGTTTTTGTGCCCTCCAACCACCGAAGTAACCTAAATTGACTTCAAAAATGCACAGAAGGAGTATGATAAAGACCTTGAGAGGGCAAAAAAAGTTATAAACTACAAGTGGCTGAAGACCCCTAGGACCAGCCTCTCTAGATGGCCAAAGAACTTTTTGAGGAGTGATTTTGTCAAAGAAATTGGTGACTTGATCACCCTTCTCAGCAGGGTACGGGGCCTCCCATCTTCTTCACAATTCCATGAATGGATGTACCCATTCATTAAGATCATCCTCCAAGGTAAGCAAACCATCTTTTGGGGAGAGCAAATCAGCAATGCTCTCCATGAATAGTTAACCAGGGTACAGACTTCCTTCAAGTTCTACATGACTTCGTACCTGGTTTACATAGTTGCTGCCATGCAGTCTTTCCCATAATTAACTACAGTAGGAGATAGAAAGACCACCCCAGTCTATTCATATTATCTTCAACTGACGCTTTAGGGGTCAACACGTCATTTCAAATGAGTAAATGATGCGTTCTTTGCCGTGTTCTTGTGTCTCTTCGATCCTCAGCTTGAGCAAAAGAGAATATCAGACGAGGCCTGGGCAGTGGTAAATGATTATGGCTGCATGTTCCTCCAGTTCCCCACTTTCTACTATTTTCGAGTTGGTTTTTACTAAGGCTACCCCTATATGCTCCCTAGGTTTCCTTCAGACAAATTAGTTATAATGAAACTTTGCCGACAACTGGCTATCGTGCATACTAAACAGATGGAACTTAAGAGACCCGGTTTCAAGTTTCCAATCCAGATTGACAAGTTTTTAGTTGCTACATCAACCAAAGCCAAGGTCATGAAAATAGAAATGCAGACGGTTACTATCACGCCATTCAAAAGATGGGAGAAATTTGACTACAGGGGAGTCAAGGAAAAGATCAGAAGGAAAACATTGTCCCACGAGCCAATGATTGAGGATATCTGGGTGGACCTAAGGACGGTCGAAGAGATACGAAAAATGGACTATTACCGTCTAACACTGGAGTAGATAGAATATCTCAAACTTGCAGAGATCTCATCTGGTCTAATTGATGATGGGAACATCATAAATAATAGGTATCTGACAGAAAAGGTTGCTGATTCCCCTCTCCCTCCAATTCAGTGGTCTCAGAAGAAGCTGACTTCTCTGAGAAAAAGATTTGAACCAATATTGGCTAACACCAATGATTGGTTAGTAGCCAAAGGGATCACCCTGAAAGAATTCGTTATGGGATCAAAGGCTGACTACTAGGCAGAATTGAAGAGGAAGGCAGAGAATATAACTAAAAATAAAAGTGACGTCCCTTCTCCTTTTAGGCCTCACAAGCCTAGAATCATCTTCGTATCTAAAAAGCCTAAGACCACCCAAGGGCCTGAAACGATAGCCGAAGGAACCATAGAACAAAGCCTTCAAGCACAGGTAGCTCAACCCATGGAGACAGAGGATCAACCATCAGAACAACCAAGTGTTGGATCTCCACTCTCGCAAGAACAAGTGCAGCCGATCCAGAGCACCTCTCCTTCTCCCCCTCAATCTCCTGTGGTGCCCATTTCTCCTATCTCCCCAATCAGTGTTCCCTCTTTTGGAGCCGCTTCTCTTTCCAGGGTTGTTTTTGGCGATCCTTAGGGTCTTTTCGGAGGTTCCCCTCGCTCTTCTAGATCCATTTCAAGTCTGTCATCTCCTTTCACCTTGCCAGCAAGCCCTGTGCCCGAGCCAAAATCAATAATTAGTGCAGTTTCACCAGTTACTCCAACTGCAACTACTGTCATGACTAGCAGTGTGGAAGCTGCTACAATAATGCCAGCAGAGACAACCATTGCCACAATGGGTACTTCTCTACTGCCTTTGATGTCTGCTTTCATGTTGAAAAGAAAGAAGATGGCCATCTCACCAGATGAGTTTGACTTCGACAAAATAGTGCCAGTGAAAGCAAAGGCTCCGAAGAGGCCAAGAATCCTCTCCAGATTAGTCGAAGAAAAGGGACATAAATTTTTAGAAATTGCCAAGCCTCCACAGGACGCAACCTTTGAGGGTTTCAAGATGAGCAGCTATTCCATCTCTCGTGTTGAACTTGGAAAAGTTACTCACGAAGGTGCGAAAAGCGATCTTCAGTCGGCTATGGACATCATGGTCCAGAAATTTGACAGAGAGGAGATGAAGGATTATTACAAGGCCAAAGCAGAGTAGCTAACGACAGTAATAAAAAGATTCACTCTTCTTTCTGAAGCAGCAACTCTAAAGGCCTTCTTTATGGATGACTCAGTCATTCAAAAAGCAGAAAAGACTTATTTGAAGGGAAAAGTCTTGGAGGACTATATCGAAAAGATGCATACTCAGAGAGTTTCCCTACTTACAGAAGTGGCAAAAAGGATAGGTAAAATGAATAAAGTAAAAACACAGGTAGATGACTTCGTCTTCCTCATTTCTCAAGAGATTGACAGCTTGGAGAAAGATCTCGACAGATGGAAGGAAATGAAAAATCTCAAGAAGAGCACCCTGATGTCTATCGGTGTCATCTCCAAGAAGGACTCCTATGTTGAGATCAAGGAGTCACTGGTCTTCAGAATTCAGGTACTCAAGGACTTAATTGATGATCTTGAAGCTTTCAAAGAAGCTAGTGAGAAGAGTGACCTGAGCCTACTAAATAAATTAGAAGAGCTGCCATGCGACTTGACCTCTAAGGACCATCAGTTCCTTCCGGCAGAAGAGATGATTTATAATTTAAAGGAGATGATTCAGAAAGATTTTGAAGAAAAATCATTCTCAATGTCTTCGGTGGACAGCATTCTAGATGCTCAGTTAACTTTGGAGAATCTAAAATCCAGGTTAACTGGCCACGCTAAAGCCATCACAGCATTAAAGGATGCATTGATCAGAGTGAGAATCATCTCCAAGAACGCAGTTGCACCAGACAGCATAGGAATTCAGGCATCTATCGCCATGTACGATGCTCATCTGAAGAAACCTAGCGGCCCAAACTGAATCTCTCTCTCTTTCTTTCTTCTTCTATCTTTATGCACTTCTATTTTGTGCAAAGTGCATGCAGTTTTTAAAAATGTAATTACATGTAAAAAGTTTGAAAAAATATCTAAAAGTCAAAGATGAGTCATCTTTGACCAAGATATTTTGTATATTTTATTATTTTCTCTTTTTGAGGATTTTCTCCCTATATATAGTGGAGACCTCATTTGTAAATCATCTTGGAAAAATTAATAGCAAATACTTTGCTGAAATTGAAGCAATCTTCAAGACTTTGTGCTCATTTTTGTAACTCATATTTTATTAAATGAATGAGAAGCAGGTTCATTTCAAACTTTGTGTTGAGATTGTCTGTGTTGTTTAGGAAACAGTTTTTAAGTCTTTTTCCTGATAATATCTTGTTTATCTAATTTAATAAGCAAAGTGGGTGTATTAGTATTATCTAAGGGCATTTTTGGAAGGTAGAAGATAGACTTTGTGCTACTTTTATCTTTAAGATTCAGTTATTTTTTGTAGTTTCAGGTGAAGACTTTGTGCTTCACTTTACTCTACGATTGTACTTGTTCTGAATCGGTGAAAGAAGCTACAGAAGACTTTGTGCTTACATGAGCGTTCTTGTAGACTTTGTTACTTCAGGTGATCTCTTGCTCTCTGTTTAATATCATCCTTGAAAGAAGAGGAGTGTTGTTAGCGATAGGCCAGGATTTCTCCCTTTTTGGTTCTTTATACATTACTTCTGAAAAAAGAGAAGTAGATGCTGTTATACCACCCCCACGTGTTATTTTTTTGGCTTAATTATATATACGCATATAGCGCGTGAGAATCTATAGGGAACCTCCCCTTGATGAGAGGAGAGATTTACTTCATCCAGATCTGGTAAACCCATACTTTTTGTGGTGTAAATCTCCCTATGTTGTGGCTGATATCCCTATTTTGTCATCAATTAGTTGACGACAAAATATTCACCCAACAAGCTGATCTCTGTCCATCATCTTCTCCATAGAAATTAAGGCTTTCCAGTTCTTAACTTTGTCAAAAACATCAGATTTCCTCTTTATGCAATAAACTCAATCTTTTCTTGTAGCATCAGTTTCAAAAAAACCTCACTTTCTTCTGTTGCTTATAGAAATCTCGATGTATGCTTTTTGAATCTGAACTCTTACCATTTGACTTAAGAATTTGCATCACTTTCTCACTCATGTGACCAAGCCTACAGAGCCACATCTTTGCATCTACATCTGAAGTAGATAAAATAAAAAGAGAATAAGTAATACAAGTAGATAGATAAAGAGTACCTACTTTCTTACCACATGCTAATTCAAGTGCACCCTTGGAAACTTTCCAAGATTTTGCTGTGAGAGTAACTGCGCAACTCTCATCACCCAACTTTCTTGCAAAAATTAGATTTCTCTTCAAGACTAGGACATGCATGACCTCCTTCAACACCCATGTGTTGCCCGTCTATAATTTCAATTGCAATTCCCCTTTGCCAACAATTTGACAAGGCTCACCAACCCCTAAATAAATCTTTTCAAAGTCTCCATAGACATAGTCATGGAAAAATACTCTATTTGGAGTTGCATGGAAAGAGGCAACAGAATCTAAAATTCAAGATTCTACTTTATCTAAGGAACATATAAAAGCATCATGTGCAACAATATCTGCATCATTTACTTCTTTATTTCATTCATGCTGATCTTCTACCAACCAACAATCTTTTTTTACCTGCCCTTTCTTTCCACAATATAGTAATTGATCATTCTTGCCTTTGAATTTCTCCATTCTTAGTGTACTTTCTTCTACCATTGCTTTACTCCCACTCAATCAGAAATCCCTAAGAGTGATCTGTAATCAACAAACACTAACCTGCTCTGAACCAAGCTCTGATACCAAGCTCTAAAGAACCTACTCTGATACCAATTGTCAGGATCCTACTCCTTAAGAGCACAATTGATTACCTTTGTATAAGCAACTAAACACGAAATTTAACTAGAAGTAAAATGTAACTAAAATTTAGAAATAACATAGAATATGAGACAATACAATCTTATATAAACACTCTTTCAAAAGGAAATACAATGAAAAAATCACACTCTTCCCACACCTCTTGGTTGTACCAGTAATTCTCCCTCAAGAGTTCTCTCTCTCACACAATCAATTACAATCACAACTCAACACTGAGTTGTTTCCTCCACCAGTCAGTAACAATACTGCTAGTACACCAAGTACTCAAAATACTCCAAGTAGATCTCCCTGATCTTGCACACCTACAAATCAACTGATCTTACTTACCATGTAGATCTTCTACCTGATCTTGCAGAACCTGTAGATCAACTGATCTTACAATTGGAAGGATCTCTTCCTTGTCTTTGATTACAATATAGCCCCATGGGTCTCTTAAATAGATCCCATACAAACAATAATTAGACTTCCTAATTACAATAATTAAAAATGCAGACTCAAGACTAAAATTAGTCTTTTACATGCATACTAACTGTCCGTCTAAAACTAGACCAGTTCTGAAAATGCATGCAAATGCACACACACAGGTTGCCAACGTAGGTTCTTGTTTGACCAATGCAGGCTGACCCCTAACTGATGTCGATTACTACGTACACTGAAGATGACCAACATCGATTGATCAGACTGACATCAGTTGCTCTGCAACTCAACAACCTCCTCCATTTGCATCAGTGAAGCTTTTAGCTCCACAACTTAATAATCTCCCACTTGGAAATAAACAGCTGCACCTATACTTGTACATCATCTAATTTTGTTTCTTGGCTTGTATTCCTCTTCAAGTTTAATCTTGAAGACCAACCACCACATATTCTATGGTGCTATTCCTGTCATCCAAGTAACCTGCCGTATTTGAATCTACATACCCATGTAGAGAAGTGGTTGACCCTGCATAGCATGTTAATCTGCTGCTGGTCCCTCTCAGATACTTAAAAATCAACTGAACTAATTTCCGGTGATTTTTTCTCAAATTGGCTACAAATTTGTTGACAACTCTCATTGCTTGAGTAATATCAGGTCTAGTACACATGTACTCAACCTCATCATGTGATTTGGGACACTATTCTGTGAACTGTCCATACATAGGTGTGCTAATCGATTCTGCATCCTACATATTGAACCTCTCCACTACCTTATTCACATAATCATCCTAAGACAACATCAACCTGTGAATTTTCTTGTCTCTAAAAATACTCATGCCAAAGAATTTTTCTGCTCCTAAATCCTTCATGGCAAAACTCTGAACTAACTTGACCTTTAGCTCAGCAATCTCCTGCATGTGTGACCCTGCAACAAACATATACACTACATACAGTAACAAGATAATGTAGCTAATATTATCCAACCTAGTAAATTAAACATAATGGTCACATTGACATTGACTAAAGCCATGCTTTGTCATACACCTGTCAAACCTTAAGCACTATTGTCCTACAACCTACTCATGACCATATAACCTGGCCTTCTGTCTCACGTGTCCATTCTCTCCTTTCTTTAACCTGGAAATGTATTCATCTTTCAGTGCTTTCATTCTGGCTGGCAACTCTACCAAATCTCCCATTTGGTTCTCTTCTAAAGAATTCATGCCATGCTCCCACTATTTCTTGGATTTTACCTGCTTTGCCTCTTCAAAACTCCCTGGTTCTTGACCATCGGTGAGTAACACGTAGTATAAAGAAGGGAAATAACAAATTTGAGGCTTACTTACCCTTTTAATCCTCTTCATGGGCATTTGAGACTCCTTGACAGCTTTTTGTCTGCCCAAAATCTGTTTTGACAGTGACCGATCTCAGTCACCTCTAACCGACCCTAGCCTGCCACCGATCGATGTTGATTCCACCTAATTATCGATGTTGGTTTCCTAACTGACGTCGGTGTCCACCTGCCCAACACCACCGACTCTGATCTGCACATGTCTGACGTCGGTACCTACTTGATCGACATCAGTTCTCCCCTGATTGACATTAGTAACTGTGTTTTTCTATGAGTTATGACTTTTATCTGTGAGCTTATTTTGGATCATAACCTTGTCTAAATCTATAATGTCCTGCTTAGAATTATTCAACCCCTTGAGCTGATCTCTGTCCATCATCTTTTCCATGAAAACCAAGGCTTTTCAGTTTTTAACTTTGTCAAAAACATCAGATTTCCTCTTTATGCAATAAACTTGATCCTTCCTTGTAGCATCAGTTTCAAGAAATCTCACTTTTTTCTGTTGCTTATAGAAATATTGATCTATATTTTTTGAATCTGAACTCTTATCATTTGACTTAAGAACTTGCATCCCCTTCTCACTCATGTGACCAAGCCTACAGAGCCACATCTTTACATCTACATCTGAAGTAGATAAAACAGAAGGAGAATCAGTAATACAAGTAGATAGATAAAGAGTACCTACTTTCTTACCACATGCTAATTCAAGTGCACCCTTGAAAACTTTTCAAGATTCCACTATGAGAGTAACTGTGCAACCCTCATCACCCAACTTTCTTACAAAAATTAGACTTTTCTTCAGGACTGAGACATGCATGACCTTCTTCAACACCCATGTGTTTCTCGTTTACAATTTCAACTGCACTTCCCCTTTGCCAATAATTTGACAAGGCTCACCAACCCCTAAATAAATCTTTCCAAAGTCTCCATGGACATAATCATGAAAAAATATTCTATTTGGGGTTGAATGGAAAGATGCAACATAATCTAAAACCCAAGATTCTACTTTATCCAAGGAACATATAAGAGCATTCCGTGTAATAATCTCTGCATCATTTACTTCTTTATTTCCTTCATGCTGATCTTCTACCAACCAACAATCTTTCTTTACCTGCCCTTTCTTTCCATAAGACAGTAATTGATCATTTTTGCCTTTGAATTTATCCATTCTTAGTGTATTTTTTTTGCCATTGCTTTACTCTCACACAATCAGAAACCCTTGAGAGTGACCTGTAATCAACAAATACTAACCTGCTCTGAACCAGACTTTGATACCAAGCTTTGAAGAACTTGCTCTGATACCAATTGTCATGATCCTACTCCTTAAGAGCATAATTGATTATCTTTGTATAAACAACTAAACATAGAATTTAATTAAAAGTAAAATTTAACTAGAATTCAGAAACAACACAGAATATGAGAGACAATACAATCTTATATTAACACTTTTATAGAAAGAAATATAATGAAAAAATCACACTCTTCCCACACCTCTTAGATGTACCAGTAATTATCCCTCAAGAGTTCTCACTCTCACACAATCAATTACAACCACAACTCAACACTGAGTTGTTCTCTCTACCAGTCAGTAACAATACTGCCAGTACACCAAGTACTCAAAGTACTCCAAGTAGATCTCCCTGATCTTGCACACCTGCAAATCAGTTGATCTTACTTACCATGTAGATCTTCTAATTGATTTTACACAACCACAGATCAACTGATCTTATAATTGAAAGGATATCTTCCTTGTCTTTGATTACAATACAGCCCCATGGGTCTCTTAAATAGATCCCATATAAACAATAATTACACTTCTTAATTACAATAATTAGAAACGTAGACTCAAGACTAAAATTAGTCTTTTACATGCAAACTAACTATCCATCTAAAATTAGATCTATTCTAGAAGCACATGCAAATGCACACACACACACAGGTTGCCGACATCGGTTCCTGTCTGACTGATGCCGACCGACCCCTAATCGATGTCAGTTACTGTGTACACTAAAGATGACTGACATCGATTGATCAGACTGACATCAGTTGCTTTGCAACTCAGCAACCTCCTCTATTTACATCAGTGAAGCTTTTAGCTCCACAACTTAACAATCTCCCACTTAGAGATAAACAGCTACACCTGTACCTGTACCTATACATGGTCTAATTTTGTTTCATGGCTTGTATCCCTCTTCAAGTTCAATCTTGAAGACCAACCACCAGATATCTTGTAGTGCTACTCCTGTCATCCAAGTAACTTGCCATATCTGAATCTACATACCCATGTAGAGAAGTGCTTAACCCTGCATAACATGTTAACTTGCTGCTGGTCCCTCTCAGATACTTGAGAATTCACTGAACTACTTTTCAGTGATTTTTTCTTGAATTGGCCACAAACTTGCTGATAACTCCCACTGCTTGGGTAATATCAGGTCTAGTACACATGTACTCAACCTCATCATGTGATTTGGTACACTGTTTTATGAACTGTCTATTTATAGGTGTGCTAACCGGTTCTGCATCTCGCATATTGAACTTCTCCACTACCTTATTCACATAATCATCTTGAGACAACATCAACCTATGAATTTTCCTGTCTCTAGAAATACTCATGCCAAAGAATTTTGCTACTCCAAAATCCTTCATGGCAAACCTCTGAACTAACTTTACCTTTAGCTCAGCAATCTCTTACATGTGTGACCCTGTAACAAGCATATACACTACATACAGTAACATGATAATGTAGCTAATATTATCCAACCTGGTAAAGTAAACACAATGCTCACATTGACATTGACTAAAGCCATGCTTTGTCATACACCTGTCAAACCTTAGACACTATTGTCTTGCATCCTGCTCAAGACTATATAACCTGGCCTTCTGTCTCATGTGTCCATTCTCTCCTTTCTTTAACCTAGATATCTATTCATCTTTTAGTGATTTCATCTCGACTAACAACTCTACCAAATCCCCAGTTTGGTTCTCTTCTAAAAAATTTATGCCATGCTCCCACTATTTTTTGGATTCTACCTGCTTTGCCTCTTTAAAACTTTCTGGTTCTTGACCATCAATGAGCAATAAGTAGTGTAAAGAAGGGGAATATCAAATTTGAGGCTTACTTACCATTTCAATCCTCCTCATGGGCATTTGAAACTCCTTGACAACTTTTTGTTTGCCCAAAATCCATTCTGACAGTGACTGATCTCGGTTACCTCTGGCTGACCCTGGTCTGCACCCGATCATTATCGATTCCACCTGATCACCGACGCCGATTTCTTGATCGACGTCACTTTCCACCTGCCTGACACCACTGACTCTGATCTACACATGACTGACGTCGGTAACTATATTTCTTTGTGAGTGATGACTTTTATCTGCGAGCTCATTTTGGATCATAACTTTGTCCAAATCAACACTGCCCTACTCATAATTATTTAACCCCTTGAGCTGATCTCTGTCCATCATCTTCTCTATGAAAACCAAGGCTTTTAGTTCTTAACTTTGTCAAAAACATTAGATTTCCTCTTTATGCAATAAACTCAATCTTTTCTTATAACATCAGTTTTAAGAAACCTCACTTTCTTCTATTGCTTACACAAATATCAATCTATGCTTTCTGAATCTAAACTCTTACCATTTGACTTAAGAACTTGCATCCCCTTCTCACTCATGTGACCAAGCCTACAGAGCCACATCTTTGCATCTACATCTGAAGTAGATAAAATAGAAGGAGAATCAATAATACAAGTAGATAGATAAAGAGTACCTACTTTTTTACTAAATGCTAATTCAAGTGCACCCTTGAAAACTTTTTAAGATTCTGCTGTGAGAGTAACTGTGCAACCCTCATCACCTAACTTTTTTGTAGAAATTAGAGTACTCTTTAGGACTGGGACATGCATGACCTCCTTCAACACCCATGTGTTGCTCATTTGCAATTTCAGTCGCACTTCTTCTTTGCCAACAATTTGACAAGGCTCACCAACCCCTAAATAAATCTTTCTAAAGTCTCCATGGACATAATCATGGAAAAATACTCTATTTGGGGTTGCATGGAAAGAGGCAATAGAATCTAAAACTCAAGATTCTACTTTATCCAAGGAACATATAAGAGCATCTCGTGTAATAATCCCTGTATCATTTGCTTCTTTATTTCCTTCATGCTGATCTTCTACCAACCAATAATCTTTCTTTACCTGCCTTTTCTTTCTACAATATAGTAATTGATCATTCTTGCCTTTGAATTTATCCATTCTTAGTGTACTTTTTTTTGCCATTGCTTTACTCCTAGTCAATCAAAAACCCCTGAGAGTGACTTGTAATCAACAAACACTAACCTGATCAAAACCAGGCTCTGATACCAAGCTCTGAAGAACCTGCTCTGATACCAATTATCAAGATCCTACTTCTTAAGAGCACAATTGATTACATTTGTATAAGCAATTAAACACGAAATTTAACTAAAAGTAAAATGTAACTAAAATTCAAAAACAACACAGAATATGAGAGACAATACAATCTTGTATTAACACTCTTCCAGAAAGAAATACAATAAAGAAATCACACTCTTCCCACACCTCTTGGGTGTACCAGTAATTCTCTTTCAAGAGTTCTCTCTCTCACACAATCAATTACAACCACAACTCAACACTAAGTTGTTTCCTCCACCAGTTAGTAACAATACTATCAGTACACCAAGTACTTGAAGTACTCTAATTAGATCTCCTTGATCTTGCACACCTACAAATCAACTGATCTTACTTACCATGTAGATCTTTTTCCTGATCTTGCACAACCTGCAGATCAATTGATCTTATAATTGGAAGGATCTTTTCCTTGTCTTTGATTACAATACAGCCCCATGTGTCTCTTAAATAGATCCCATACAAACAATAATTAGACTTTCTAATTACAATAATTAGAAATGTAGACTCAAGACTAAAATTAGTCTTTTACATGCAAACTAACTATCCATTTAAAATTAGATCAATTTTGGAAGCACATGTAAACGCACACACACAGAGGTTGCCGACATCGATTCTTGTCTGATCGATGCCGACTGACCCCGAACCGATATCGGTTACTTTATAGACTGAAGATGACTGACGTCGATTGATTAGACCGACGTCGGTTGCTCTCCAACTCAGCAACCTCCTCTATTTGCATCAGTGAAACTTTTAGCTCCACAACTTAACAATCTCCCACTTGGAGATAAATAGTTGCACCTGTACCTATACCTGTACATCATTTAATTTTGTTTCCTAGCTTGTATCCCTCTTCATGTTCAATCTTAAAGACCAACCACCACATATCTTGTGATGCTACTCTTGTCATCCAAGTAACTTGCCATATCAGAATCTACATACCCATGTAGAGAAGTGTTTGACCCTGCATAGCATGTTAACCTGTTGCTGGTCCTTCTCAGATACCTAAGAATCCATTGAATTGCTTTCCAGTGATTCTTTCCCAAATTGGCCACAAACTTACTAACAACTCCTACTACTTGGGTAATATCAGGTCTAGTACACATGTACTCAACCTCATCATGTGATTTGAGACACTGTTCTATGAACTATCCATCCATAGGTGTGCTAACCAGTTCTGCATCCTACATATTGAACCTCTCCACTATCTTATTCACATAATCATCTTGAGACAACATCAACTTGTGACTTTCTCTGTCTCTAAAAATACTCATGCTAGAGAATTTTGCTGCTCCCAAATCCTTCATGGCAAACTTCTGAACTAACTTTACCTTTAGCTCAGTAATCTCCTGCATGTTTGACCCTGCAACAAGCATATACACTACATACAATAACAAGATAATGTAGCTAATATTATAAAACTTGGTAAAATAAAAACAATAGTCACATTGACATTGACTAAAGCCATGCTTTATCATACACTTGTCAAACTTTAAACACCATTGTCCTGCAGCCTACTCAAGACCATATAACCTGGCCTTCTTTCTCACATGTCTATTCTCTCCTTTCTTTAACATGGGAATCCATTCATCTTTTAGTGCTTTCATCCCAGCTGACAACTCTACCAAATCTTTCGTTTGGTTCTCTTCCAAAGATTTCATGCCATGCTCTCACTATTTTTTAGATTCTACCTGCTTTGTCTCTTCAAAACTTCCTGATCCTTGACCATCAGTGAACAACAAGTAGTGTAAAGAAGGGGAATACCAAATTTGAGGCTTACTTACCGTTTCAATCCTCTTCATGGGATTTTGAGACTCTTTGATAGCTTGCTGTCTACCCAAAATCTATTCTGATAGTGACCGATCTTGATCACCTCTGGCCGACCCTGGTCTGCACCTGACCTATGTCGATTCCACCTAATCGCCAATGCTGATTTCCTGACCGACATCAGTGTCCACCTGCCTGACACCACTGAATTTGATTTGCACATGACCGACATCGGTACCTACCTGATCGATGTCAGTTCTCACCTGATCGACGTTGATAACTATGTTTTCCTGTGAGTGATGACTTTTATCTGTGAGCTCATTTTAGATCATAATCTTGTCTATATCAAAACTGCCCTGCTCAAAATTATTTAGCCCCTTAAGCTGATCTCTGTCCATCATCTTCTCCATGAAAACTAAGGCTTTTCAGTTCTTAACTTTGTCAAAAATATTAGATTTTCTTTTTATGTAAAAAACTTGATCCTTTCTTGTAGCATTAGTTTAAAGAAATCTCACTTTCTTCTGTTGCTTACAAAATTTTTGATCTATGCTTTCCAAATCTGAACTCTTACCATTTGACTTAAGAACTTGCATCCCCTTTTCACTCATGTGACCAAGCCTACAGAGCCACATCTTTGCATCTACATGTGAAGTAGATAAAATAGAAAGAGAATTAGTAATACAAGTAGATAGATAAAGAGTACCTACTTTCTTACCACATGCTAATTCAAGTGCACCCTTGAAATTTTTTTGAGATTCTACTATGAGAGTAACTGTGCAACCCTCATCACCTAATTTTCTTGCAAAAATTAGACTCCTGTTCAGGACTGGGACATGCATGACCTCCTTCAACACCCATGTGTTGCCTGTCTGTAATTTCAGCAGCACTTCCCCTTTGCCAATAATTTGACAAGGCTCACCAACCCCTAAATAAATTTTTTCAAAGTCTTCATGGACATAATCATGGAAAAATACTCTATTTAGAGTTGCATGGAAAGGGGCAACAAAATCTAAAACTCAAGATTCTTCTTTATCTAAGGAACATATAAGAGCATCTCGTGCAACAATCCTTGCATCATTTGTTTCTTTATTTCCTTCATGCTGATCTTCTACCAACCAACAATCTTTTTTACCTCCCCTTTCTTTTCACAATATAATAATTGATCATTCTTTCCTTTGAATTTCTCTATTCTTAGTGTACTTTCTTCTACCATTGTTTTACTCCCACTCAATTAAAAACCCTTGAAAGTGACCTGTAATCAACAAACACTAATATGCTCTAAATTAGGATCTGATACCAAGCTCTAAAGAATTTGTTTTGATACCAATTGTCAGGATCCTACTCTTTAAGAGCAAAATTGATTACCTTTGTATAAGCAACTAAACACGAAATTTAACCAGAAGTAAAATGTAACTAGAATTCAGAAACAACACAAAATATGAGAGACAATACAATCTTGTATCAACACTCTTCCAGAAGGAAATACAATGAATAAATTACACTCTTCCCACACCTCTTGGGTGTACAAGTAATTCTCCCTCAAGAGTTCTCTCTCTCTCACATAATCAATTACAACCACAACTCAACACTGAGTTGTTCCCTCCACCAGTCAGTAACAATACTGCCAGTACACTAAGTACTCTAAGTACTCCAAGTAGTTCTCTCTGATCTTACACACCTGTAAATCAATTAAATTTGCTTACCACGTAGATCTTCTACATGATCTTACACAACCTACAAATCAATTGATCTTACAATTAGAAGGATCTCTTTCTTGTCCTTGATTACAATACAACCCCATGGGTCTCTTAAATAGATCCCATACAAATAATAATTAGACTTCCTAATTACAATAATTAGAAACGTAGACTCAAGACTAAAATTAGTCTTTTATGTGCAAACTAACTGTCTGTCTAAAATTAGACTAGTTCTGGAAGTGCATGCAAACGCACACACACACAGGTTGCCGACGTCAGTTTTTATCTGACTGATGCCGATTGACCCCTAACCAATGTCAATTACTGCGTACACTAAAGATGACCGACGTCGGTTGCTCTGCAACTCAACAACTTCCTCCATTTACATTAGTGAAGCTTTTAGCTCCACAACTTAACAATCTCCCACTTGGAGATAAATAGCTACACATGTACCTATACCTTTACATGATCTAATTTTGTTTCTTGGCTTGTATCCCTCTTCAAGTTCAATCTTGAAGACCAACCACCATATATCTTGTGGTGCTACTCCTGTCATCCAAGTAACCTACCATATCCAAATATACATACCCATGTAGAGAAGTGCTTGACCTTGCATAGCATGTTAACCTACTGCTAGTCCCTCTTAGATACCTGAGAATCCACTGAACTACTTTCTAGTGATTCTTTCTCGAATTGGCCATAAACTTACTGACAACTCCCACTTCTTGGGTAATATTAGGTCTAGTACACATGTACTCAACCTCATCATGTGATTTGAGACATTGTTCTGTGAACTGTCCATCCATAGGTGTGTTAACCGGTTCTGCATCCTACATATTAAACCTCTCCACTACCTTATTCACATAATCATCCTGAGACAACATCAACCTGTGACTTTCCCTGTCTCTAAAAATATTGATGCCAAAGAATTTTGCTTCTCCCAAATCCTTAATGGCAAGCCTCTGAACTAACTTTACCTTTAGCTTAACAATCTCCTGCATGTGTGACCCTGCAACAAGTATATACACTACATACAGTAATAGGATAATGTAGCTAATATTATCCAACTTGGTAAAGTAAAAACAATGGTCACATTAACATTGACTAAAGCCATGCTTTGTCATACACCTGTCAAACCTTAAACACCATTGTCCTACAGCCTGCTCAAGACCATATAACCTGGCCTTCTGTCTCACGTGTCTATTCTCTCTTTTTTTTAACCTGGGAATCCATTTGTCTTTTAGTGCTTTTATTCTGACTAGAAACTCTACCAAATCTCCCATTTGGTTTTCTTCTAAAGAATTCATGCCATGCTCCCACTATTTTTTAGATTCTACCTGCTTTGTCTCTTCAAAACTTTTTGGTTCTTGACCATCAGTGAGCAACAAGTAGTGTAAAGAAGGGGAATAAAAATTTTGAGGCTTACTTACCCTTTCAGTCCTCTTCATGGGCATTTGAGACTCCTTGACAGCTTGCTGTCCACCCAAAATTTGTTCTAACAGTGACCAATCTCAATCACCTCTGGCTGACCTTGGTCTGCACTCAATCGATGTCAATTCCACCTGATCACTGACGCCAGTTCCCTAACCGACGTCGGTGTCAACCTGCCTGACACCACTGACTCTGATCTGCACATGACCAACATCGATACCTACCTGATCGACATCAGTTCTCACCTGACCGACGTCGGTAACTATTATTTTTTTGTGAGTGATGACTTTTATTTGTGAGCTTATTTTGGATCATAACCTTGTCTAAATCAACACTACCCTACTCAGAATTTTTCAACCCCTTGAGTTGATCTCTGTCCGTCATCTTCTCCGTGAAAACCAAGGCTTTTCAATTCTTAACTTTTTCAAAAACATCAAATTTCTTCTTTATGCAATAAACCTGATCTTTTCTTGTAGCATCAGTTTCAAGAAACCTCACTTTTTTTTATTGCTTATAGAAATCTCGATTTATGCTTTTCAAATCTGAACTCTTACCATTTGACTTAAGAACTTGCATCCCCTTCTCGCTCATGTAACCAAGCCTACAGAGCCACATCTTTTCATCTACATCTGAAGTAGATAAAATAGAAGGAGAATCAGTAATACAAGTAGATAGATAAAGAGTACTTACTTTCTTACTACATGCTAATTTAAGTGCACCCTTGGAAACTTTCCAAAATTCTGCTGTGAGAGTAACTATGCAACCCTTATCACCAAACTTTCTTATAAAAATTAGACTCCTCTTAAGGATTGGGACATGCATGACCTCCTTCAACACCCATGTGTTGCCCGTCTGCAGTTTCAACCGCACTTCTCCTTTGCCAACAATTTGACAAGGCTCACCAACCCCTAAATAAATCTTTCCAAAGTCTCCATGGACATAATCATAGAAAAATACTCTATTTGGGGTTGCATGGAAAGAGGCAACATAATCTAAAACCCAATATTCTACTTTATCCAAGGAACATATAAGAGCATCCCGTGCAACAATCCCTGCATCATTTGCTTTTTTATTTCCTTCATGCTGATCTTCTACCAACCAACAATCTTTCTTTACCTGTCCTTTCTTTCCACAATACAGTAATTGATCATTCTTGCTTTTAAATTTCTCCATTCTTAGTGTACTTCTTTCTGCCATTACTTTACTCTCACTCAATCAGAAAACCTTGAGAGTGACTTGTAATCAACAAACACTAACCTGCTCCGAACCAGGGTCTGATACCAAGCTCTAAAGAACCTGCTCTGATACCAATTGTCAGGATCCTACTCCTTAAGAGCATAATTGATTACCTTTGTATAATCAACTAAACATAGAATTTAACCAAAAGTAAAATGTAACTAGAATTCATAAATAGCACAGAATATGAGAGACAATACAATCTTGTATTAACACTCTTCCAGAAGGAAATACAATGAAGAAATCACACTCTTCCCACACCTCTTGGGTGTACTAGTAATTCTCCCTCAAGAGTTCTCTCTCTCACACAATCAATTACAACCACAACTCAACACTAAGTTGTTCCCTCCACTAGTCAGTAACAATACTGTCAGTATACAAAGTACTCGAAGTACTCCAAGTAGATCTTCCTAATTTTTCACACCTGTAAATCAACTGATCTTACTTACCATGTAGATCTTCTACCTGATCTTGTATAATCTGCAGATCAACTGATCTTACAATTGGAAGGATTTTTTCCTTGTCCTTGATTACAATACAGCCCCATGGGTGTCTTAAATAGATCCCATACAAACAATAATTAGACTTTCTAATTACAATAATTAAAAATGCAGACTCAAGACTAAAATTAGTCTTTTACATGCAAACTAACTATCTATCTAAAATTAGATCAGTTCTGGAAGCGTATGTAAACGCACACACACAGGTTGCCGACGTCTATTTCTATCTGACCAATGCTGGTCGACCCCTAATCTATGTCGATTACTGCATACACTAAAGATGACTGACATTGGTTGATCAGATCGACATCGATTGCTCTACAACTCAACAACCTCCTCCATTTGCATCAGTGAAGCTTTTAGCTTCACAACTTAACAAACAATCAAAAGGATAGAGTACACAGTCTACTAGTATTGACTAGTATTACATGTCTTTTAAACCCCAAAATGTGAAGTGAAGCAAGAAACTTGATGAGATTCATCTTATAAAGTGTTGTTCCCAAAGTCTGTCACTCATTTTTGGGACAACACATGAACTATTTTTTGTCTTACAAGCCAAAAATTCTCTCTTCCCTTCTCAAAAATTGTTTTGAGCCTTCAAATTCTCTATTTTTCAAACTTTTTCAGCTAAGGGACTCTGTAGATACATTTTTATGAACTCTATAGGCAGAAATCTACAGACTATGTAGGCAAAATTCAATGGACTCAAAACTATGGACTTCACAGGTTCATTTCTACGGACTCTATAGGAAAGAATCTTTAGACTCTGCAGGAAGGAATCTACGGACTCTGTAGGCATAATTCTATGGACTCATTTCTACAGACTCAAAACTATGAACTTCGCAGGTTCATTTCTATGGACTCTACAAGAAAGAATCTATGGACTATGCAAGAAGGAATCTATGGACTCTGTAGGAGGAGTTCTACAGACTCAAATCTACAGACTCAAAACTATAGACTATGTAGGTTAGTTTCTAGTTTTTATGGAATGGGTTCTACGAACTTTGCAGATACATTTCTATGGACTCTGCAGGTTCATTTCTATGAAATCTACAGGAAAGAAATGAGCTCTTGACACTTAGGCATTTTCAATCAGTCAGTTCAATTTCAAAAGTCTGAAGGATAAGTGCCCTTGCGGAGGGAACTTTGAAGCCAAAAGGACCCTTGCCAATTTTTTGAAAGGCAACCTTAGAGGTCAAACAACCCTTTCGAAGGGCAGGTAAGGATCAAATGGACCATTTCAAAGACCAAAAGGAGAAAAGGAATTCCTTTGAATGGTTTTTTTGTGGCAAAAATGCTAAGGTATTCCTTCAGACTTTTGTCTGAAGGAATAAGCCCGATTGAAAGCCTGACAAAAAGTGAAAGCAAGCGGGAAAGAAATGTGAGGGAAGATTTCCTTCGGATAAAATGTCTAAAGGAATTCCTTCAGACATTTTGTTCAAAAGAATTGGAGCCCGAAGGCCACCCAGTGAAACCCAAAGACCACCCGATGGACCCCGAAGGGTAGGTACCCTTACGGGGGGCTCTCATCGACCAAAAAATGGGCCTTTCTCTAGACCCCGAAGGGCAGGTCCCCTTTAGGAAGGATCAAATAAGAAAACTAAAAGAATTTCCAAGGATGGTGATGGGCTCGAAGACGTCAAAGTTGAGCATTGCGAACTAGCCGTTGGGATCCAGACATCCGGTGACGTCCCCGTAGACATCAAATTCACGATAATAAAATAGTCGTTGATCTTTTAAGACTTGAGCACGGACTCGAATGCATTTAAAGGCCAAAATGCCAAAGGGAAGAGCCATTGAGAGAAGGAGCTGAAAAGGCCAAAAAAGCTGAGAATATAGCCTTGAGAGCTCAGATTCTAGGAACGAAGAGACAAAGAGGCAAATATCTACACAATAGTTATTCTAGTAGCTAGAACAGTCTGCAAAGTAGAATTTTGAGCTTGCAAACATTAAAGGCATGCCCGATTTGTCTCTCTTAGAGTAAAGGTGAAATGGACAGCTGCACAGACATCAAGTGACAAACCAAATGACCCAAACCCAGGAGGAGACATTTGAGATGACTTAGCATGCCATAGTTAAGGTAATTGCCCTATTTTTTAGCATGGTCCTTTGACAAAACTGGTGATGCATTCAAAGCATTGAATGCAACATGGGTTGCTCCATGGAAAAAATCACCAAGCCTTCCTTGGTAGCTATACATTGTAATCTCTTATCTTAGGCAAAGGGATACTTTTCCATTATAGAAGTGAAGCTCTACCCAAATTGAGAGGCGAATACTGAGACTTTGAGCTTAGATTGTTCATCATATTTCTTTTTTTGAATGAGAAAGCAAGTTATTTTCAGACTTTGTGCTGTTATAGCTTGTATCATTTTAGGAGATTGTTCGTATGTCTATCTTCTGAATGTGTTCTTGTCTAGTGAATGAAATAAGCATAACTAGTGGAAGTAATTAGGAAGGTGTCTTGAAGCCAACTGTGGAGAGACTTTGTGATGTCTGCAATTGTCTTTATTGTGTTTATTTTTTATTTCTGTGTAAAATACCTTGGGATGACTATGTGCCCTCATTGTCCTTCATATTTCACTCTTGGGCAGTCGAGGTGGAGACTTTGTGCTACATCTCAGTCTGTTGGTTACTACGCCCTTTGTTACCAATCACTTGTCACTACCTGAAAGAACTCCTGCTGCTTCCTACAAGATCACTTTTGAAAGAAGAGAAGTGCCTTCAGTCTTATCACCAAGATTTCTCCTTTGTTTGTGAACATCATATCTGAAAAAAGATAGATAAATGGTATTATCCTACCCCTGAGTGTTATTTTATGATTATATATATAGTATATAGCCTCCTATTTACAGGGAACCTCCCCTTGATGAGAGGAGAGATTTTTCCCCTTTTGATGTGGTAAACTTGCACATCTAGCCGACCAATCTCCCTATGCTGTGGTTAAAGAGACCTATTTTACTCATCAGTTAGCTGGTGATAAATTATTCACCCAACAATTTTTGGCAACTTTGCTGGGGATATTACGTGTAGTCTAAAGCCTCAAGTTTCAGATTGAAGTAGTCCCTATCCTTATCCATTTATATTATATCCATGTCCATTATATAATCTCGTCTACAAACCAGATCTGCTGGGGAAGAGCACATAGTTTGAAGCCTCAAGCTTTAAGCTAAAGCAGAGCCAATTCCTTATCCATTTTTATTCTGCAATCTGGCAACTCCACATTATACTAGAAACCAAAGAGCCCAAGGTGTTATTGACCCTATTTTTGAGTTGGTGTAGCAAGGAAATTTTGATTTGTTCCCTCACCAACTTCAAGTTCAATGATCTAAGAGTGTTCCTCCTACTCGTACCAGGTCACCAACACAAGGTAGAGCTTCTTTTTTTGTTGTTAGCAGAGCCTTGCCTATACATACTCCACCCATATTTGTTATCCCTCTTGTCCATAATCAAATCATGGTAGCTCAAGGCCCTTGGGGTAACTCTTTTGGTCTACTCAATTTAACTCCACCTCTACATGAGCTTCCACGCAGTTCAAGGAAGAATTTCCCCAAATTCTTTGGTGATGGGAAAGTTCATTTTGATGAACACATTGTAGCCTTCAGCATAACATGTGGCATGATGGGAGTGGAATATGAAGACATTGTAGTTAGGTTGTTTGTGGAGAGACTACAAGGTGCTGCTATAGACTAATTCTACCATCTGCAAGCTTAGTCAGTGACTGATTGGGACACTCTTAAAGCTAAATTTGAAGCCAGGTTCAAGCCTACTAAAGATGCACATGCCTTGCTGACCCAACTCACACAAATGAAGAAGGAGCCTCATGAGCCTATGAGGGATTTCATAACCAAGTTTGACAAGATGAGGAATAGAATTCTTGCAATTGCTTAGCCAACAACTTAAAACTTCAAATGCCTCTTCATCAACTCACAACTGCTTGAAGTGAATTTTTTACTAAGATGTGCTAGCCACATAGACCTTGAGGCTGCTCAAGACTTGGCCACTAAGGTGGAAGATGACTTTATTGTTGACCATTTTTTGCCCAACAGGCCAAAAAATTGGTCCCCTTTCTTCCCCTGTTGTTCTGGGCCATTTCATTTTTTGATTTTGCATGAATCTGGCGATTTCTACAAACTCTATAGAATTTTTACGGACTCTACAAGTCCATTTCTATGGACTTTGTAGGCCCACTTCTACGAACTCTACAGGTGTAGTCTTTTGGTAGATGAAGAACTAGTTTAGAGAGTGCAAGGTTTTACAAAGCTTCTTTAGACTCTTGTCTGAAGAAATTCACAAGGAAAGAGAGTTGAAAGTGGTTCAACGACATGATCTTTCCAAGAGTTAGCATCTTTGAACTGTTAAACCATTAAACCAGTTCAACGCTTTGGTTTAATGCTTCGGTTTAAATCAAATGGTCCAATCACTCAGTTCACTTAGTCGGTTCTATAGCTTGGTTCAACTGCAAAGTTCAATCGACAAAGTTCATCACTTTGGTTTAATCAAATGGTTCGTGACTTGGTTCAAAGTTTGGTTCAACGGCTTTGGTTCAATAAAAAGTTCAAGTCTCCTGAAGGACAAGTGCCCTTGCAGAAGGTAGTTCTGGGTTCAAGAGCCCTTGCAGAGGGCAGGGATCACTTCAAAGAGACCATAAAGAAGTAGCTAAGTTCTTTTAGAATTTTGTTAAGGCAAAATCATAATTCCTTCAGATAAAAAGCTTGAAGGAATTCAGAAAGGCTGCAAATGAAAAGGATCTCGCAAAAGACTAAGGCAAAAGAAATGATTTCTTCAGACAAAAAGTCTGAAGAAATTTGGGAAGCCGCTAGCTCAAAGGGACCCTATAAAAATTCCAAAGAAATCAAAGTGACTGAGACAATTCTCACGGGCTTTTTGTCCACGAGAAAATTGTCTGCAAAAAAACCTGTGGGGAAGAAATCTGAAGGAATAAGCCCACAAAAAAGCTTGATAGAAAATAAGCCCACATAAAAGGCCCATAGGGAAAAAGGCTCATAAGGAAGCTGATGAAAGGTCTAAGGGTGATGGGCCCGAGGATGTCAAAGTCAACCACGGTGAACTAGCCATTGGAAATTCAAATGCAATGATGGGCCTGCAAACGTCAAAATTTACACCAGGAAATCTGGAGCACGGAAGACACCAAGTGGCAACCACAGAAGGCCTTGACATGATTTTTTAGGAGCAAAAAAATGTGCCACATGTCCCCTATAAGGCTCAGTGGGAGCTGACACATGTCCTCTTCTGCAAGACTTTCAAAGGGTGCTTAAAGCTTCCATGAGTCAAGCGAATGCTGCCACGTGTCCTGCCAGTTTCATAGCAAAATGCGACATGTCACTTATTTGAAAATCAATGGAAAGTGGCCAAGGCAAGCAAAAAAGATCCCAAAGAACACATCGACCCCCTAGAAGATAGCCCCAAGGGCTGAAGGAGCTAGGAATAGACAAGGCAAGGAAGAAGATGAAGTGCAAGAAAAGATGAAGCAGTCCAAGTGGCAATGAGAGGTGAGTTATTGCTAGATGATCATCAAACTTCAAAAATGGTGAGCAGTGCAGCCTGGTTTCTCCATTTGGCATTTATGAGGGGACAAACCACAATCTATTTGGAGGAAAAGAGTAGTCTATTTGCAAAAAAGAGGCACAGCCATGTTTTTTTATTAATGTTGGGGTGCCAAAGTCAAAGGAATAACCAACAATCAAACAGCTCCCTCTTCCCAAGGCTTAGAGCGCACATGGGCCAACTTGCAAAAAAAGCACCAAAGTCTTTCCCAAGAAACTCCAAGTTTTCTTCCTCTCTCTATATATTGTAAAAATTATCATTTGAGAAAAGATCCATTTTCTCGGCCTTAAGGCAAAATGCTACGCCAAAATCTCTCGAGCTTGTAAGGTAGAACTCTACCAGATTTTACCTGCAATCAAGACTTAGCATTTTTACCTCCATCTGGGCTTGCACTCACGCATATGTCTATGTTTTCTTTTGTGTTAAGTCATTGTCTTTAATGCTTTTCACAGAACAACTTCAACATGTCTAGTGCATTGTGAAGTCTCTTTTCTGCAGGTCTACCAGAAGTGTCTACAACAGGAATATAGGCACATTTGAATAGGCTATCAAAGTGTGTCTCAGAACACCTTTGATAGTTCCTTCCTCCCTGTATCTCCATGAACCCTTGACTCACTGACACAGAAGAGTTTTCCCACATCAGATGAAGTGTATGGGTGCTTCTTCTTGGTGAAAAGTGTATGTTCGAGCCTGAGTGGATCAAACTTTTCTGGTGTATCACCTTTTCATTTTTAGGCTTAGGTTCTATTTTCAACATCTCTCTCCCTTTTCATCTCCCCCATTTTTACATTTTTTTGTTAGCAGTAGGAGAAACTAGGGCCTAAAAGATACATTAGAGGGAGCTAGCCCTTATCTAGAGACTCTCCCCTCTAGCTTCACTGGTCCCACAGGCGAGAGGGGAGTTTCCATTGTTGCGTGTGGAAGGGCAGGATTTAGGCATCCTACCCTAGGGTGCAATCCACTGTGTCAACAATTTTTGGCATGCCCGGTGGGATTAACTAAGACAAGTTGTGTCCACAGAGTTGAATAATTTTTGGTGTGTTCTTCAACCAACCAGCCTTTGGAGGCTTTTGCATCAACACCAATGGCGACTCTGAGTTGAATTAGCTAGTTAAGCAGCCTAGTGCCATCAAGAAAATCTCATTTTTTTTGTATGTATAATTCCTTCGCACAAAATCATGGACCTTGTATTCCTTCATATGACTTTAATCAGACTCAAAATTTTTATGGAATCCCCTCAAGCAACTCTCCTAGTTGCCCTTCAATGAGAAGGGAGGTGGCACTGGAGTTTGAGAAGTAGGTAATGGAGATAGATAGATTGGATGAGCAGTATGAATATTAGCAAGAGCTGATGTATAAAGAGGAATGTTTGTTCAAAAAAGCTCAGGCCTTATAATCCATGGAGGAGGAGGTAACAAAATGGAGGAATCCATTCATTCAAACTTTACACACCCCCTCCTATTCTAAAGAAAACCCCCTCTTGTACACTAAATCTTTTCTATCAGATAACACTTGCTCATTCCAGCTCATCTGATCCATCAATCAACCTTGCTCTTGACCTCGTATGCCTAGCCTTCAAGCATCAAAGGTAATTGGAACAACCTCCCATGGAGATGAACGTTCTAAATTCTTTAGATCGTGAATCTTCCTTTGGGGGGAACATTATGAGCTAGCACATCTCTCTCGAAACTGCTCCTACTCATCATGATGATGCTAGTGACCTCCAAGAAAGACTCTTTCAGGATAATCTAGCCAAGCAAATTGAGGATTTAGAGGCTAAGATGAGACTGCTTTGTGAAAGAGAGATGGAACTTTCAGACCTCGTGAAGGAGCCCCAGGACCTTGGAGAAAACAAAGTTGCTGCCTATTCACAGGAGCAAAATTCCAATTCTGAGATCCTAAACTAGAAGCAAATAGTAGAATCATGGGGTAGGAAGGAGGAGAAGAAAGGTTTTGCTCAAAACCTTGAAAAAAATGAGGCTACTCTTGCTCATGATAATGTTGGTGACCTCCAAGAAAGGCGCTTCTAAGAGGATATAGCCAAAAGAATTGTAGAGTTGGAATCCAAAGAGAGATTTCTCAGCCAAGGTGTGATGGACGGTTCATACCTAACGACACATTCCATGTCTGAACACACCCCATCTATGCACCTCCAAGAGAGCTATCAGGCCACACCTGATATTGATGAATTGCTGATCAAATGGAAGGAGGAGAATCATTCGATTTTAGCTCAAGGACTGCCTCCCCTTCCACACGGTTTTTTCACTTCACCCCTTCTCAAGGGGAACCTATTTTGCAGGAGGCCAATGAGGAAGAATAGATCTAATCTGTAGTTCTCAAAGAGGCTATCATGAGTGAAAATGAAGAAAAAATCCTCATCGATGCTTCTTTTGAAGACACCATTAGCAATGGGGAAGATTCAGGTCACGCATACATGCGGATGTTCCAGCAGTATGAGGAGGAACATAAGCATGGTGAGCTCTCTTCCCCCTTGTTCGATGAACTTCCTTGTTGCTTCGATGAGGAAGATGACCATGCCATGGAGCTAGAGTTGGAGGAGGATCAGGAGGATGCCTTTGAACATCTAGAGACCCTAATCTTTGAGGAGGAAAAAGAGAGGTCTATCTACCTTGAGGAAAGCCTTGAAGAAGAAAGCTTGGAATAAAGAGGTGATGTTTTGTGGGATGAGCAATTAGTTTGTGATTCTATTTCAAACATCACAATAGTCACCCTTCTTCAAGAAGGCCAAGAGTAAGTAGAGGATGAGTTTGACAGGATCTTCAACGAAGCAGAAGGGGACGAGTCAAACCATGATGCATTGCAGAGGGACTGTGTAATCAAGGGGCCTATGGTGATGAGCCATCAGCCATTGATTTCTTGGTGAAATACACTAGCAACAAGAAGAATACATGTATGTTGGAGGCATGTTTGATTCTGATCCACTCAAATATGAGCTGATCAAGGTGGCAGGCAAGAGGAGCAGGTCACCAACTCTCCATTTCATTCAGCTACTTGTCTGGCACCGTAAGTTTCCTTACCAGGAAAGGGACTTAAGAAGTTTTTCCTTTGATCCAAGAGGGAGGCAAATATTTCTTGTTAGTTATACATAGTAGTTGCTTTCGATTTCTTTTCCTGCTTTCCTTAAGTGTAGTTTGCACAAGTGGTGTTTTGTAGCCTTGTGTGTGTTTTCCTTTGTGTGTGGGGTAAAAAGCTTCATGTTTGATTCTTAGATCTTTTGGGGTTGTTGCTAAACTTTCTTCAAAGTTACATCTAACTCTGTGCTTAATGGACTTCAAGGCTACTGGTCTCTAAGCGTAACAGGCATGCTTCCCCTGGGAGTCGCTAATTTGTTGACCATTCTTTGCCCAACAAGCCAAAAATTCGGTCCCCTTTCTTCCCCTGCTATTCTGGGCCATTTCATTTTTTGATTTTGCATGAATTTGGCAATTTCTACGAACTCTGTGGAATTTCTACAGACTCTGTAGGTCCGTTTCTATGAACTATGTAGGTCCACTTCTACGAACTCTATAGGTGTAGTCTTTCGGTAGATGAAGAACCAGTTCAGAGAGTGCAAGGTTTTACAAAGCTTCTTTAGACTCTTATCTGAAGAAATTCACAAGGAAAGAGAGCTGAAAGTGGTTCAATGACATGATATTTCCAAGAGTTACCATCTTTGAATCATTGAACTGGTTTAATGCTTTGGTTCAATGCTTCGGTTCAAATTAGATGGTTCAATCACTTGGTTCACTTAGTCGATTCAATGGCTTGGTTCAACTACAAAGTTCAATTGGCAAAGTTCAATCAGCAAAGTTCATCACTTTGGTTCAATCAAATGGTTCCTCACTTGGTTCAAAGTTTGGTTCAATGGTTGGTTCAAAGCTTGGTTCAACGACTTTGGTTCAATCAAAAGTTCAAGTCTCCCGAAGGACAAGTGCCCTTACAGAGGGCAGTTCTGGGTTCAAGAGCCCTTGCAGAGGGCAGGGAGCACTTCAAAGAGGCCAAAAAGAAGTGGCTAAGTTCTTTTGGAATTTTGTTAAGGCAAAAGCATAATTCCTTTGGATAAAAAGATTGAAGGAATTCAAAAACGCTGCAAACAAAAAGGATCCTACAAAAGACTAAGGCAAAAGAAATAATTTCTTCAGACTTTTGTTTGAAGAAATTCAAGAAGCCATGAACTCAAAGGGACCTTGGGAAAATTTTGAAGAAATCAAAGCGACCGAGACAATTCTCGCAAGATTTTTGTCTGTGGGAAAATTGTTCGCAAAAAAAGCCCACGGGGAAGAAATCCGAAGGAATAAACCCACAGAAAACCCTGATAAAAAATAAGCCCAATAGAAAATAAGCTAGCAAAAAAGGCCCATAGGGAAAAAGGCTGAAGCAAGAAAGCTGATGGAAGGTCCAAGGGTGACGGGCCCAAGGATGTCAAAGTCAACCATGATGAACTAGTTGTTGGAAATTCAAATGCAGTGACGGGCCTACAAACATCAAATTTTACACCAGGAAATCTGGAGCGCGGAAGGCACCAAGTGGAAACCATGGAAGGGTTTGACATGATTTTCTAGGAGTAGCAGAATGTACCACATGTCCCTTGCAAGGCTTGACAGAAGCCAACACATGTCCTCTTCTGCAAGACTTTCAAAGGGTGCCTAAAGCTTCCATGAGTCAATCAAATGTTGCCATGTGTCCTGCCCATTTCATAGCAAAACGTGACACATGTCACTTATTTGAAAATTAGTGGAAAGTGGCCAAGGCAAGTAGAAAAGAGCCCAAGGAACATAGTGACCCACTAGAAGATAGCCTTGAGGGCTGAAGGAGCCAAGAAGAGACAAGGCAAGGAAGAAGATGAAGTGTAGGAAAAGATGAAGCAGTCTAAATGGTGAGGAGAGGCGAGTTATTGCTAGATGATCATCAAATGGCACAAACATTGAGTGGTGTGGCATGATTTCTCCATTTGGCATTTGTGAGGGGACAAACTACAGTCTGTTTGTAGGAAAAGAGCAGTCTATTTGCAAAAAAGAGGTGCGGCCATGTTTTCTTATTAATGTTGGGGTACCAAAGTCAAAGCAGGAACTGACAATCAACTAGCTCCCTCTTCCCAAGGCTCAGAGCACACATGGGCTAGCTTGCAAAAAGAGTGCCAATGTCTTTCCCAGGAAATGCCAAGTTCTCTTCCTCTTTCTATATATTGTAAAAAAATTTATTTGAGAAAAGATCCATTCTCTCAGCCTTAAGGCAAAATGCAGCCCCAAAATCTCTCAGGCTTGTAAGGTAGAACTCTGCCAGATTTTACCTTCAATCAAGACTTAGCATTTTTACCTCCATTTGGGCTTGCACTCACGCATATGTCTATGTTTTCTTTTGTGTTAAGTCATTGTCTTTAATGCTTTTCATAGAACGACTCCAACATGTCTAGTGCATTATGAAGTCTCTTTTCTATAGGTCTACCAAAAGTGTCTACAACAGGAATATAGGCGCATGTGAATAGGCTGTCAAAGTGTGTCTCAAAACACCTTTGATAGTTCCTTCCTCCCTGTATCTCCATAGACCCCTGATTCACTAACACAAAAGAGTTTTCCCACATCAGATGAAGTGTATGGGTGCTTCTTCTTGGTGAAAAGTGTATGTTCGGGCCTAAGTGGATCAAATTTTTTTGGTGTATCACCTTTTCATTTTTAGGCTTAGGTTCTATTTTTAGCATCTCTCTCCCTTTTCATCCTCCCCCCCCATTTTTATTTTTTTTGTTATCAGTAGGAGAAACTAGGGCCTAAAAGATACATCAGAGAGAGCTAGCCCTTATCTAGAGACTCTCCCCTCTAGCTTCGCTAGTCCCACAGGTGAGAGGGGAGTTTCCATTGTTGCTTGTGGAAGGGTGGGAACTAGGCATCCTACCCCAGGGTGCAATCCACTGCGTCAACACTTATCTTGGCAGGAAAGATAAGGAGAGATTCTAATAGAGGTAAATCCTCTTCATCTTCTGAATACTCACCTACATCCACTACTGATCCAATGGTGCAGAAGCTGACAAATGAATTGCTAGCTCTTAAAAAGCAAATGGCATGAGGAATGTCATCTAATCCTTCATACAGAGATGCACCAAGGGGGACATTCCCTAATTAGTCTTACCAAGGTAATGTTGCCAAGAATCAAGGACAAGCAAATCATCTTCCTCCCCTTCAAAGAAATAACCTTGCCATTGAAGCACCTCTAACCAATTCAACAATTAGATATCTTGAGGTAGAATCATATTTCTCCTTCCAACCTGAGTTGAACCTAGAAGATGACGCTAATCTCTTCACTAAGGGAGAAGAAGAATTAGCTGGTGAATCCAACATTGGTTTTCTGAATTACCAGGATGAACCCAGAAGTGAAGGGAAAGCAGATGAGGGATCATATGCTATTTTCACCTGGTGTAAGAACCAGTCAGCCTAGCAAGCTGATAAAGAAGGAATAGAGGTGCGAGCTCAGCCTAGAATATTAATTTCCAAGTGGAGAACCACTATGCCTTTCCAGCCAAAGGACTCAGTGATTGTAAAAAAGGTAAGTACATCAAACATCCCTACACCTTCTACTTCAAATTTGTAGACCAATCCTCCCCCTTCCAAAAATAAAAAAGATGAGCTCCCATCCTCTCTTCCTAGTTCATTTCAAAAAATTTACATAATTGACCATATTAATAAAATCAAAATTCAAATGTCTGAATTTGAATTCTTGCAATCCAACCTTGATTAGTTGGATAAGTTGGTTCAATGTGTAAAGAACCAAACCGTCCCTACAAGACAAGATGCTAAGAAGGTAACTCATGATCCCCCAAGGAACATGTCTATCATAAACAACCTTGTCATTAATCCTCCTTCTCCTCCTAGGAAAATAGAGCCTTTCTATGTTTCCCTATTGATAAATGGTCACAAGCTAAGCAATTGCATCATTGATTCTGGAGCTTTAGATAATGTTATGCCTACCAAAGTGGCAGAATCTCTTAGTCACACACTAACCAAGACATTTGAGAGATGTTTCTCCATGAAGAACAAACAAGTGCCATTGTTGGGACAAATTAAGGACACCCAATTTGCATTTGTAGCATTCTAAGACAAAAGAATCAAGATGACTGTCCTGGTGGCCGACATCCCAGCTTCATACATCTTTCTTGGCTAAATTTTTTGTAAGGATGTTGGTGGTGAGTTGAGCATGGACTAGTCTGAGGCAAGGATCCCTGTCAAAGGCATCATGAAGAGGCTACTCCCTAAGAAGGAAACAAAATACGTGGTTACTCAAACATCAGTGCCTAAAGCTCAAATTTTATTTGAGTCTTCAGGCATGGGCAATTATTTCTTGACCATAGAGGATGTTCATGTTTCATCTGATGAAATTTCTAAAAATGACAGTCTAAAAATTGGCTCAGATGGAACAATAAAAGAATTAGTGGAACACAGTGTAAGTGTAGAAAAATCTCCCCCTCCAAATGAAGAAGAATCCAAGGAAAAATTAGTATCTGAGGAGGTATGGATTTTGGAATTCGATGGAAGTTGCTATTCTATCAGTTTAGGAGCTGGGATTGTGTTGATATCTCTTCAAGGAGATATCTTTCCTTCTTCATACAAGTTACAGCTTAACAACACCAACAACACAACTGAGTATGAGTCTCTATTGCTTGGATTGAAGGTTGCTTGAGACAAAGGTTTCAAGCTCTTTCATCTCAAATGAGATGTTGAACTGGTGGTTTGTCAGGTGAGAAACTTGTATCAAATCAAGAATGAGAGATTGGACTATTATCTCAATCTAGTCTGGGATCACATTGAAATCTTTGATGCTATCAACATCTCTGCCATACCTAAGGAATTTAATGACAGAGCTGATGCACTGGCTATTTCAACAACTCTTGTGGTCCCCCACTCAGACTTCAAAGGAGACAAGTACACTATTGAGCTGGTCTTTTGACCAAGTGTACCTGATAATGCTAGTCATTGGTAGGTGTTTAACAATGACAACCAAATCATTACCTTCTTGGAGCAAAAAGATAGCTTTGAACAGCTGTACTTCAAAGGCAATAAACCTCAGAAGCTTAAACCAAGTGTAGATGCAGGTGAAGAATTCTTACAACTTAAAGAGAATAAGATCCCAAAAAGCCTAGTTCTCTTGATAAGCTATTTGACAAGCATGACAGTATCATCAAACAACAACAGACAAATTCAAGCTCCTCCCAGGAGTTTGATCAGATAAATTTGGGTATCAAAGAAGATCCCAAAATGGTGAACATTGAAAAATGCTGCACTCCTAAGGAGAGATTCAAGTTCACTGCTCTACTCTACCAGTACATGGATGTCCTTGCATACTCCTATGATGATCTGAAGTCACTTAGGCCTAAGGAAATCCACCATGACATTCCTCTTAAAAGTGATTCAGTGCCTTACAAGCAAAAATCTAGACATTACAATCTGAAGATATCAGGTACTATTCTATCTAAAATATAGAAAATGTTGAATGCTAGGATAATTTTTCCAATCCATCATTCCACATGGATTGCCAATATAGTACCTGTGAGGAAGAAGAATGGTGAAATTCACCTTTGTGTGGACTTTAAGAATTTGAATTAGTCATCCTTAAAGGATAACTATCTTTTGCTCATAATGGATCAAGTCTTTTAGACGGTGGCTGGTTTGGAAATGTTATTAATTCTAGATGGCTTCTCAAGATACAATCAAGTCAAACTTGGTGAAACTGACTAGCATAAGACTACCTTCACCACACCTTGTGAAATGGGTAAGTTTATTATGGTGTACCTAGATGATTTAACAATCTTTTCTAAGCATCGCCCGAATCATGTGCACCATTTGCAACAAGTGGTGGAACGTTGCCGCCAGAATGGCATTTCTTTGAATCCCAAGAAGTCTATTTTTGGGGTAATAGAAGGGAAACTTCTCAGGCACATTATATCTCGAGAAGGCATAAAAATTGACTCAGAAAGATTCAAATCCATCTAAAAACTTACCCTACTTACAAGTAAAATTGCAAATCACTCTTTCTTTGGAAAGGTGATCTTTTTACGAAGGTTCATCCCCAAGTTTGCTGAGAAGACTCGTCATATTGTGGATATGATGAAAGGAAAGGCCACTTTTAATTAGACTAAAGAAGGTAAATTGGCATTCTAGGACATCAAGACAGCGATTGCCCATGCCCTAATTTTGGTTTGTCCAGACTATACCAGGGATTTCATCATGTATAGTTATGCTTTTGAACACATGCTTTCAACAATTCTAGTTTAACAGAATGAAGAAGGTATGGAATCTTCCATATCTTTTATGAGATGTCCTCTCAAAGCTCATGATCTAAATTATTCAAATATGGAGAAGCATGCTTATGCAGTTGTAAAGGTTGTAAAACATTTCCATTTTTACATCCTCAATTCACATGTTACTGCCTTGGTTCCTGATACCACTATTAAATCCATACTAACTTAGCAGGAGTTCAAAACCAAAAGGGGGAATTGGATTGCTAAAATCTAAGAGTTTGATCTAGTTATCAAACTGATAAAGCTTATGAGAGAAAAGGGCCTCTATTAATTGATTGCTGACAACAGACCTGAGGAAGCAGGGCATGAAGAAAAAGAACTGGAAGACACACCAACAGTCCTCTTTTTCTCCACCATGAATGAGTGGTATTCAAGTATTGCTCATTTCCTTACTTACAGTGAGTGTCCTACCCACCTATCTCATAAAGAAAGGAGGACCATTAAATTTAAAGCTACCAATTTTGTTCTCTGGGATAACGACCTATACAAGAGGAGCCTTGATGGAGTGTTCCTTCATTGCGTGGATAAAGAGTAGTAGAACCAAATTTTTAGGTCCTTCCACAATCTGGCTTGTGAAGGATATTTTTTTATGCCTGTGATTGCCCATAAGATTCTAGGACCCAGGTATTATGGGCCTCCTCTATTTTGAGATGCATACAAATGGGTACGAAAGTGTGAACTGTGCCAATAGTTTATGGGAAGGCCCAAGTTAGCTGCTCTACCTCTCAAGCCAGTGGTGATAAAAGAGCCATTTCAGTAATGGGGAATCGATTTCATTGGTGTTGTAAACCCATATTCAAGTGTTGGACATGATTATGTCCTCACAACCACATATTACTTTACCAAATAGGTGGAAGCAATTCCAACCAAGCATGCTACTTCAAAAGTAGTATGCGATTTCCTCAAGGAGAACATCATTTCTAGGTTTGGGGTCCCAACCAAGATTATAACGGACAATGCTACCTATTTCTCCTCTCATGAGATCAGTCATTTTTGTTTTTACTATTGGATTACTCTCTTCCACTCTTCTGATTATTTCCCATAAGGGAATGGTCAAGCTAAGTCAAGCAACAAGAACCTGGTGACCATCAACAGGAAGCTCCTGGATGATAACCAATGAACATGGCATAAGGAATTGGTTGATGCTTCATTGGTAGATAAAATTACACCCAAGAGGGCAATAGGTATGTCACCTTTCCAACTTTTGTATGGTCTCAATGTAGAGATACCGATCACCCTGGAATTGCCAGCATTGAGATTGTCAAAGGCTGTCAAAGATCAGACATATGAAAGCTCCATTAACAAAAGGATAATGTGCTTGACTGAGTTGGATGAGCAGTGAACTATGGTGGTGGACCAAATTGCTATGCATCAAAGTCTGGTGAAGAAGCTCTTCGACCAGAAAGCAAAAACCTAGGATTTCCAGATTGGAGATCAAGTCCTTTTATGGGATAAGAGAAGAGAACCAAAGGGAATGCATGGGGAATTTGATTCCCTATGGAGAGGCCATTTACTATCCATGATCCCAATGGTGAAAATAGTTTCCTATTGAAGTATCAAGATGGCACACTCTTTTTTTGCCTCATAATGAGCGGCATCTGAAGCACTTCAATTCTTGAAGTATCAGATAAGTTCACCTATACATATGTATATTTGTAAGTCTTTTGTTCTATTTTATGCTTTTTGTTGCTCATTTTCATTTTTGGCACCTTTATTTTTAGTTGGCATGGCTCCATAGCCCAATGGCACACTCCAAAACACTAGAGATTCTGGTTTTTACTCCCCTCAACTGATTCAAAATTTTGACTGAAGGACATTCCCCAACTGGAGCCAGCTATTGTTCCTAAAGTCTGTCAATCTTTTATGGGATAAGACAAATTATTTTTGGTCTTACAAGCCAAAAATTTCTCTTACCTTCTAAAAAATTGTTATGAGCCTTCAAATTCTCTATTTTTCAAACTTTTTCAGCTAAGGGACTATGTAGATACATTTTTACAGACTTTGTAGGTAGAAATCTACGGACTCTATAGGCAAAAATCCACGAACTCTGTAGGTAGAAATCTACAGACTCTACAGGTAGAATTCTATGGATTCATTTCTATGAACTCAAAACTATGGACTTCGTAGGTTCATTTCTACAGACTCTGTAGGAAGGAATGTATAAACTCTACAAGAAGGAATCTATGGACTCTGCAGGTAGAATTCTTCAGACTCATTTCTACAGACTCAAAACTATGGACTTTATAGGTTGATTTCTACATACTATGTAGGAAGGAATCTATGGACCCTACAAGAAGGAATCTACAGACTCTACAAGAGGAGTTCTATAGACTCAAATCTATGGACTCTACAGGTTAGTTTCTAGTTTCTACAGACTGGGTTCTACAGACTCTATAGATACATTTCTATGGACTCTGTAGGTTTATTTCTATGAACCCTGTAGGAAAGAAATGAACTCTCGACACTTAGGCATTTTCAATCAGTTGGTTCAATTTCAAAATCTCAAAGGATAAGTGTCCTTGCAGAGGGCACTTCGAAGCCAAAAGGACCCTTGCAACTTTTCTGAAAGGCAACCTTGGAGGTCAAATATCCCTTTTGGAGGGCATGCAAGGATAAAATGGACCATTTCAAAGGCTGAAAGGAGCAAAAGAATTCCTTCAGAAGGATTTTCTATGGCAAAAATGCTAAGGCATTCCTTTAGACTTTTGTCTGAAGGAATAAGCCCAATCGAAAGCCCGACAAAAAGCGAAAGCAAGCTAGAAAGAAATGCGAGGGAAGATTTCCTTCAGACAAAATGTCTGAAGGAATTCCTTTAGACATTTTGTCTGAAGGAATTGGAGCTTAAAGGCCACTCGGTGAAAACTGAAGACCACTTGAAGGACCTCGAAGGGTAAGTACCCTTGTGGGGGGCTCTCATTGACCAAAAAATGGGCCTTTCTCTAGACCTGAAGGGCAAGTCCCCTTCAAGAAGGATCAAACAAGAAAATTGAAGGAATTGCCAAGGAGGGTGATGGGCCCAAAGACGTCAAAGTTGAGCATCATGAACTAGCCGTTGGGATCCAGATGTCTGGTGACATCCCCAAAGACATCAAATTCATGGCAATGAAATAGACATTGATCTTTGAAGGCTTGAGCATGGACCCAAATGCATTCAAAGGCCAAAATTCCAAAGAGAAGAACCACTGAGAGAAGGAGCTAAAAAGGCCAACAAAGCTAAGAATATAGCCCTGAGAGCTTAGATTCTAGGAAAAGACAAAACCAAGAAGAGACAAAGAGGGAAATATCTACACAATAGTTATTCCAGTAGCTGGAACAGTATAAAAAGTAGATTTTTGAGCTTGTAAACATTGAAGGCATACCCTATTTGTCTCCCTTGGAGTAAAGGTGAAATAGACAACTACGTAGACATCAAGTGACAAACTAGATGACCCAGACCCAAGAGGAGACATTTGAGATGACTTAACATGCCACAGTTAAGGCAACCACCCTATTTTTCAGCACGGTCCTTTGACAAAATTGGAGACACATTCAAAGCATTGAATGCAACATGGGTCACACCATGGAAAAAAGTGCTAAGCCTTCCTTAGTTGATATACATTGTAATCTCTTATCTTAGGCAAAGGGAGACTTTTCCATTATAGAAGCGAAGCTCTACCCAAATTGAGAGGCAAATACTGAGACTTTGAGCTCAGATTGTTCATCATATTTCTTTATTTGAATGAGAAAGCAAGTTAATTTTAGACTTTGTGCTGTTATAGCTTGTATCATTTTAGGAGATTGTTATTATGTCTATCTTCTGAATGTGTTCTTGTCCAGTGAATGAAATAAGCAGAACTAGTGGAAGTAATCAAGAAGGTGTCCTGAAGCCAACTATGGAGAGACTTTGTGCTATCTACAATTGTCTTTAGTGTGTTTGTCTATTTTTTGTTTCTATATAAAGGACCTAGGAGGACTTTGTGCCCTCATTATCTTTCATATTTCACTCTTGGATAGTCAAGGTGGAGACTTTGTGCTAAATCTCAGTCTACTGGTCACTACGCCTTTTGTTACCAGTCACTTGTCACTACCTGAAAGAACTCCTGCTGCTTCCTGCAAGATCACTTTTGAAAGAAGAGAAGTGCCTTCAGTCTTATCACTAGAATTTCTCCTTTGTCTATGAACATCATCTTTGAAAAAAGAGAGATAGATGGTATTATCCTACCCCTGAGTTTATTTTCTACCTATATATATAGTATATAACCTCCTCTTATTTACAGAGAACCTCCCCTTGATGAGAGGAGAGATTTGTCCCCTTTTGATGTGGTAAACCTGCACATCTAGCCAACCAATCTCCCTATGCTATGGTTGAAGAGACCTATTTTACTCATCAGTTAGCTGGTGACAAAATATTCACCCAAAAAAAATCTTTAGTGAGATTTATACATTGTCTTTAATGCCTAACTATTGTAAAGAGCACCTACAAGAACCCTAAACAAGTCAAACACAATCAAGGTTATGCTATGCTCAATCTAAGCTAAGGAATAATATGAGTTCATGAGAGGTTAAAGGGATAAGTGGGGAATATAACACCTTAATTATAGTCATGATAGCCTAATGGATCCTCCATGACAAGGAAATAAACAAAATAAATGTTCTTATAATGCATTACTCAGTCCAAAATACCAACCCTGCAATAGTCTATCACAACTAGTGTCTGTCTGGGGTTTTTAAGGATTTGAAAGGAGAAATGATCTGGTAAAGAGTCTCATTACCACTATAAAAATCTCATCCAAATTTTTTTTGGTTAAACAAATAGGGGAAGTGCCCCATGTTTTATCTCAAACAGGGGGTACTTCCCCTCATACATAAACCTTGGTAGGTTGAAGAAGGTAGGTGATAAGACTCTTCAAAAGTTGATAATATATTTCAAGGATTTATGTGGAGTTGTAAAACACCTATACAAGCATAATATACCAAGCATAGAATAATTAATCTAAATAGGGAGGCCTAGAACATGAAAATTGCAGTCAAACCTACTTGGGCAGGGTTAAGCCAAAAGGCCAAATAAGAGACCAATGTCACTTTTGGCCTTAGAAATACATTTAAACTTGTTGGATCATATTTTTGGGATGAAAATTTATGTTTTTGAGCTATTTGTATGTAGAGGAAATCATGAGAATGTCATTTTGGGTCTTGAACCAACTCAGGCCTATTAAGCAAGCATTAGGCCTAGTTCCCAAATGAGAGGCCATTTGCACTTCTAACATGAGATATGAATTAAAACCTATTGATACATGTTCATGGGGTAAAATAAGATGTGTTAAATATTTTAGAGTGCAAGGGAAACCATTAAAAACCATTTTTTATTTCAAAACCCACTTAGACATGTAGGAAAGTGAACGAGAAGCTCGATAAGGTGTTTTCAAGTGTTCATATCTCTCTTGGTTCTTTTCATGGGAGTTATAGAGGTTTAGGGATGTTTATTAAGTTCTTTAACTATGAATTTGTGGAATTTTTTTTCAAGTTGGATATCCCATCTTTATGAATGAACCTTAAGAGTGAAAATAAGCTAAAACCCTTGAAAACCCTTGCCAGTGACCAGTTTGAGTAAATTGAGTTGGATAACTTATCTAATGGCATAGTTTGACCATGAAAACTATTAGAAATTGGAAAGGACTCCATCAGGATACTACCAATGATTTTTATCTATATGGAATTGTACAAATAGGGTATAAAACAAGATTTTTTTGATAGTTTTATTCATTGTACAGGTTCTAGGAGGATTCTAAAGATGAAACCAACTTTGGGAGAAATATTAAGATTTGTGATAACTCCCTATGGTATTTTAATTCCAATAAAAAACTCGTAAGTTACTCAATAAGAGCTCTCATCTCAGCCAGCCAAAAATTGGCATATTGGACAAGTTAGTGAGAAGGGTGGAAAACTTCAAGTGGGGTGATTCTAAGGTGTGCCTGATGATTATAAGAACATGGAGGGTCTTGACACTTGTAATAAACTCTATCCCATATATTTTCATGAACAACTGAAGCCAAATTTCTGGCAAAGTGTGCAAGGTGCATGAAGAGTTTTTTGGAATATAGATGATGATGGCTCATTCTTAGATGATTTTAGAGGACCATAACTACAACTAATACATGAAGAGGAATGTATGATATACATCCCATTAAATTCAATCATTAGACCTATCTCTAATTAGATTTATGATGTTCAAATAGGTCCAAATCATGATGGTAGTTTTTTGAACCAGAATGAGGAGTTTCATGCCATTTTGCAAGAGTTTGATTATTTGGATGGGCACTTGGACTTCTTGACCGTGCATGGTTCATCCCATATCCTCTTCTTATGCACTAATAATTGATTTTTTTAGATTAAAAAGTGTCCTTGTGACCCTTGGAATTCTCTCTTCTCCTCTCTCTATCAAGTTCTATTAGAACTAACCATTTTGGCCATTATAACTTATGCTCCACCTGAGTATGGTGAAGCCTTACTTGTTTGCATACCATTTGATCAATAAGACTAATGATTTTTATCTCTTCATGACTATTCATAAGTTTTTTTTACTTGGATGATGAATCTCTCTTAGTGAAGACTATGGATTCCTTAGCATGGGGTCTCATTCCTTCACCCTATTTGTAGTTGGAAAGCTTCTTCTTGCAGGGCATGTGAAGTGTTATAGGAAATGTCAAGGATTGAGTGAGTTAGTATTTTTAATAGTTTTATTCAAGGCATCTTTTATAATCCTCCTATATTTTCGCATTCATCCATAACCTCATAATGTAACATTGATGTGAGAAGATGCAGAATGGAAAAGTGTATGTTCAGTTTGTCTCTTGATTTCATGTGTAACATGCTACTAGTTGTAAGTCATCATCTATTTTTGTGTATCACCTCCCTTGGATTACTTTACTTTTAGTTATATCTCTCCTTTTTCACCCCCAAAATTTAAGTGTAGTTGTGATCCAAAGTGGTACATCAAGGGAGCTAGCCCTATCTAGAGATTCACCTCATCCTTAGGCTACCCACAAGCGTAGAGGTGTTTCCATTATGCCACTTGGATGAGGAGATATTTTCCATCTCCTCAAAGGTTGAAAATCCAAGTGACAACACTTATAAACACTCAAAATTTCAAATCTTTTGAAGTGTATAGATTAACCTAAGAATGTCATTAACCCTTTCATGAGGATTATTTCAAAAGAACTAGTATAAATACAAGTCAAAGCCAATTTATTTGGATATATATAACTTACTAAGTAATCACACATTCAATCTTGATCAATCAATTTAAAAAATAAGTTAGTCTATTTTATTCATACCTATTTGCATATCAAACATAGAAGCAATCATACTATAGGTCTAAAACACTCGATAGATAGCCCATGAGCCATATTTGTCAAGTTATAAGCTAGATCACTACATGAATTTTTATATAGTATATTTCACCCTTGTGTACACACAATACCACACATAGAGAAGAAATACATAATTCTAAGTCCCTCCTTATATTATTGGCTATGTATTGAATGCTTATTGATAGAGGGCTCTTTGAGATCAATTCGAAACTGTGAGCCCACTAACCCATTTTTGGTAAGGTAACCTAACCTAATGTGGAAAGATATGTTTTGAGATACAAACAATCATAAAAAAAATTGCATGAGATATAGATAAATCAAAATAAATGTGATAAAAAAACCCAAAAAGACCTAGGCACTCATATCTTAATACAACAAAGATTCCATACAAGATAATTATGTCAGGATCTAGACAATAACATCGATACAAGTGTTCATGCAGTCAAAAATAATATTTATTGAATATGACAAGTAGTTTGTGAACATCATATTTTTTTTCACACCTATACATGTTAGATCTATCTGTGCATCATTTCATAAGATAATTATTATTTATTCATTATTATTGTGTAGTCAAAATATTGTTTAGCATTGTACTTTCTATATCTATTAATTTCATAATTTAACACCAAAATTAAATATCATAAATTGAATTATTTAATTTGATTGATTTTAAGAACAAGTTACATCACTCTTGAATAACCTATTCCCATCCCTATAATTTCCAAAAAGAGTTGAACATTTAGTGAACTTCACCTCTGAGTCATCCTATCCAATCCTAGTGTGCACTAGGGTTTTTTTTGATATTATTTCTATATTTTTGAATTGTTAAAAATTTATTGAAAAAATAAAATTATTTTAAAAATTCAGAGGAATAAATTAAGTTTATCAAAATGCATACATATTTTAGTTGTTCATTTTTTAATTACATCATGATAATAATTGATTATTGCATTTTATGCATGATGACATTAATCCCCATTTTACTTAAATGGAGTTAGTAAATTCATAAAAACCAAAAGAGGAAGATACAACAAGCTACACATACAAAGATCTCAATTTTGGACCTTATGAAACAATCAATTATGTATAAGTATATATTCTATGAAGCATTGTACAAAACCCAAGTACCAAGTGACATAATATTGGATTCTTTTATGAATATTATGCAATATCTAAGCTACAATGCCAATCTTATTACTTTTGATCATAAAGATTTTCAAAGGATGTTATTGATCAATACTTGACTTTATCCATATAAATTAATATTTACAATAAAGGAAACCAAAGTGAATACATGCAACATGTTTCATTGGTGAATAATATTAAAAATCATTCCAATGATGTTATTGATAAAATTTCACTTTTTGATTTATTACACAAGTCTCCCCCATACAAGGATATTCTCTTAAGAACATTACATATGACAACAATGCCAAGTATTATGGAGCCACCATATGTGGCCTCTGTATTGAACTTTGTCAAATGGACCAAGCATAATATTTACTTTGAAAATAAGGATTTACCACACTAACATGTAAATTAACATTTATTTCCTTTATCTATTAAAAAATATGTTCATTCAAACATGGACTCAAAGGTTAAAACATAAGCCAGAACACTAGTCAATAAAGTATCACAAAAACATATTCAACTTATCTTATCTAATGCACCTAAGAGACAATTTACATGATTCCTGTAATCTCTAGATTTGATACTTAAGAAGCTTGTGGAGTGTCATCTCATTTCTCTCCCTCTTCCTATAGAGGTTGATATGAGTCAACCTCTACCAAAAGGATATGATGCTAATACATATTATCACTATCATCAAGGCACCAAACATTCTACACATAGAAGTTACACTCTAAAACACAAGATACAAAATCTCATCAATAAGGAGAACCTTACCTTTGATGCTCATCCAAAATATTGAAGGTCACAACCTACCGACCATCAAATCCAAATGATATTTAACACTACATCACAAGATCACTCTAAGCAAACTCTATAAGTAACATGGCATATAATACACATCCTCCATCATATTAATGCCATCATTAGATGGAGCTATTAGCACACTTCAATGCAAAATATGTCATATAGTTCAAAGGTCTTTAATCACATTTTTTGGGATTCCATATGAACATCATTTATAACACACAAAGTTTGTTCCATGATAATTGATAATACAGCCTACTAAGGTTAATCATGTGAAAAATAGTAAGTAGTAGGCAATCCCCTTACCTAAGTGCCCTATACTTAAGAGGTATTCATTAGAGATTTATATTGGATTGTTATAGTCCTCATTCACACCTCCATGACATCCTACATTAGAACACCATATAAAAAAATGAGTAACAAGGCCCACTATTACATCAAGGAAATTACAACACACAAAAATTTAGGTTCCATGAACCCCCTACACATTTTATTTCTACTTTACCATGATAGAGTCCTATGAGACATACACAAAGTATCATAGATTCTACACATTTAGATTTGGCACATATATATGATCACTGGAAGCATGACTAATTTATTATACCATATTAAAAGTATAGAGCACCCTATGAACATCCCTTAGATGGGATCATCGACTAGCACTCTCTTTTCAAACATTCCAAAAAAAATAAAAAAATTCTAAAATTCTAAAAAAGTCAAATATTCCAAAAAAAATACACAAACATTCAAATAATTTAAAATACCAAAAATATTTAGCATTTCACATGTTTTCTAGCTTTTTCATATGTTGTTTACTTTATGTTTGTAGATAACATATCATTTTTATACACACATATTTTTCACAGGTACTTGAGTGCGATACAAGCATACATTAGATCCATGCTATCTCAAGAATGCATATGTTGGACCTTTCCTCTTCCATTATGATACACTACGTTGGGGGCATATTGATTCTATATGATCACAATTGACACAATTTCTATTATTTCATGATCATTTTCCATTATCTTACAAAGATTATATATCTTACACATTTCAATACTCATTTCTATATCTTACACAATGTATTTGATGTGTTATTTTACATGACATTTTACTAACACATGTATGTAGGGACTAATATCACATGATTATGCTAGTTTATTATCTCTCATTGCTTTATTAATTTACACTAAATTACTTGAGTGTAATTCCTTTTTGCTTTTTCATCTTGCTTTTGGAAAACTTAAACATGTTCTTTTGCTTTTTGTATATATTGCCCTGAGTGTTACTTGTTTCTTTGGTGTGAAGACATTTGCACATGTATTTCACTTGAGTGTGTGACATTTGAACATGCCCCTTGTTTGTGGTCTCCTTGGACCCCTCTTTGTGTTAGATTTGAGTACTCTTGCATGTGTGCTTGATTTTTTTTGATCTTGTTATCTTCTAGATGTTGCCATGATTCTTATAATGCATCTTAGGGCTTGTGATGTATGCATATTGTGAGCTTCATTGATAGATACACTTCTACATTACACTATTATATGCCTATCTACTATATTATTCACATATATACAACATAGTTGTCTTATCCTTTTGTGATAAGGTGATTATCACTTTTTGAAATCCCCTCACCTCAAAATGGAGGGGGGGGAATATCAATGGGGGAAGGTCATAAACTACATTAATACACATACATACAATTGATAGAATGAGTAAAATTTGATTTAGTTTACATAATTTACATGATTCAAATATTTATTTGGCATAAAATTATATGCATTGGGCACAAATTTGGGACATATGTTTTTAGATTTGTGATACATATTATTTACATGCTACAAATAATGTTATATTTTTACAAATACTTTATCTTGAGACATGTTTGAGGTGTACTTGCACCAAATTACAAATACAATTTCAATATACATATATTTATTCACTGACCTTACCAAGATGCACCATTTGGGATTTTATTAGTTGCATCATTTGGCTCATTTTTATTATTGTAATTGATCTTCCAAACCCTTGATGGAATTGGCACTGTGAATATATTATTATGGTTTGACATGGTTACACCATTTGGTTCAAGTGAGATTGGCTAAATTGGGTAAATTAGTTAGATTGGTTATACCTGAGTTGTGTGATTGAGATTTTGTGTTATCAATGAACTTGGAAAAATTAATCCTTATACCAAATTGGGGGCATGAACACCCTCCAATTCCCCTCTTCACATCTCCAAGGTTCAATTGTGAACCTCTCTCCAATGCTTCAATTAGGAATCATTTTTACCAAGATAAACGAATAAGGGGGAACATGGTTGCATCAACACATAGGCGTACTCCTTCCTTACTCTCTTTCTTTCAAGTATTTTCAAATAATTCAATTTTTAAATTATATGCACTAATTACACCTATAACATGCTCTTGGTTTCAAGTCATTCACATACTATAAATTCAAGTGGGCTCAAGCAAAGACAAGGTGTGTTCTACACACCAAAATACACAATCTTTCCTTTAACCTAGTAATTCCATCCTCATGCATCACTAGATTAAAATGGGACTAGGGGAGGGGTGGGGGAATGTATATGCTTAAATCTAGATTTATATGTTAAACTAGTCTTTTAAAATTAACAAATATATCTCAAGGATCTACCCTTCAGTTTGACCTTTCTTATAGCCAAAAAGCTCACACTCACAACCTCACTAGGTATACTTACTTAATTCTTGGTCTAATCCTAATTGTTCTTATTATATAGATCATTAATAACCACATAACACAAAATCTGATATATATCCTTCATATCCAGTTATAAAACCTCAATAACTATCCTCCATCTTGGATAATTGCATTCATGGTAGGACAACATTGTTAACACTACTATCCCTACTACAACACAAGTTTCCTTACCTTATAAACACTCAAGTTTACATATATTATGAAGCATATAAGTTAGCTTAAGAATGCCATTAATCCTTCCATGAGGATTATTTCAAAAGAGCTTGTATAAATATAACTCAAAGCCAATTTATTTAGACATCTAGAAATTACTAAGTAATCACACATTCAAGCTCAATCAATCAATTGCATAACTAATTTATTCTACCTTATTTATCCCTATTTTCATATCAAGCATATGAGCATTCATACTACAGGTATGAAACACTCAAAATATAGACCACGAGCCATATTTTTCAAGTTATGATTTAGATCACTACATGCATTATGACATAGTATATTTCACCCTTATGCACACATATTCCCACACATAGAATATAACTACATAAGTCTAAGACCCTTCTTAGAGTATTGACTAAGTAGGTAATTCTCATTGATAGAGGGGTATTTGAGGTTATCTCTACACCATGAGCCCCCTAACCCATTTTTATCAAGGTAACGTAACCTAAGGTAGATAGCTAGGATTTGAGCTACAAAAATTCATCAAGAGCCTATGCACAAGATCTAGATACATTAGAAAAAAGGTGACATAAAACCCAAAAACACCTAGGCAGTAACATCTTGATGCAATGAGCATTTCATACAAGATAGTTGCATTGAGATCTAGATAGTAGCATCAATGCAAGTGTCCACAAGGTAATGCAAGTGTCCAATAAGATAAAAATATCATTTCTAGAATTTGATGACTGGTTCTTAAACATCAGACAACCTATTTCCACACATGTACATCTCAAATCTATTTGCACATAATTTCATAAGCTAAGTATTGTTTCTTCTTTGTGATTGTGCAATCAAAATATTGTTTAGGATTGTACTTTATATATTTAGTATTTTCATAATGTAACACTAAAATTGACTATCTTAAACTGAATTATTTAATTGGTTTGATTTTAGGAATAGGTTACCTCATTGTTGAATAGCCTATTCCTCTGAACCCTATAATTGACAAAAAGGGTTAAACAACTTGAAAATACTAGAGACTCCCTTGATTCTCCTTATTGAAAATGCCTTAAATTTTTTTGTAAATATAAACATCTTAAGTTTGAATTAGGAAAATATTGGCATGCAAGCCAACCAAGGAAAAAATAAAAGAAGAAACAGTCATGGGTCCAAACATAGACAATAAGTGAAAGAGAATATAATGGCCCACAATAAGACAAAATATGGATTCAACGGTCTGCCAAATATGCATAAGACACGTTTAATGGTTATGAATGAACCATTAAATCCATTTAATGAATGAAAAAGATAGAGGACAAAGTAAAAAATGAAATAGGAGTCCTTCAAGATTTAAAAAACAAAAAATAGGAAAAAAGAACCATTATGGGACTACATGAAGAATAATAAAGAATAAAAGTAAACACATAAAAGTTCTAATGAGACCCTAATTCTAGCCAATGGTATATATGCACAAAATGACACTAAAAAACATTAAAATAAAAACCATTATACCAAAATTATGTGCCTACATAATGCCCCTAATTTGATGTGGGGATGTGATGTGTCAAAGTAAAAATAATAATAAATTGAATCACATACCTTAACTTACCTAGAAAATGAAGGATGAAACACTCAAAAGAACTTATATCCAAATTTTGATTATTTATCAAACTCTAACATACATTTAGGCAATGGCCATTTTCCCACAAGTAATCAATGTCATATGAAATCAATGCAAATATAATAATTTCAAAAATAAAATTTGAAATTGAGAATAAGAATAAACCCACATGTTTGAATGTGAACCATGTTACTGCAATTGATATAATAAAACCTTTTAACACTCAATCTAATTATAAATTTTAGAGTAAGTCCTAAAAACTCTTTTCTGCTTCTTAATCAGAGAAGTAGATATACGTCATCTAAACAATTATAGTGTCTTTACTTTGATCAAATTTTCTTAATTTGTTCAATCTTAATAAATATTTTTCTCAATCTCTAAAATATATTGTAATTTTGTTTCTCAACTTCACACATTTTTAAAAAACCTTGAAAATATCCTAAGTATGTCCCCCCCCTTTTGAGGTTAATGATTGAAAAATTTGTTCCCATAATCACTCATCTCAAAATAATGATTTAAATGCTTTATGTGTCACTACAAAATATAACCAAAACTTGGTGGTGATACAATGCAAAAATTTACAAGTGGAAGCTACTAGAGAACATCAATTTATTGTGGTTGGTTTAATCTAAGTGTAGCTTTGTGGATATAAGGGATGATAGAAGGGGAGATGGGCTCGAACATGATATTTCTTAGTGTTAGATTGAATGTCCAAATACTTGATGCATGTCCTTTGCATTAACACATTCTTCCTAGTGTTTTAGGATGGTGGTGAGGGCTCACTTTATTTTTTACTTTTTTTTTGTATCCTTCATGTCCATAGGATGGGATTAAAGTGTTTTACTAAATGATACTTTCATTTATACCTCTAGATAGCTTTCCTCTATTAGTTTGCCTATCAGGGACTCAGAGACAAGGGGGTTTGGTTAGTTTATTGTGGATGGATATTGACTATCTAACTAGGTTGATTTTACCTTTTATTGCTTCCACTCATGGTTCTTATTGTGGATCCTAGAATTTCCATGTTAAGTGTTCAACACTTTGACCCATTGATTTCTATCCTTGGATAATGAATTCTTATCTTTTTGTTCACTCTGGTTTGTGCATATAGATCCTCTTTTGATACTTGTCCATTGTCCACTGTGACATATTTGGGGGATGATTTATTGATTATGGGTTTTTTTGATCTTGATGGGTAAATCTATGACTCAAAGACAGTTTCATTAACCCCTCTCTTTTGGAAAAAAGAAGTTGAACTAGTGGACTACTTAGATGACCCAATAGCAAGGAGGACCATTTTTATAGAAAATATTTGGGGGAATTCTTTTCCTCACAGGGAAATCATGGGTTTTCCTAATTCATAGAAGCAAGAACATTATTATATCCTATAAACATCCTCTCTTTAGTTCAATTATTTGAATAGAGGTGTTGGTAACAATGTAGTGGATGATTTGGGGGTTTATTGGATGAAACTACTTATATAGGTCTTTAAGGGGTTATAATTCATCCATCCTATCAAATCATGGCTACCACTGGTCTAAAGGGAACCAAGTCTCCTTAGACATAGGGGCAAAAGGGGGGTTTTACAATCTACCAGCCCATTAAGAATCCTCCTTTGGTTTCTTTTGATATTTCTCTTTTACATCTAGAGTAACCAAGGAACCCTATTACTCATACTAGAGGTACCATTAGTATAGGGGATGATCTAACTTTGTAGCCACAAAATTAGTCCAACCTTGATTCTTCACTACTACTCTCTAGGGAGAGGAAGGACTCAAAATCCCGAAGAAAAATTTGGGGAGGAAAGGTAGGAAATGCATCAAGCTTAGAGGGAAAAAATTTCATCTTGTGCTTGGGGAAGATGTCAAGATGGATCAAGTATTGGATTTGGTGAATAATGCATTAATAGGGTGTTTTTTTAGGAGAAGAATCTCTCCCCAACACTAAATAAGTGGATGATTCAATACTGGCAACCACTTCTTGGTTACTCTCCTACCTCTCATATCCTTGTTAGGGGATGGCTCACCTTTGTCTTCAAATCCATGCAGGATGTCAATCTTATATTAGTATAAAGGTGGTTCTGGGGGACAACACCACTTACTCTAAAAAAGTGGATGCCATGTTTTAATCCATGAGTGGAGAAATCATGGACCCAATCGATTTGGGTTAAACTCTCGAGTCTTCCACTTGAACTCTGGAGCTTAGATATATCTAAGGTTATTGAAAACAACATTGGGACATATATTGATGTTGATGATAGATATAATAAGGAGTCTAATAGGATGATGGCCAAAATATTAGTTGATATAAAAAATTAGAAGGGATTAGAAGAGGATATTGACTTAGTATATGGACCCTAAACTCACACTCAAATCTTAGACTACATAGGTATTCCATTCATGTGTGGTAGATGCCCTGTTTATGGACATTTGGCCATAGACTGCCATCTTAGCTTCCCATAAAAATCTTAGAGGAGAAGGATGATCTCATCTCCTTAGCCAAAAATAATGAATCATTTTGTCAGCATTGACATTTTTATACCTCTTCAGATTGATAGTTTGGCAGATAATTTTCCATCCATTATTCCATCCATTATTCAATAGCCACTTATTCCACACTCACATATTTCTATATGGGGAGAGGATATCAATTTGATTAGGGGTGGCCCACAACTTAAGGATTTCCATTTAAATTCTATAGTGAATGAATCACATTGGGATGTGATGCTATTAGATCTGAACATTATTCAACACACTTCCTATCCTATGGAAAATCCTTACCATACAGTTAATTTTGGGGTGGATTTTAAGAATCTTATTCACATGCCTATGAAAGATTTCCCAAATACCAAGTACAATTTCCTTTGGTAGGGATAGGAATTGACTCTGAATCTTTTGAGATAAATTTTGTAGTCCATGTTGGTATGCCAGTGAATATTATTAACCAGTTGGGGGATAAGTAATTTATCAATGAGACCTATCATAAGGATAGTAAAAACAAGGCTACTCATTCTAAGATGAGCTCATAAAATTTAAATGTTGAATCTTCTTCCACTTCTAGTCAGTCGTGATATCCTATCAGATCTCAAGAAGTGGTTGAAGCCAAATTGGAGGTAGTATAGAAGGGGGGTTGGGTCTTTTCATGAGCCCAACTAATACATCTTCTAAGAAAGATAGACCAACTCTTATATCTAAAGCAATTAATACTGTAGCTTGGGAAATTCATCAGGGTATACAAAACACTATAATAGGGGCCCTTGGAGTGGGGACTGCCCCTTCATTTAATTAATTATGCTTATACTCTCCCTTAATATAAGAGGGTTGGGTAAAACCTCCAAAAAAATTGCTCTAAAGTGTCATATTCATTTGCACAAACCAAATATATTACTGATTCAAGAGACGAAGGATGTTGGGCATAAAGTCATAGAGGGACTTTCCAAAATTTTGAAGGATTGGCATTCTTGGCTTCTGATTCCAATGGTAGTTTTGGTGGGCTAGTTTTTGGTTGGAGAACCACCACAATGAGAATGGATAATTCTTTCTTTTTTCACTTGGGTATAAGGTTAGAAATACACTCTTTGGAGCTTGGAAAATCCTTCTCAGTGCTGAATATATATGGTCCTTATGAGGTGAGATTTTTTTATTGGGATGATTTTTTTCCCAAAATTTCTTGCTTATTGCTAATACTATTATTGGAGGTGATCTAAACTTTAGCACTAAACTTGCTGAGGTATGGGGGGTAGCAGCAAGAGTGGATCCACTCACTAATTAATTCTTACAAAAAATCAAGGACTTCAACTTAGTAAACATGGAACCTATTAAATTGATTCCTACATGGCAGAATATGAGAATTGGTGCTAACAATGTAGTTAATAGACTTGATATATTTTTAATATCACATCCACTTTTGCTTGGCTCTAATAGGATTAAATCATGGGTGTCGATGGGAGGTGATTTTATTCATCTCCCTATTTTGATGTAAATTAACAAAGAGGATCAAAAGCCACCTAGCCCATTTAAATTTAATTCATCTTGGCTCAAGGAACAAGATTTTATTAATCTTGTCCAGGAGTAGTGGGTGGTTTATGATGATTTCTCTTTGGAATCAGCTAGTCAACAATTCACCTCAAACCTTAAGAGAGTGAAAAAAGTTGTTACTTGTTGGGATACCAATAAAAGATAAGATATTTAAAGGGATCTATTAGCTCTATAAAACCAAATTGTTGATATTTATAGAATAGGTTATTCATAGGGTTTTGATGAAGGCATCAAAAGTAGGCTCAAGGTGATGGAATCAGAGCTGTGAGAACTTCTTGTGGATATCAAATCTCAGTGGTGGTTAAAAAGTAGAGCTCTTTGGCTTGAAAATAGTAATGAAAATACCATTTTTATTAAAGTTTCACCAATCAACACAAAAGGAAGATTACCATTTGGGAAATACAACATCTTAATGGATTTATTGTGTGGTCTTTCTATGGAATTGCTACATTAGGTGTATCACATTTTCATCAGTTATATCATGAATAAGATTAGGTGAACATAGCATAAATGATCAAAGTCACAACCTCTTTCCCTAAATTTGTCATGGAGGAGGATAATTTGAGTCTTCATGACCAGGGAAGAGCTTCTTGCTACATTGGCTACATTCTAAAAGGATAAAAGTCTGGGGCCTAATGGTTAGATAGATGAATTATATAGGGGTTTTTTGATCAGATTGGTGAGGATCTGCTCTATGTTATTGAGGAGTCTATGAGGGCTGGTAATATTCTTAGGGCCTTCAATTCCACATTCATTGATCTCATCCCCAAAAAGGACATACTAACCTTCTTTGCTAATTTTTGACCTATATCCTTATACAACTATATTTACAAGATTATCACCAAAATTATCTCCCTTAGGCTTTAAGGTATTCTTTCTGATTCCATCTCCATGGAGAAATTTGGTTCCTTATATGGGTACCTAATTCATGATGCAATTAGGGATGATCAAGAAGGAATTCATGCCATTAAAATGAAGAAGCTATTAATAGTGATTCTTATGTTGGATCTATCCAATGCTTTTGATAAAGTGAACTGGCTATACTTAAGACTACTTTAGATTCATTTGGGCTTCCATATTTAAATGGTGAACTAGAATATGGGATACCTATCTTTTATTTCATTTATATTCCTCATTAATGGCTCGACATCCTCATTTTCTAGCTCCTTGCATGGACTAAGGCAGGGTTGTCCCCTCTCCCCTTTACTATTCCTTATCATTACTAAAGGGTTGAGCATACCTCTTATTGAGGCCAAACATGGTGGTTTGATTACGGGGGTTAAGGTGAACCAATCCATCTTCCTTACTCACCTACTATTTGTGGATGATATACTTCTTTTTTGTAATGGCTCTTGATAGGATATCACTCAGATCAAGGAGTCTTTGGATCTTTTTTGTGTGGATTCAGGTATGAAACTAAATGTACAAAAGTCCAACATCTCATTCAATAACTTGGAGGCCTAATAGATTGGTTAGATCTTGGAAATATTCCCTTTTAAAATTATTGATCTTCAGGGAGGATTTAAGTACTTAGGGTTTCTTTTGAAACCAAAGTAATACAAGAAGATTTACTAGAATAGGCTAATAAAAAAGGTGGATAAGTGGATTTACTACTGGTGAAATCATTAGCTATCATTGGGAGGCAGACTCAACCTTATACAATCTATGCTTAAGGCTATCCTGATCTATTAACTCACATTAGCTCACATCCCCAAAGGAGTCCTTGATAAAATTCATAAAAAAAGTTTTAAATTCCTTTGGATGGGAAAAAAATAAAAGGATGGAATATCTCTGGTTAAATGGAAGGCCCTTGCCACTCCAAAGGCTATTGGGGGTTGGGGTTTAAAAGATATTCAACTCTTTAGTGAGGCACTTGTTACAAAAAGTCTTTGGAGACTTATTACAAAAGATGGTATTTGGAACTAAATTATTATCCAAAAGTACATCAAACCACTTAGTGTGCTTAAGTGGATTCGGTGTCCCAATAAACACTATCATAATGCTTCTATCATGTGGAAAGCTTCAATTTAGTTTTTTCCTATCATTGATAATTAGCTTATCTAGAAGGTGGGGCATGACACTAAAATCAAAGTTAGGATTGATCCTCAAGTGGGCTATAATGCTAATTACAAATTACATGAGGAGCTAATTATTATTTTGGAGAGGTATGGAATCTCTTTCTTATATCAGGATTTGGATCAAAAACTTACATCCCCTTGGAGATAGGGATGGAAAATTGCACATTTACTGGGATTAGATTGGGAGATCTATCAAACTTAGGATGCTTATGTTCAGAGACTGAAATGGAGTCATATTAGACTCAATGAGGATGCTGATGAGCTAGTTTGGTCCTTGAATCCAAAGCTTGGTGAATATTCTATGAAAATATGATATCAGTCTAAAATCCTTAATGTGCACCCAGAGGAGAGAAGGTGGTGGTGGAAACATATTTGGGTGATCAAAGCTCCACACAATTCTAAATTATTTATGTGGACTGCTTTAAGAAATAAAACTCTTACATGGGAGGTTCTTTAGAAAAGAAATTGGCATGGGCTAGGGAGATGTAATCTATGCTTCCAATGTCATTTATCATTATTTTGTTTATATTTTGGTTGAGATGGAGGATATTATTGGTTTTAAAGATATTTGGAATGGCCATACTATTGAGGAATGTCTTGAGAAGTGGTTTGATAGACATTAACTCAAACCATTCAGAGCTCTCCCACTAATTATCTCTTGGGGTATTTGGCTAGCAAGAAATTCATATTTATTTCAAGGCAAAAACATCCACATAATCCAATGTCTCTCCCAAATTGGACTCACCTTCAGGCATTTTAAACCAACCCAAAAAAACCTTGCCAACATATTCCCATACACCCCACCATTGATCACTCTACTGCTTGGGGATACTTTGACAGTGCTTGTCAAGGAACACCTCTTGTCTATGGTGCTAGGGGTATTTTTTATTTGACCCCCACTCAATCCATTCATTTAAAGGCTAGGTTGGGTATTGGAACTAATAATTTTGTTGACCTTACAGATTTAAACCTCTCATTAGGCTTGTTGTGATGCATAGAGTGAATTATTTGTAGATTTTTAGGGATTAGATGTTTGTGCTAAATTAGATGAAGGGGATCAACAAAATGGAAAATCTTATTCTCCTTCTAATATTCAATATTATTAACAACATGGTAGATTCCTTTGATGTTATATCTTATCTGCATATCTATAGGGAGCTTAACACTATTTCTAATTATCTTTCAAAGGAGGGGCTGTATTTGGATCTTGAGCTTTGGATCATCAATGAGTTTTATGAGAATGTTGATCCCTATTCTTAGTTCAAATCAGTTTTAGAGTTTTAATTCTATTGTGTTATTTATTTATTTGATACTGATGACTTTGGGCTACTCTTTGGTTTTTTCTAGGACTTAATTATGGTCTACATGGTTTTATATTGCTTGGCAAATAATAATGGCTAAGGATCCACATTTACTGGTTGTAGACTTATACTTGACATCTAAAATAATTTATATCTTCTTCTTTCTAGGTTTTTTGTAATGTTGTTATGTTTACATGGATTTCATGCACTCCATCACTAATGTTGCAACCATCGTGGCTCTATCTAATTGTCTAGAGACCCATGATTTATCTTCTAAATGATGTTATCAACTCTTCTAGATTTGACTTCTTCCTTTAGGATATTAATCTAAATGGCATATTATTTTGTGGGTCACTCCTCGATCTCCTTGATTTATTACTTTGTTTAGTTTTCCCTTGTGATGTTTCTCTTTTTGTGGGAGATGGATTCTCCACCTGTTTATTTTCTTATTCATTTTTATCCTAAAATGTTGTTGCATATTTGAAGTGTAACCTCTATTTTTATTAATATGATGTTACAATTTTTTCTAGGAAAAAAAAAATATAACCAAAACTTGATAAAATCCTTAGAAAAATCATACAAAACATACATATGTAACCAACGTAAAATATGAACTTGAAAGGTTTAATGGTAAGATATAAGTATAGGGAGCATGAAGGTTGAAATTGAAGACAAATCACATGCCCTAAAAATCACATGCCATACTATCCATAGTAAGAGAGATGGACAAATAATATATCTATGTTAAACCATATAAGATGGATAACATCATGTAATTCTTGATAGCTTTGTGCATCCTCATATGATGATGAGATAGTGCAGGTAAACTACATTCCCCCATGACTATTCCATATGCTCAAGATATACATGATAATAATTTTGAGGAGATAATGAAGGGTACAATTCCCCCTAATAGAAAGGTGAAGAAAGGCCAACTGACATGCCCCTAATATGAAAGGATATATTAATAGGTGTATCATATGTGAAAACCAATCATGTGACCAGGTGTACATAAGATAATGTCATGTCATGATATATAAGCAATGTAAAATTTATAGACACAAGAGTGTGAGAGGATCCTTAAAAAATATTTATCAATAAATCTTATGGTGAAAAGATGTGGTTACCATACCCCCAAAGGCAATGTATTGATACAAGTATTGGAGATTTATATTATTTTAATACCTCTAAATGGTAAGGTATATCATCAATAGATATCAAAATATGTGTGGGTACAATGTTCCCATAGGAAATAAGTAAAAATTTTAGTATGGAACAATGTCAAAATAGCATACAGTCCTTATCAACATAATATATAATAAATAAATAACTTATGAGGAACATGTGGGCACGATGCCCTCAAAGGTAGAGCAAAAGCTCATGTATGGAAATGCTGTAAGTGTATGATGTTCATTGGATTTTCCAAATTCTTTCATTCTAATTTGGATACTTAGTAGGCCCCTTTGCCAAGTTTTTATATAATTAAAAAGGGACCTAGCTGATTTAGTTTGAATTTTCCTTCATGTTTTTTATCCACATTTTTATTCTTTTGATTTTATTCTAGTACCAAGTCACCAATATGAAATTATCTTAATTTTATATTCTTTTTTAGGCCCTTTTATGTGATTTTTATAATTGTGTAATTGTGAAAAAATGCATGTGTGTCTCATATAGAAATTATAATTGATGTAATTATTTTTCTCTATATTGCTCATCATTGACAATGCATTTAAGAAATATGCATAGAAAAGGAAGATAAAGATAAAAAGGAAAAATTTCCATTGTAACATATACAATGGGAATAAGAGGTTTCCCTATCACTATCATAACACTCATAAGATAATCACATAAGACATAAATAGTCTAATTATGCCAATCCTGACTGTGTTTATCGACTATTACTTAAGATGTTCATAGTTGTCTTATTCCTTGATTCGGCTTAATCATTCCATTAGGGATAATAAAGAGTAGAGAATGTATGTTTAATCTTATATTTAGCATAAAATTTATATATTGTCTTATTCTTGAATGATGAATGATTGTCTGTAATGATTGCAAATGGGATTATGAAAATATAAATGATATGTATCATTATAAATATACATATATCATCACCTATGGTAAAATATTAAGGAATGGCCTCAACCCATTTTAAAAAATACTCAGTAGCCATAATAATGAACTTGTAAGCTTATAATGATGATGTATTTACTTTTCCCACTAGATGAAAACCCCAAATAGAAAAATGCAAAGGAAATATAATTATTTGTAATTATTGAGATGGTATGAGTCTTAAAATACTATGTCATTGGCATTGCTCACAGAATTTTGCATATTATTGACATTTGTGTTCCATAGAAGGATACTCATAATAATTTATAAGGCATTTCCCTTATCTCTATCATGAACCTCTTGGAAGGCTATTTTAGATTCATCATACCCAAGAAATCCAAGTGACTGACCATCAAATAAACACTCGAAAAAATCATCACTAATGATAACATATCAAATGGAATCTCTTCAATTTATTTTTGTTATTTTAAAAAAAAATCATAGGAATATTAGCATCTATTAAAAAGTTATACATGTTAGCATAACTCTTTGAGAAATTGGTGTCATTTTTAACAGTAAATACATCGAACCCATATAGAGATGGTAGTGAAACAATCGTCACTTGTAATCTCCTAATGGTAAGAATGACATGATAATTTATAATATTTATAGGGATAAGTGAAGCAACACTAACCATAATGTCATATTGGAGATTGTTTTTTCTAAGAATATTATTGATCTCAAATTCATTAAAGCAGACAATTAAACTATGGACTAGAATGTAATATGGCATTAGTTTCTCTCCCTTATTTTGGTAAGCACTTGTGACCTGATTAATGACAAGCTGAGAACTACTCAAAAATTTTATGGATTTTATCTTTAAATTACAAGTGACATGTAAGCCTAGAATTAAAGCCTCATATCATATGATATTTGTGCTACATGCAAAGTTGAATCAATATGCTAATGTCAAAATCTTACCATGGGGTATATGTAATACAATGTAAATTGTCTCACCCAAAACACACTTGGACCCATCAATGTACATGTTCCATGTATTCTTAGCATTGGTATACATAATAAACTCTTCCTAAAAATTATCATGCATGGGTCTATAATCTAATAAAGGAGATGTAGTAAGCTTATTAGTAATAAATTTCCCTTTCACTAATTTATATTGTATAAAATTGAGATAAAACTTTATGAATAGAATGACACACTTAGTTATGAATCTATATAAGTAAGGATTATAGATAACGTATCTCAAAGGATCAAACACGAGTCTCCATATCAAGCATGGAATGTCTAGTTTTATGTTTAGTGAAAATAACGAAGAAAAAATTTTCCATTGAGTTATATTTTTGTTCATAATCAACCAATTTGTGACTAATGTAATAAATATCTTTCTCTATTCTCATCATCTTATTGTGTTAATAATTTCCCCAAGGCATGTTCAGTGGTAGATATATATAGTAATAGTGGCATATTAGGAATAAGCGACATCAAGACCAATGGATTGGATAGATTTTGTTTAATTTCATGGAAAGCCTTTTGAAAATTTTCATCCCATTCAAATTTGATGCCTTTGCATAAAAATCAAAAAAGTGGTTGGCGTTTGTTTTGTAAATGAGCTATAAATCACCAAATGGCATGAATTGTTCCTTGTAAACTTCTTGTTTTAATCCCATAGGTGGTGTCATATCAATGATGGATTTTAATTTATTATGATTAACCTTAATACCATCCTAGGAGATGATAAAACCCACCAAAATTATATATTTAACAGCAAAAACACAATAAGAATTAATTGGATGTATTTTTGTAATCACTCAAATATTTTTTACAAGTGTTTATCATGGTTTTTATGCTTATTTAGTTTCCCCAAATTTTCATTAACTTAATCTAAAATAATGTTGTGCTTGTAATTATGAAATATGTGTAGCATAGACATTTGATAAGTATCACCAAAAATTTTGAGTCCAAAAAGCATGATTATATAAAAAAATGTGCCCCATGGTGTGGTGAAAGTCATTTTGAACTAATCAGTGGGATTTATATTAATCTAATTATAACTAAAAATTCATCCACAAAGGATAAAATATCATAACCAATGGTATAATATACAATCATATCAATATTGGGTAAAGGAAATTCATCCTTGGGACTTGTTCAAATCTCTAAAGTTGTTGTAGATGTGTATGCACCCCTCAAATTTTGTAACTAGGGTGGTGTTAGACATCCAGATGAATAATTGATGGGTAGGATAAACCCTACATATATATTTTTATATTTTATCTTCAAATAATAAAGAAAATTTATGATGCATATTTAAAATCTTTTGATTAACTAGTTTAATATCTATATTTACAATTAGATTATGAACCACGATGGATATATCACTATTATGCATATCAAAAGAAGCCCAATCAAATATTTCCAAAATTTATATCAAAAGGTATCTATGGTATTTATCTTCTTGTGATGTTTATAATTCTTTGATTAATACAACTATTCTACTTTATTTGGTTCTATAATTGAATTCCCTTATTTCTTCTTTAAGTAATGTGCATTGGTCCTCGATGAATCTAGACTATCTAGTGGGATGTCATCTTCAATAGGAGAAGGCTCACACTTACTAAAATAATTATGGTGACTAAGTTTGTGAGGTATTATTGATTTATTATGGAAATAATGTAAATCAACATAAGATCCGACATATTATTAAAGTGATTCATAAATTTAAAAAATGTCAAAAGCTAGTAGCTCAAGTGAAGAATCTTCATTAATTAAATGTGGATATTTAAGCTCTAAAGATGTAACATGAAAAAATTCATTCTAATGTGATGTAATAGACTTATAAAAGTGAGTATGTAAAGGTTTATATGCTGAAAAATAAAATTGATTTTAAACGTTAAGAATTATATTGTCTTATTAGAGATGGTTCTCTTTAGTTGTAGTGTTTGCACTATATAAAACCTAGTTTAAGTTGACAAGAAGTGGGAATTATTGGCTTGATAATATCTTGTTCATTTCTTCCTAACACCTTTTAAATACTAAAATTTGGACTTTGGTACTAGACATTGATAATATTCAAACATATTTACATTGCACGACTTGAGCACTCAAACAAGATCCTAATCTATTATTCTCTCAAAATTTCATGTTATCTTATGAGTCAACCCTTACATTATTTTATTACACACATACATGAATCTCACTATATATTTTAGACCTCTTAAATATCTTTTAGAAATACCTCTAGAATATTAGTTCAATTTGCATGTACACAGGTCAGCTTCACTAGATTCGGTCAGTATCACCAGTTGATACTCACCTGATTGGTTGATACTGACCACTCCAAACAACTAGTATTTTATAAAATCAAACATATCTTTAGGGTTAGCCCATTTTCCTAGCATCTCGATGGCATGAAAAATTATTTAGTTTGATCCATATATAAATAAATAAAGGCCTCATTCAAAAGGGACTTGCCACTTATATGATATACATATAAATAATACTACACACTGAGAAAATCTTCCCTATTCTTCCCAAATTGTAAATCTCTAAATAGGAGCAGTCACAAGCCAAGTTTGAATTAATTTAAATCCAAATGAAAATAAACATTGTCAAGTATCAAAGATAATCATTAGTTGCATGCATATAGCAAAGGAGAAAAATTATACACTTACATTATATAGGAGAACTATGTGTGGCTTGATTTCCCTCCTCAAAGTATTTGATACATAGGTAATGGTAATTCATAATATGGGGGTGATTTGGGATAGCTCAACCCATTAAAATTTCCCCCATTTTTAATTTTTCTTACCCTCACAAGCACACCTATGATTTTAAGGCAAAGGAGACTAATTTATGTACTTGTGCACATTATCAAGGTTTGGGATTAAAAACACATAAAAAGTAGAGACAGCCATAGGCGATCATACAATCAATATACCCTAATTCTATGTAGATCATTATCAACTAGAAGGTTAATACCAACCAATGATACTAACCCAAATTTTTAGAATTGACCCAATGTAGATAGAGAATTAGCTCTAAAATTGAACAAACCACAAACTTGATTTTTCCTTCTAAAATATAATCATAGTCAAATAGTTAACCAAAAAATCTAAGTACCTTGATTTCTTTAGTACTTTCTATATTTAGCATATGACACTATTTAAATTAGAAGAAATAATCTCAATCTTTTACATTGAAATGTATGATTGAATGCCATATATTAATAACTAAATTACATTTCAAAGTTATATCTTAATTAGATTAATATTACCCATTAATCCAAATTAGGGTAAAACAAATTGGTGAACCCATACACATTGATCGAACCATCCTTCCAAGGTTTTGAAATTTCATTTTTGATTTCCTTATAGATTTTTTTTTTAGATTTTTTATTCTAGGGATTCATGATCTAATTTTGTATTTCTCCACATAAATAATATTTTCACCTTTGGGCTTGTCCTTTCATTAGGGTTTGCTCTATTAGGGTTATTCCTTGATTGGTTGATATTTGGTATCAAAATAACTTTATTTATCAAATGCTTTAAGGTTTTTTTATCTTCATATTGAGTAAATGAAAAACTTTTTTTTTCCAAAATACTATACAAATTTTATGGAATTTATAATTTAATTTTTTTATAGTAAATTTAGCTTAGAAGAAGAATGGTGTACCTATTTTAAAATTAATTCCTAGGTTTTCTCTATCTATTAGTTTTATCAAAATCCTATTTTAAATTGTGAAAATTATTCATGGTTATCTTAGAATGGTCGGTTCTTAATTTCCTACCATCGATTCTTCTATTATTCCTTCTACCTTTACTCAAGTTGTTGATAATTACTTTCCCTCTAAATATTTCCAAGTTATCATTATATCAAGAGTTAAGGTGACCCATACTATAGTACAAAATAGAGGTTATATAAATGTTCGTCCTCATCCTCAACCACCTCCCACAAATCCTTTTAATGGAATTTGCATTCATATTCATTCAAAAGTACCTAAGGCTTAACAAAGTATTCACTGGGATATTTGGATCAACTGAATAAAAGGTTCAAAATTAAGAGATGAGCACAAGTATATGCATTACTATGAGCAAGAAATGAATATAAGAAATATTTTACAAGATATAATCAATCCATAGGAGCTCATGAATAGCTCAATATATTAGATGTACAAATAGGGAATGAAATGTGTAACTCCCCCATGAAGGTAGGTCAACTTTCCTAAGAATAGAGTGTAACTCCCATACCTAGAATATCCAGTCAAGAGTAAATCCATCTAGCTAATAATGAGTTAAACATGTAACTCCTACGATAATTTACACCTAAGAAATCATATCCCACAAGTGTAGGGAAACTCCAAGTGAGGTGGATAAACCCATGTGGCATGTGTAGGAAATAATACACAATACAATAAATACAAGGAAAATAAACACTCTACACTAACAACCCCCCATAAGTGTAGCTTAGATGGGTAAAAAGAAATGGGTTTCAATAACTAGGTTTGATGAAGCACCCAAGTACAAATAAAATCTCATAAAGATGAGTAAAGGAGAAAATAATTAGGGAAAACTCCACCCTCCCCCCCCCCGCCCCCACAAAAGAGAAAAAAGACCCTCGCAAGAAATGGAGAGAGAAGAATAAGAGAGGGATAAAAAGCAGCACTAGAAGTTACAACTACATGTAGCCACTACATATCATGCAAAATATAGTGGATATGTGCCTCCATAATGAAGAGAGATAGGGTAAATATGGAATTTCACATGATGAATGCTTTAGTAGGTCCATATGCAAAAAATGATGTCTCTTACTTTAGGAATAAATATACCCTAAGATATCAAACTACTAAATTCCCACTCAAGTGGAATGCACGTAGGAATCATGATGTAAAACTTTGTAAAATGCTCAAATGTCTCCAAGATTATGCTCAAATGTGTCAAAATTTGATCAAAAATCTTAGGCCTAATTGTATAATATGGAAATAAGGAAGCATAAAATGAAGGGGAGAGAGTAGGAGGGTTTGTAAGTACCCTCACTACATCCAAAGAAGAATATGCAACTCGAACAAAGCTATCATCAAAGATACTAATGTATTTCCTCATTGGTTTCATCTAGATCTAAAATGTGAGACTCTATAAACAAAGAAGAGATGTTTCATACAAAAATGTCTCAATAAGGTGGATTTATAATACATACATAATCATGCTATAAAGAATCATTGTAAAACTCACAAAGGAGTAACTTTGAACTTTTTAGTAGTAATAGGGGTAGGTGGAATCTTAGTGTGAACACTAGTCTATCAATATTATAATGCAAGATTCCTCAACCATAGATGGGGTATATGAAGGAGGATAAAGATTTATATCATCCACATGTGAATGGTCTTCTAAGAAAGAATCACTCTCAAATGAAGAATCAACATCTCCACACAATTTTTGGATGAAGGTCCAAGTAGTGAAAGGGAATTCAATGTAATAAATTTGATACAAAATATCCTTAGAAAAAATGATAAATATTAGTTTGTATACCATGTCATTTTTTTAAACCATGCATGTTTATGTTCATCATTTCTTGGCTCAAGAATGAGTCCATGGAGATAGGGAAATATATCATGCTCCAGGTAATGATTTTTTATCCCATTTCTCAAAGATAAATAGTTCTCTAAATTTAACCTCACAACAAAAATACCAAAATCCATTAAGATTCCCCCATAATGTTGAAAACACAATGCACGCTCAAAAATATGTCAGTCACAATTGAGAATGCATCATGAGCAATCAATACATGAATATAAAAAAATAAGTGATTTGAAAATATATGAAGAGGATTTCAAGTTCAATTGATAATTCATTCATTTAAAAATATATATAATACATATAAAATGTTATCATGATGGGATCTAACCACTTTTCAAATGAAACCTCACCCTTCAGTGTTTGACACTTGAAAGAAAGTACATTAGAAGTACTGAATAAGGGATAATGATGTGGGCATCTATGGGTGGTAGCTCCTTGCAGAGTTAAGGTGTAGAGCCCATTATGGGGTTTGGGGGCAAATTCCCAAACAAATTCCCTTGCGTGTCTCTTGGAATTACCATTTTTTTTCCAAATTTAACCCAAAAATGCCCCTGAATAGAATTAGATTTGATCAAAACTCCCCCAATTTTGGAAGTTTATAATTTTAATGTGATTAGAATATAAATGGAACCCATGGATAGGGCATAGAAAATCATGCACATTTGAACAAAATGACACTCAATTATCCTATCATTAATGGCCCAAATTAATTAAAATTACACAAGATTTAAATGATCTAAGGGTTAAAAATTAGATATAGCCTTACATATAGGGGTTAAAATCAAACTAGTGATCTCTCCAAGGTAATTTAAAGTATTAACCAAACCTTATATGCATTTACAAGGAAGGAAAACATATTTAACCTATTTTGAATCAAGCTATTTTTTTTAAATAATTAAATATGCAATATTTTCAAAAAACTTTTAAAGAAAATATTATTGACTTAGATTTTAAAGGATGAAGCTAAGGCATTTCCATGGGAGAAACTAGACCATGGATCATGTTTTTATTCACCAAGGGTAATGTATGGGAGGTTTTATCTTTAATGACTGGGCTTAAGATATCCCAAGACTTTTTGACATGGTTACAGGTCGTGGGAGGATTCTAAAAAATGTTGTAGGCCATGGAAACTACTTTGTTGGGATATGGGAAGGTCAAAATTCCTTCATATAGAGAGCATGAATATGTTGTAGGCTATAGGAAGATGAAAACACCAACAGACAAATCATAATCTGCGTGAGGATTGGTTTTTCCCTTTATAGATTTTGGGAGCATAAATAGGTTGTGTGAGGACTAGTTTATCCCTTTGAAAGCCATGGGAGCTTAAGCAAGATTGGATTATCAATTGTATGAAATGGGAGCTCAACAAGGATTTTAATTAGTCATGCTATTATATAAAAAATCCCACATTTCCTTCTTGAAACATAGTTAATGTAAACCATGCGTGACAAGCCATGACTAGGTTGAAGGAGTAGATAGGCCATCGAGTAGCCATATGGAGGTTAGTCATGTCGAATAGAGATAAGGCTTAGAGATTTAACATAAAAGGGATGAAAAAATAATATCTAACCCTCTTTATATATTTTAAACACTAAAATTAATAGAGCTAAAAAAACAAAGACCCAATATTCCCTTAAATTCAGAAAAAAACTTAATACAATAAAAAAATGTGTTATAAATAGCTAACAAAAAAATAATGATATTCATATACCATAATGGTACTTTGACCAAGATCTCTAGATCAACTGAATGTAAAAATCACAAGTAAGAGATAATCACAAGCTTAAGTGTTATTGTCAAAAAGAAATGGATATGAAAAATATTGCACAAGATAGAATCAATCCACACTAGCTCATGAATAATTCAATATCTAAAATTTTACAAATAGGGAGTGAAATGTTGAACCCCCCTATGAAAGTAGGTCAAATTTTCTAAGAATAGAGTGTAACTCTCATACCTAAAATAACTGGTCAAGAGTAACTCTATCTAGCTAATAATGAGCCAAACATGTAACCCCTATGATAATGTACACCTAAGCAAGCATATCCCACAAGTGTAGATAAACTCCAAGTGAGATGGAATAACCCATGTGGAATGTATATGAAATAATCCAAAATTTAATAAATATGAGGAAAATAAACACCCTACACTAACAAGGCTTGTACTTATGAATCCCTTTAAGACCAGATTATCACTATGATAATGATTGTCACTATGAGAATGCCCATTGAGGAGTTACAAAATCAAGATTGATATTTCAGTTTAAAGATCAAATCAATTGAAATTAAGATCACATATAAAAATAATCTAGAACATGCTAGTGTCAATCATATATCTACATCTCTATCCAAATATTTCATGCTTAAAAATACTTCATCAAAATAATGGAAGCCAACACATGATACATCTATAACTAATGATTAAAAAATTGTACATTAGCTTAATAAGAGTTCAAGTGAGGTACTAAGTGAAATTATTCAAAAAAATTTGATCACATTACTTCATATGCATCCTCTAATGAAATCAAAATACTATTTTTCATATCATAGAATTCATGGACATCATATAGACAACTGTTAGGTTTTAAAGAGTAAAATACAAAGTTTAATGGATAGTTGTGATCCTATACTAGATAAATCAATAAAACCACCACCTAATGCAATAAAAATTCCTACAATCAAGCAACCTACTCACATTATGATTTCATCTCTTAATGAACAATTATAAAAATAAAAAAGGAACAACTAGAGAAATAAATGTTACATAAGGAAAAATTAAAACAAGAGAAGTTACAAATGAAATAGTTCAAACAAAAAAATTTACGAAGGGAATAATTAGACAAGCAAAGGTTACAGAGGGAACATATTGAAAAGGAAAGGTTGTAAAAGTCAAAATCTAAACCAAAAAAACTAAAAAATGAACAATTAGAATAAAAAATGTTATAAAGGGAACAATTAGATAAGCAAAGGTTACGAAGGGAATGAACTGAAAATGAAATGTTACAAAAGGAAAAATTAGAACAAGAAAGGTTGTACAAGTTACACCAAGAGAAGTTACATCAAGAGAAGTTAGTAAAAGAGAATATATAAAATCAAACTCAAGATAAGCAAGAAAACATCCTTAAAAATGGGTTTCTCACAGAGGAAAATAATAAGTAAGCTATACTTAAAAAGGCTAATGTCATAAGTGTAGTTCCAAATATGAAAACTAAAAGGCCTTCCTCATATCAATAACATTTCATAAACATCACTAACATATATGGAAATAAGTGAAACAATTTAAAGTTTATGGAATACCATGAACATAATTTATGTACTACACCATTTATTATATCTCATAGATATCCCTTCAACACATAGATCATACTACTACATCTATTACATGTTTGTGATGAATCAAGTTAACTGTAATTTTTGACTCAAAAGTTTGTTGTCTTAGATTCAAAATTATTCCTGATATAGGCACATACAATATTTTTCTAGGAGGATCATGGTTAAAGTTAATGGGGGCACTGATTAATAAAAGTAAAGTTTGCATTACATTTGATCACAAAGGTAAGGTTAAATCCATTTCAAGAAAGGGTTAATCTTTAGAGAAAGAAAATGAGAGTGAATTTATTTATTTGATTACTACTCATGATACAAATTATATACATACATAGATATGTATATACATACATACATAACACACACACACACACACATATAATGGAGAGAATAAAGACTTCGGTGGTGGCTAGGTCATCTCAAAAATGGTTGTATGTGTATGAATTCTAGTCTATGGTGATCAAGACATTACTAGTAGAGGGAAAAATAGAACATTACAATCATTCTACCCATGTATATAGGTTTTCAAAGGCATTACATGCATGAAGAGGGATGATTTGGGGGATTAAGATTTATTTTATGTATAAACCACATCTCTCTCTACTAAAGGGAAAGTCAATCCTCCACTCAGTGATGACAGTCGAGGTTATCTATGATCCATGGTGAATAGTGGAGAGTGGCTCAGCATAGGAAAATATTTGGATTAGGGGAACCATGATGAAGGGATAGTGAATTGGTCACAAGCCTTAAATGCTTCCAATATGTTTGATAAAATGCCAATGTTGGGAAGCCCTTTGGTATAGAGGGAAAGCTACTAGATATTGTTATGATCTATCAAGGGGAATACACTATGTCTTTGGGTTGATGGGACTAATAGTGTGTAGGATTTAAAATATCAAATTATAATAACCATTGGTACCCTAGATGCCCATCAATGTCTCATACATAGAGGCAAAGATCTAAAGAATCAAAATTCATTGAATGTGCATGATATTACAAATGTCTCCCTAATATCTATGGCTATTTGAATGCATGGTGGCTTCATTGTCTCTAGGAATAATTCATCATTAATATACAAGGATGTTGCAAAATATTTTACCGTAGGGGGAATTTTAAAGATGTTGTCAAGAACTTTGCTACCAAATCAGGAAACCAGAAAGTGCATCCCATATCCAAAACCTACATTATGGAATGATCAAAGGAGGTGCCATAAGTGGAAGTTTTAGAGGAAGAAGTGATAAAGTACAAACATAATCTAGAAAAGGAGGCTATCATCTATAGATTTAATGGTTTTTGGCCAAATACAGAGGCTTTATTTTAGTGGTTATACACTACCTAGTCTAAATAATGTGAAATCTCCCTATACTCCAAGGGATTATTTATTGTACATTTTTTTGATGAAAATACTTACCAAAGAGTATTATCAGAAGGTCCATGGTTATGGGGCACAATGGGCCTTTACTTCACACTATGGTTTCTATAATTTGATCAAGTTCCCACTTAATCACTATTATGCCTACTTGGGTAAGGGTACCAAACCTCCCTCTTTATCTCATCACTACTTTTAAAAAGCTAGGGGATCGACTAGGTAAGTTCATCAAAGCTGATTATGAGTGAATGGAGGTAAGTTTGTGCACATACACTCATATTTGTGTGGAAATAGACCTAAGTAAAGGTCTAATAGAAAAAATGATTATCAAATATGGAGATCTATAACATATATAGTTAATGGACTTTAAGAACATTACCTTTTGATGCTGCATCTACAAGCTTATAAGACATCTACATACTACTTGCCCTCAAGGTCAAAAAAATACACCAAAAAATAAAGGGATGAAATCAACATCCATGTGATGGTCCATACCAGTACAAGAAGAAGATGAAATAGAAGAACATGAACTAGATGAGGAAGGTCAGAATAAAAAAGATATAAAAGAGCAAAAATGAAGAGAGCTAAATACACGTGATCAAGACATTTACCTCACTAAAGGAAGAAAAGGAACAAGGGATCCAAAAATGGAATAAAAAATATGTGGGATCACCCCAAGAGGTATGAAATGAGCCCATGAAATAGAAAGCTCTGATTCTGATAAAGAATTAACAACCTACAAATACCCAAATTAGTTGGGTAATAACTCAATCCCAGAAATTAAGAATACAGATTTGTAAATTGCCATAGTGGAGCCAAAAAAAAAGGTATGGCAGGAGGTAAAGAGAAAAAAGGGCAAAAAAGATAGGGTAGAAGACTATTTTGGTTCTTCATCTCTACAATGTCTTGGCCTTTGATTTCCAATGCTGGTTTTTTTCTTTCACTTATGTTGTATCCCCCTCTTCATGGGATATCATATCATCAGGTCAAGACTTTTATCTCCCTGTACTTTTGACTGAGATACTTGCCTATTTTCTCTCTTTTCCATCATCTATTGGCATTAAGGTTGTATATTTTCACCACTTTCTTGGAATACAAGATATCAATTTTTTTTTTGAAATACACACACACACACACACACACACACACACACACACACACACACACACACACACACACACACACACACACACACACACACACACACACACACACACACATGATACACTTGTTTATAAATGTTGTGTGAAAGATACCAAATGTATTTTCAATCATACCAACATGAGTGTTTCAAATAATATAGTATCATAAGTGCAAGATCATAATTTAATAACACATGAGGTTCCATATTCTCCACATTTATTACTTTTAAGTTGTTGGAATGATTCCTTGGATTAGTTTGTACATAGTTTTATGATACTTGCCTGATTACTCATCCATTATACTCTTTTATTTTGACATATATGAGATCATATGTTGTTACATTGACCAATATTAATTGACTCTATTTTCACATGGCCCTTTCCCCTTGATTTATATTCTGATATGGGCATCCATGACACATCCTGCAATGATTCTAGTGCACATATTTTGTGGCATTCTACTTTCTCACCTTTACATATTGAATATTTGTACATATTTTGTGGCCTCAATTGAGATTACATGATCATATACATTTATATCCACATATTACATGAGGACACATTGATTCTTTCCCATTGAGGGCATGATGATACTTATTTCTAGATATACTCTTGAGATATATTGTTGTGATTCACATATACAATTAGGACATATTGCTTGTTATCACTTTCTCCATGTAGCCATGTTATCACACTTAGTACACATTATGCCTTGAAAAATGTTTCATTTTTTTTGGATCCATCCCATTATTCTATTTTCACAACCATTAACACTAGGAAACATTTTTACAAATCCTAAATATTCTAAAACTATAATAAAATAAAATTATCAAGCAAATTAAAAAAACATTCAAAATATTACAAAAATCCATGAACATGACATGATTATTAGATTACACTATTTTCATAAGTTACTTATCACATGTTTGTTAGATGACATATTATTTACACACACACATGTATTTCATGGTATATGAATGTTATGTAGGATATACATGTTACACTTGGACATACAATTTTTGCACTTCCCTCTACCCTATGGCCATGTCGATAATGGGGACATCTTATTACAAAAGTTTCACTAATACAAATTTTATCTTTATATAACCTTTGTACCATGTTAAGATACTTATATTTCTTACACATGCCTTGTTATTTACTTAAATATTACACAATAATACATGGATATGATATTTACTATGACATGATATTGATACATATGGATGGTGTAGACTAGTTACTTATTCTATGATCCATTTATGTTGTTATTATATTACATGATAGGCTATTTTGTGCTTGAATATTGTGTCTAGCCCATGGGCCTTACTTGATGTGACATCCTTGATGTCCCTTAATTTCAACATTTTAATGTCCCCATGTGTGTGGCCCTTCGGCTTATGTGTGACACTAACACTTGTTCTTATTGAGCCTAATAACATTTACTGGTGCCATAATCTATATATTACACTTTTACTATGTAGTATTATTCAAATATCCTACATGCTTCATTGATACATTTATCTAGACATGACACTTACATGCTCGTAATTACATATGTTATATAAATGCCTTAATCTATATATCAATTACTATTATTACATATTCTCCACTTGTTCACATGATATTACATGATGTTATCTTTATATATTACATGATATAGTTAACTATTTTTTTGAGATGAGTGACTTACATGATACATTTATCATCTCAAAAGGGGTAAATTATAATGGGCTTATCATAGAGACATAAGACTCCATGAGTATAAAATTAAATTAGAGTACCTATTTTATAGATTTAGAATAGTTTATATATCAGATGGTTCAAATACATGATATATATTAGCACATTAATATAGATTATAAGAGCATATGCCATGCATATGAACTCACTTTATAGACACTTGAGCATAGATCCATACACACTTTGGTACATATGCATAGGCATATAAATAACAATTTATAATAACATAAATTATAGGTCTTTACATATACATACATTTGAGATATATATTCTCATAATAGCATATTGATGTATAACTTTTTATCTCAGTTGGTAAAAATTTAGGGGGCATGATACTAGTTCATGCACACATACACAATATCACAATTACAATTTAATAAAAAATAGTCATCATTCCACTTCACACTTATCAAATCTCTATTCATGATGGGGGCTTGAATATTGTTCATTCTCTTTTGATCATGCATTATATTTATACATTGATCAAAACTATACAATCAAACATGTGCTCATAATGGGGGTATAAAAATTACTCATTCCCTTTCGATCATACATTTTTATTTACATGGAATGAACTTGAACTAGCTTGAATGAAACATTAAAATTAAATCTACAAGCCATCAACATTGGTTGATTCAATTTCTTTGAGTGAACCTGGCTTGATGGTTCTCTCTTTACCTATGTATTTATTTGGGTTAGTGCATTGCGTAATTATCCCCACATTCATGAAGGTTGGGGCATGTTTCCTTACCAACCCAATAACCTACATTGTTACATAAATTTGGGGCATAAACATCCCAACTCTCCATATGATTCAAAAATAAATCATAAATCTCTCCAATGCTTCAAAAAATAAGTATCATCTCTAAGAAGTTGTAAGGGAAACATGGTTTTTGACCAACACATAGGTATAATCTAACACTTGTTTCTTTAAAAATTTAATAAAAAAAAGTTTCAAATTAAAATAGTAAATTTATGGACAATGATTACATATGATTTTAGGTTTTACTATTGAGTGACCTTCAAATCAAAGACAATGTGTCTTGTATAAACTCAAGTAAATTTTATCTATTTACTCTAATACTAGATTAAAAGGGAGGTATTTATAGATACATTTACCATATGTGACTTGAGCACTCAAATGAGGTCCTAATCTGACATTATCTCACACTTGCATTCTATCTTATGAGTTAACCCTTAGATTTTTTTGTTACATACATATAATAATATCATAATATATTTCAAACCTACTAAATATCATGCACATACATCTATAGACTCTCAGTTTAGTCTGCTTGTACATAGGTCTATAACGCTAGATTCACTCAATAATTCTAGTCGATATTGACCCATTCCTAACAATGACTATTTTATAAAATCAAACCTCTCCTTAGGGTCAACCCATTTTCGTAGTGTGTGAGTGGCATGAAAAAATAGTCAATTGGATCCATATATAAATAAATTAAGGTCTCATTCAAGAGGGACTTGGAACTTATTTATTAAACATATATATGGTATTGCACATTGAGAAAATATGCCCTATTCTTCCCAAATTGCATTTTTATCACTAGGAGTAGTCAAAATCCAAATCTAAAGCACTTAAAATCAAAGTCAAATCAATCATTGTCAAGTATCAAAGATAATAATTAGTTATATGCATATAATGAATGATAAAAAATATATAATCACACTAGGTGGGAAAATTACAAGTGGTTTGATTTCCCTCCTCAGAGTAGTAGATATGTAGGTAGTGGTTAATCATCAAACAAAGATGATTTGGGTTAGCTTAACCCGTTTTAATTTCCACAAATTTTTTATATTTATAACCCTCACAAGAACACCTAAGGTTTCAAGGAAAAGGAGAGTAATTTATAGAGTTGTGCACACCATCAGGGTTCAGGATCACAAACATATAAAAAGTAGAGATAGTCCCAAGTGACCGTATAATTATCATTCCCTACTTATGCATAGGTCATTACTGACCAACATGCCAATATCAAGTGGTGATACTAAGCTGATAAGTGGAACCAACCCAACACATATAGATAATCAGTTCCATAACCAAATGAAACACATACCTTCTTCATCCTAATTTTCACTTCAAAATATAGTCAAAGTTATACAATCAACCATAAAATCTAAGTATCTTTATTTATTTAGCATTTTATATATTTATCATATGATACTTGTCAAAAATGATTAATGAATCTCAATCTTTTACATTTGGATGTATGCTTGAATGTCATATCTTAGTCTTTGAATTACATTTCAAAAATCTATGATAATCATATTAATCTTACTCATTAATCCAAATTAGGGTAAAACACTGCTACCATTATTTCCCATGGTCTTTGTGTAAGTTCAGCCTTTTCCATGTTGTTCTAAGTTATTTTTAGGTTGGACCACTAGATTTATTTGATTGATTGGTATTAAAACATCTATATGTCATATGATGTGTTCCCTTATCTGTGGAATGTGGTATGTCATTAAGCATGGAATAGGGGAAAGGTCACCCATATTATTGAGGATTACAATATAAGTGTCCAATAAAAAATATATGGATGCCATCCCTATGTTTTCTAGGTCCAAATGGTGTAAAATTAAGCTTTACTAAGTGCTTATTTATGCTATTAGGTTTATAATCATTATATTCATTATCATTATGAATATAATTGTTATCATTGGTCTTATTAGATTTACCCACATCTTATGTATGCATTCATTATATATGGATAGAATTTTGAGGTGCCATGATCTTTGGTTGATGTATATTGAGGCAGGGAATAATAATTTTCGTGGGTCCTACATGTTTATAGTACCAAAAGGGGATATAGTCTATAAAATAAGTGTAAATGTAGACCTATTGTAATTTTTCTAAGACTCTATGTAATATAGAGGAAAAAAAACTCATAACATGGATCCAAGGTCTACCAAGCAAATGATTGTAGCTAAATTCATTATCTATTTCTTGACATTTTGTAGGTAGCATTTTATGCCCCATAGTTATGTTCAATATAGTTGTTACTAAAGGGCTCAATGGTTGATTGTCTAATCCTTTGATGACCATATCTAAAGGTGTAAGATACTTATGATAAATACCAAGTACATTATATAAGGCCTCACCACATATGATTAAACCTTTGATATTATCTACATGATCTTCTTGATTCTTGAGTGGTTGATTTTAACTTGAATATACAAGGAAGGTATCTATCAATACTATCTTTACAGGGAAAATACTTTAAATCTAAGGAGATGAAGTATTAAATATTTGTATATTTTTAAAATTAAAGTAAAATAGGTTGGTTTAGTATTACTTGGTAGAGTAACATCACATAATGTCTTTCAAAATAGTTGACTACATAATAAATTCTAGGATAAAGACCTTGGCTCAAGTATTTTAAAGTTATTTCAAAAGGTCATAAGGATTAGGTGATTGAATCGAAATATTATAAGGATTGTCTAGGGGGGTAATTAAAGGCTTGAATAGGGGTATTTTACTTTACTCCACCTTGATAAATAGAATGAGAGACTATGACATTGTGTGCCCTACCTCTCTGGATTGTTACAACATCTGTCTCATAGTGAATCACCATATAATAAACACAAAAGGTCCATCACTAAAATTAAGGAAAGAAAAGTTATCAAGTGCTAAGGTATCAACACATAAAGCATTACAAAAAACATTATTTTGTTTCAATCCATAATATATTATTACATTATATATGTGAGGTGACAAACACCCAAACAATAATAAAAATTTGTATAACAACCATATGAATAAGTCTAAAAACAAGTGAAGATTAAATACCCCTTATGCCTTTTAAAAAAGTGAATGTGACTTGTAAATATGATCTATGCATGAGATAAAAAAACCCAAGCCTAAACGCAAGACACTAATGGAAATAAAAGTAAGGCTAAACATAGTCATCATGATTCAATCCAATTAAAGCCTAATAATAAGGCACACGTGAGGAGAGGGTTTGTATGAAGCCATAAATAAATAAGAAATTATAACCAAATAATATCTAAAAACAAAATATTAAATTCTAGATAAACCTTGAAATGTGTATGTGTTTAAAGAAGGTGTATGCACCAATTTCTAAAAGGTGGGTATAAATCTAAAATTAGAAATAGGTAAAATGAAATCTAGGGTTTGATAAATGGATGTGAATAAGATGCAAATTTAAAAATCAAATATTAGAGTGTGATATCAAACTTGAAAACCTTGGGGGAAATCTTATAAAATAATTCATTCAAAGAATGAAGGGGTTCACCAAGATATTTTAACTAAAATATGATTTAGGGATAATTATTGTATGCATAAATAATTAGAACTAAAAAATGGGCTAGATTTAACAAATATTAGTTTAAATAATAACCATACCTATAAAATACATGTAAAATAGAAATAAATAAAACATGCAATAGATTTAATAATCCAAAATCAATGAAATGTTGAGGAGATAAGAATTTGATAAACTTAGACATAATATTAGGATTTTGAGATTAGATCAATGATTTCAAAGTGAATGTATAACTCTATGTCAAATATAGAAGTCACACTCACAAAGGACATATTCAAAAATTCATTTTAAAATGTTGAATCTACCTTGTGTGGAATCAAAAGATCATTGAATTTATAACTGATGGAGCACTGAATCTATTTTTGATCCCAAGTCCATCTTGCATGATTTTTCAAGTTCTTAAAATTTAGGCATGTGCTTTATCAGATGCTAAGCATGTATAGATGTTAACTTCATTATTTTATTGGGAAAAAATGTTTGTTTGATTTTTTAATTTTTACTTGACATAATTCACCACAAAATCTTGAAATATGAGTATATAAAATAAATGGTTAGCTAGTTGGAAGAACCTCATTAAAGAGTTGTAGCTATATATCATGCATGTAAAAAATCATATCCAATGTAATTATAGGATAGTGTAAGTATAATTTTGAGTGAGATATTTTCCTCTTCTCCCTAAGTGTAATACAACTATATGTCATTCATATAATAATTATTTTGGTACAATATATAACTAAACCCTCATTAGAAAGTCCTTGAGTAGAAATATAGAAATGAAGAATGTGCTTAAACATGAAAATTCTTGATACTCCCTTGATTATAATTATTAAAAATGACTTTAGAATTTTTATATATATAAACAACTCAAGTATGCATTATGAACTTATTAACACACAATATGACCAATAAAAAATGAAATAAGTGACAATCACGTGTCCAAAAACTAACAAGAAGCAAAAGAGAGCAAAAGGACCCATAACAAGTTAAAGGACAAATTTAATGGACACGAGTCACATTTGATAGTTTTGGATGAACCACTGAATCTACCCCAAGGAGAGAAAAAATAAAGGACAAAGGACATAATGAAACATGAGGCATCTAAGGTAAAAAAATTAGGAAATAGAAGAAGTGAAAAATATGAGACCAAAAGAAGAATAATAAAGAGGGAAATAAAACACATAAAAGTGCAAGTAATTAAGCATCATACATAAACACATAATCACATTATTATTATTATGTATGATGCTTAATTAGTTTACAATATGCTTGTGCAACTAATTAAGCATCATACATATTCACATTATTATTTGTGTGCCAATATAAGAGTAAAGGCACCTTGTGCTAAAAAATAAGTGTATTTCATGATATAAAAATAGTGCATAAGGGAATAAATATAAGCTATGTATAAATTGGGACTCATACATGTGATGTGATTTGATTGAAATCCATTTTTTCGTATTACATTTTTGTGAACCCACATTATCTTGCATGTTTGTATCCTTCTATGTTCATATTTATCTAATTGTGTTAAATTTGATTTTTATAAGGCTTTTTCTATTGTGTTTTTTAAAATATATTAACCATTAGCCTCTTTTTGACTTCTTCTAAAACCTAGGCTATTTTTTTTTCAAACCTGAGGGAATTAATATGATGTGTTTATCTAATGTTTGATTTCCTCTTATGCCATCCAAATTGATTAGATATAAATTTATAACCAAGAATACTGTGGGTATAAAATAAAACCTTATTGGTTTTTTTGACATTTCAATGGTTAATCCTAGACCTTTATTGAAAAGGAAAATGGACTATGTAAATATAATTAATGTTACTTCCAAATATGTGTTTGTTGTTTCCAATGGTAGTAAGTTTCCTTTTAATGATAATGTTATGAATGGATCTAAAGTTGATGATATATATGAGGTTGATCATGATCATAAAGATTACTTAGATAAACAAGAAAGGCTAGAATACCTTGCATTATTTAGGAAACATATTATGGCCAACCCCAATGAGATAGTTGAATTCACACAAATACTTAAGGACATTGAATTAAAAATCCCTAGGTCAAAAGGCTTAAGATGGGATAAAGGTGAAATACATCCCCTCTAAGGTATACAATGGATATATGAGTGCTCTTAATGTAGATGAAGTGCTTACCTCATGCAAGGGATTACCTTATATGCCTAGTAATGATTTTTTTTTTTCCAAATTTCTTTTAAAATCATTCTTCCTCAAGCTTATAGTACTTACACTATTACTAATACTCTTCTTAATTCTCAAAATGGTATTATTTATTATCAAGTTACTCAACATATTCATCACACTCACACTACCTATAAATTTATTCAAAAATCTCAACATGCTTCTCAAATTTCTCTTGTTCAACCATCACTTGCTTATAATGCTTCTCAAAATATTTTTTTTGCAAAATGATTCTATTCCAACTTATAATACCACTACTCCTATTCTAGATTCTAAAATGATTACTATGATGTATACATTTCATGACTTACAAAATCATATGGTTCTTTCCCAAAGGCCACAAAATTTAAAGAATAGGGTTAGTTCTAATAATATTCTTTTCAACTCTTTAGCTTATGAAGTGCTTGCATAACCTTTGCCTCCAAAATTTAAATTGTTTACTGGAAAAAGAGATTGCCTCATCATAATAGATATATTTATGCATCTTGATTATATTTTACACATAATTATATTTTTTTAACTAATATATTTCCAAGGAGCTTAAAAGACTATGCATTTTATTAGTTTTATGTGTTACTATGTGGATCTATGCACTCATTTATAATATTAGTGGATGATTTCTTAGCTCATATTCCATATATTTCAACATGAATGTTAACTTTTTAAAAGTATATCAAATATAAACATGGAATGAATGATATTAGTAGTGAATATGTGTTTAGGTTTAAGACTATGGTTACAAATATGACCCATCAATTACGAGATAGTAAAATTCAAAATCTCTTTGCTTGTAACTTTATTTTAGTAATTAAGGACAAAATGATTTTCAACACTTACCATTATTTTTATGAAAATTTTCATGTGGTTTTTTAGATATGTGTCGTATTATTTCTATGATGTATAGAATTTATATCCTAACATGTATTAATGGTGTTCCTATATATGTTTTTGACTAGTAGTATTTTTTTGGCCCATTATTTAGAATAAATGATTTTGTTAGGACCTCTTCATTCTAACTCTTTTTTTTTTTTGTAATTATTATCTTTAATAAAAACTACAAATGAATATGATTTGTAAGTAATCCATTGAGATAATTGTAACAATTCCACATACATGGGAAGTAGTAGTTAGATAGGATATAATTAGTATATATAAGATCCTAGAATAGTGGAAAGGCATCCATGAATTATATTATATTGAGATTACTTAAAGGAGGTTTCACCCTTGAAAATGCCAATGATATTGTAATGTTTTTTTGCTTTTTTTTTAATGCAATTTTTTTGTTTATTTTTAATATTATTTATAGTATTTGCACTATTTTCCTAATCTATTGCAAGAATAATCATATCATTTGGTATCGTAACTCTTTAATGGGCCATTTTTCCATAATAGGTTCAATGGTTTATGGATATATACTTCTATCCAATGTATACTCTCACTCTATCAAATTGAGATGGTGATTAGAAAGTAGTAAAAAAATATTGACATTAATCTTATTTCCTAATTTTTTTATTTACTTTTATTTATTTAGGTTATAAACTATGTTTTGAAAATTTTAAAACTAGTAAAAAGTTGTTGTTTCAGGATAAGTAGTTATTAATTTTCCTTGAATCCATAGAGTGAGGGTTTATTATATAATTCAAAAGAAATTAGACAAAGTAGTATTAAAAATTGTGCTTCCACATACCTTTAGTTATATAATAATACCAGCCATTAGTTTTGTAACCTAGCCATAGGAAGCCTTCATTCGTTTGTTTGTGTGATACACTAGTAAATAGTTAGCCCCATGAAATTACTTGAATCATACCTTAGATATGGGATAATAGGATAAAAAATGGCTATCCACCATAGTTAGAGCTATGAAATATTAATCTGACACTATTTTATGAATGAGATTAGTATATTTTCAAGCTCACAAACCAAACACACATAGTAACCTTTCATGTAATCCTTGAATTCCTACAGTCATCTATTTGACTCTAATTTCTTGAAAATGTAATAAAAACCACAAATCAAAAAGATAATATCATATTATTATATTTGATAGAAATAATGTCACAACCAATAGTTATAAATTTAATATCACACTTTCCTAGTTGATAGCAACATAGTAATATAGTAGCCATAATGGTCTGAATGTTCTATAATGGTTACTTGAACTCGACACACTAGCTAGCCATTATAAAAAATTAAAAAATAAATTTAAACATCATATGGTGAATACACCATTGTGATTTTCTCATTGAGATAATCACTTTAACAGGTATTTCAATTTATTGGAAAAACATTTCCATACAAAATTATTTTTTCACTTGCACTCTTGAAAACCATTTTTTTACCATTGAGAAAATTATACCATTATGATCATCTCATCAAGATGATCATTTTAACATATAAATTCAATAATTTTTTTTTAGGCACCTTCATACCCATCTATTTAATGGTTTTCACCCATGTGGGAAGCTAAACCATGACCTAGAACATTGAGGAACTTTGAGACGAATTCCAATCTTATCTCAACTCCCGATTCACTAAGATGAATATATGATGTCAATGTAAAAAATACTATACTCTTGAAAAGAATCGATGGTGGTAGGGATTTTTATGTTATATTTTAATCTTAAAACATTCCACATGGCCTTAAATGGGAATTTATAAATTATTATGGTATAGAACTAACCAATTGGATTTATCATGCTGAATAATATTTTAGCTTGCATAATATATTGGGGGTAGACAAGGTACCTATTGAATCATTTAATTTAGATAAATACTATATCCATGGGTACCAATGGTATCAAAAATATCATACATAACCCACTTGGGATGATTTTTTAAATATTTTATTGCATTGCATTGGTCTTAATACTTATGATGATTTCATTGGAGACATGAACAAACTATGTAAAACTGAAATGGTTCTCAAGTATTAAGCTAAATTTGAAATATGTCCAACCAAATAAAAGAGTTAAATAATAAATTTTGTATATTTTTTTCATTAGTGGGATCAAATATATAATTCACATAGAGGTCAAGATGTTTAAACCACATTGAACATGATGAAAGCATTAGGTTTGACCATGCTTGTAGATGATAATATCACCTCCCAATGTCTATCTTCCAAATTTCATTATTTAAATACATATAAAACACCATGGTAAATAAAAAAATCCTCCAAAATTAACCCCCATTAAACACCTTATAGAGGCATATATGCACACTCATCTTGAAAAAGGGCTATGTTATAACTATGATGAAAAATTCACTAGAAGACACAAGTACATTGATCCAAAGTTGTATTTTAGGATGTAAAATCACTAAATTTTTTTTAAGAGTGGGAATATGCTCAAAATTTCCATGATGAAGAACTTGAATTCAAAGAACCCAATGCCATGAAGTCACACCCTAAAATTTTGATGCATTCTTTGGCTAGGGTAACCACTCCTTAGACTATGCGAGTAAAGAGGTATTTTAAGAAACACCCCCTCACTATTCTTATTTAATCTAGTAGCACACATAATTTCATTTATCCTCATCTGGAAAAATAAGTTAACTATTGTGTGCACCCTATTCCAACTTTGAAGTGATGATTTCCAATGGAGGAATATTATCATGTAAAGGTAAATGTCACAATGTTCATATTTATATGGGGGATTATAACCAAAAAATAGACATGTGTTCCTTGGCCTTGGGTGAATGTAATGTGGTTATTAGATCCTAATAGTTTCACACTCTTGGCCCTATCTTGTGGGAATTTTGAAAGCTTTGGATGCACTTCTCTAAAAATGGCTAGTAGTACACACTAAAATGCCTTTTACCAAACTCTCCTAGTGTCATTACTTGGTTAATATCTTTGAGAAAATCTCACATAGATTATTAAAGAAAGGTTCACATGGAATCATTGCTTAAATCTCCTCTATTTAGCTGAACATAGACTTATAAAATGTTCTTATCAAAGATGAATTAATACTCAAGGAACCAATAAGATTACTAACTTATCGACTATAAAAAATGTATTTAAATATTTCTAGGTAGTGTATCCCCCGACATTTAGCCATATCACTATAATTTTTTTATATATAACTAACTAATTAAGAATATGGTTCAAGAACTCATTCAAGCAAGAGTCATTAATTTGAGCACAAACCCATACTCCTCCTTAGTTCTATTAGTCTAAAAAATGATGGATCTTGGTTTCTCTACATTTATTTTCATGAGCTAAACAATCTCACTATTAAATATAAATTTCCTATCCCAGTGATAGATGAAATTATTTATGAACCTCATGGTGTCTACTTCTCCAAATTATATCTATGATTTGGCTATCTTTAGATCAGTATCCAAGATGAAAATATTCCAAAAAAATATTTTTGCACATATGATGACCATGTTATAAATTCTTGGTCACGCCCTTCAGTCTTACCAATTCCCCATCCACATTCCAAGGTTTGGTGAAAAAAAATTTCACACATTTTTTCATAAATTCATCTTCGTCTTCTTAGATGATATATTGATTTACAAAAAAAGTTAGGAAGAACATTTCCAACACCTTGAAACATATTTAAAATTTATTAAAGACCACCAAATCTATGAAAAAAGATCTAAATGTTTTTTTGGTCAATGGGAGGTGGGGTATCTAGGCCAAATTTTCCCAACAACTAGCATTTGGGTCAACCAGATAAATATTGAGGTCATGGAAAATTGGTGTAAACCTAGGACTCTCAAAAGCCTTTATGGATTTCTTGGCCTCACAAGGTACTACCAAAAATGTTTTGAAGATTATGTGAAACTTTATACCCCATTGAATACCATGATAAAAAAAGAATCTTTTTTGTGGTTTGTCAATGTGTACATATGAATAACACATGCTAAATTGTGCACTCATCTCCCCTAGGTTAGGCCAAGGTAGTTGACACAATAGATGGGCTATGGATTATGTTAGTTTTTGATGAAATGGATTTAGAATGGGTGGTGGAAAAGGGTTATCACGATGGGATAAAAATACCTCTACAATGTCACGGTGCTCATTAAGAGCATCTAGATGTGCATAAATAAAACTCCAAGGTCCTTTGGTCTCTAAGATTATAATGAGTTGAAGCTCTTAATAAATGTTAAGACTATGGAAATCATGGAAATTAGGCTAAATGACTCATGGGATGAGATCAACTCAGTTGGGTTGGATAGTCCTAGTCAATGTCATCGATAAATGTTAATGATATAAGATGAGGCTAGACCTAAGGAAAAAAAAGAAGGGGGGTAAAGGTAAGGATCTATGTTTGGATCATGTTATATTATTGACATCTATTTTGAGGGAGGATAATTAATAGTGGATCAATTTTTTTTTCTTCATCTAAGATATTGAGAGAGTCAATAATGAGGTGGGGGATTGGGATGGAATGGAAAACCTCTCTCCGAAGCTCATTATTAATATTAGACTATATGTTAATCATGGGACTAAATGCCTTAACCCTAGGGAAAAGATCTTCTCTTATAAAATTGGGTGTTTCAAGAAGTGTCATCTAAAAGGGATTAGGAAATGTGTAAGCATATGAACATGTCTAAATGGATTGTGTGAGGAATTGATGTGTTGTTAGATGCAATGTCTTATTTGGTTTGTACAATCAGATAAGGTTTTTGGAAATGTTTTTGTTATTTTTGTTTGTTTTAGTAATATTTGACTCAAATGGAAACTAATTACCTATTAAAATGAAATAACTAAAAGTGAAGAGCAATAATCAAATTAAATGAATGAACACTTATTTTTATATTTTTCAACTGCTTTTCAATGCATGCAAAGATATATATATATATATATATTCTAGCTATTCCAATGCTTATTTTTAGCTTTCCTATATGCAATTTACATGAAGTTGTTTTTGTATATTTTTATTGATATGTGAGTGGATCTACTATGAAAGCTATGTTTTCTTTCACCCAAACAACTAAGAACAAGTTTTTAACCTCTATAGGTGTTGCACACCAGTTATGAACAATGTATTTGAAATATAAATGAATGATCTAGATTTTTATTTTTTAATTAAATGTATTAAAAACAATGTTCTTAATCAATCTTAAAAAACTAAAATTAGAATCAAAATAACACCACTTAGTCACCTAGGTTTGTCCATGGTTTTTCTACTCACTAATTGCTTGTTTGAGAATGAAAACAACTTGTTTCAAAACTAAAAAATGATTATTTAAATGGTTGGAAATGTATGATCTATTATTTAAAATTTACCTAGGTTTAGATGCAGGATTGTGTTGTGAATGAATTTATTTAAATAAATGTAGACAAACAGAGAAATTAACTATTTTTTTATGCAAAGATGAGAGAGAGAAGAATTATTTTTCTTATCAAAACTTAATTTAAAAAAAATTAATATTTAAGATAATATAAGAATGATTGATAATTTAATCTAATATACTAAATAAAATAAATAAATCTAAGCTAAGAACCTCCAACCTGATCTTGATGTAGACCAACTAAAAGTAAGAGATTTGTTGTATTGTGGTCCTTAGTGTGATAGTTACTTTACCCAAATAAATATTTCTATAACTCTCTAATAAGAGGATGAATGAATGACTATCATAAATAAGAGAAGAAGAAGATAAACATAATTCCAAAAAAAGAACAACTGACTATGTCTAGTTGAAAATACCATTTTTAAAGATTTAGTTGTAAGTGCAATGGTTCTCCCTATCTAGAGCTATGTAGTCAAATAGGAAAGTAATCAAAGTAAAGCTCCAAATAAATTTTAGTAGGTTAAGGTTTTAAAGGATTCAAATCTTTTAGTCTCTAATGGAAATTTTAGATCTAAAATCAAGCCAAAATATACTTACTTGTATAAGAGCAATGAAGGGGTCATAAAGGAGTTTAACGACGTTGAACTAAGATTTAAACTTAAGAGGGAATAAAAATGATTATAAATATAAGAGGGAGTGAGATAGGCATGATTGGAGGTGAACTTAAGGTATACAAATTAAGAAACATGATAATAAACATGCAAAACATATCAAGGAATGAGTCCTGAAAGGTAAATTTAGAAGGCAAAACAATGGTCATGGAACCACCCTTGTTTATAGGGGTAGTTACTTAACTAATACTCGTAGAGACAAAATTTCCCTTTCAAATTATGGAATCACCCCATATTTAAAACAAAATTACCCTTATATAAGGGTTTATCAGGGTAGTTTACATAACCACCCTAACAAACCTATCACACATGGTATGGTTTTGTAACCCCATAGCATGGTTTCATCACCTAATAGGGTGGTATCATCACCAATGATATATTTTTGAAAATAAACTGAGGAGAGTTTCAAGGGAAAAAAAAATGGGGCTTTGAGTGACCTAGAAGTGGGATAGGGAATAAAAGGGGAAGGGGTGTTAGAGTGTTATCATCTGAGTATTATTAAGAGGTCAATATATAATCATTGTTCCTATCATGTCAAGTATATCACACCATGAAAAAATTGGGTGCATACATATTTCCACCTCAAGAGGACACCTTATCATGGATTGATGAGGGTGAAGTCTTGAATAATAGTGTACAAAAGAGAAATAACAAGTTAGAAATGCTTACCTTACTTTGGTGGCATAACAAAGCTAATCGTAAAACCTATAATAAAAATATGGTAATCAAGTGAAACATAATGAGAAAACATAAAAAAAACTATGAAATCAAATAATGGACAAGAGTACATACAATACATGTAGGGAAGACCATACTACCTGATTCATCCTGTTGGGGGACTTAATTCGATGTTGAGTAGTCAAAAACGTATAAAACCATAAAAACATGCTACAAAAGATAGAAATCCATTAAAACATGAAATTTAAAACATGTTTTGTATAATTTATAGAAAATATGATTCTTAAACATGAAAATATGCTTTAATGTAAAAAAATACCAAAATTAGAAAGTTTTAAAACTAAAATGGTTAACTTGGGGCCTAATATATTTAAAAACTTGCCAAAAACCAACTCATTTGTGCCAATAGCTTTTGAGATTTATTTAGATCTAGATTTCCTATGACCATTTTGAGAAAAAATATTCAAAGGGATGAGGATGATAGGAGTATGGTGAATCTACCAGTGGGAGGAGTTGTGGGGTAGGATTATGTAGGTTTTGTGGCCCTTTCCCTTTTGCCCCAATTTTATAATTTTTGATCAAATCTTACCAGGAATCCAACAAATTTGAAAATTTATAGTTTTAAATGTTCATGGGGAAGGGTATATTAGGAAAATGTAATAATTTTTAAATTTTAAATATGTTTTTGTAAATTTTTAGGGTTTTTGAGGGTACATGGCTGATGAATAGAAATGCCACTTCAAAGACATAACCATCAACATTTGTAGACTCTAAAACCTTTCCATAACTATTGTTATTTTTGATAGAGTGGTTGCATAATCACTACAAATGGTGGTTATTTAATAATTTAAGGTTGTTATGTAAATACCTAAGGTGTTTGTGTAACCTCAACTTAGGGTTGTTACATAACTTGTGTAGTTGCTACCTATAAATAAGGGTAGTTTTATTCACTAGAACCAAGCTTTGAAATTTGAATTTTTTTCTTTATTTTGAAGGATGGAATTGGTCTCTAAGTTAACTTGGATATTTTATTTATTACAAGGACCTTAAGGAGCAAGTGTGGGTTCCCCAAGTCTTGGCACTCATAACGTCAGATGAGTTAGCTATCCTAGATCAAGTTATGATCCTATAAGTTGCACTTGTAGGGATCATCCTAACATATAACTAGCTACTTTGAGACATCTTAAATTATTGGGACCCTAATCAAAATATGTTTGTGTTAGGCCTGAAGAGAGTGGATGATCACTCTAGTTTATGTCTATCATATCACGATCCTTCCTACGACTAGTTGATTAGTATCTATTCAAGCTATAATGAGTAGTTATGAGGACCATAGTTGGGCAAAGAATTTTTGAGACACTGGGGTACCCAATGTGGGTGTGAAGTGTAATATGAGTCTTTCTTAGCTTAAGATATCAATGATACCCATCTTGTAGAAGTCCATCATTGGTATCCTTATCTCTCGACTAGTGGGAGACAAGGGTACTAAGATGTTACTATTCAATTAGTCACTAATTGTGTAACATATTGAAGAGAGGGGAACACTCTACTCCTAGATATAAGAGCTATTGGATTGAGTTATAGGGATATCTATTGTGTGTCTCATTTAGGATACATCTTGATTAGCCACCCAACAATTTTCATGGGTTGGATATATATGTACATTATCCCTTATCAAAGGGGAGTGTTGATTGGAGGGCACAAGGATATTAGGGCCAATAGATGGACACATGTGGTGTCATTCCATGCTTTGCCTCAAGTAGTGGGGAATTTTATTTTAGCTAACTTGATTGCCATAGGTTAGTAAGAAATGGTTGGGCAATGGGCCAATGAGAAGGATTACCTTGCAACATTCATCAAGGCCACTCAAGTTCAAGATAGGATCTCAAAGACTGAGGTACATCTTATAGATAATAGACCAAAAAAATTTAGCATGCCCTATGTGGGCAACATTCCCATCCTTGGGATCATTTACAAGGTCATACAAGAGGTAAGATCTATGAGATTAGGACAATTGGCATGGCACCCACTTGTGAGAGGGATGCCCATCACCCAACCAGTTCAACTGGGAGTGACACATGGATCTCCCCCATAGACAACTGCGGGAGGAGGAGGATAGGGTAAAAAAAATCAACAATACATGGGTCCACCACTACCACCATAATAAGCCTTACTTAAGAGCACTTTACACAACATTAACATCTAGTAGGTGGAGATGGTGAGGCCCTAGATTATCTCAAGCTAGAGGACCTAAACATTGATGAGGAAGAGGATGTAGATGATGATTTTGATCTTTACTGGTGTGAGGGGAATCTAGGTAAAATGTTGATTTACATATTTTTGTTTATAGTTTATATTTCACTTTTTAGCTTAGATATTCAATGGATTTTACATGTTTTGCATCTTAATATCAACTGGCCTTGACATTTATTTTTCAATCTTTGATTACATATACCATGAGTGGGTGGAGGAACATTATCAGGGATAAATTAATAAACCTTTTCCATCTAAGCACTAGCATGACTAGATATTATCTCCTTATAGATTCTGAAGTCCTCATAGGGATTGGTCAGTATATAGATGTATTTTCCCTAGCATACCATCCATATGTGATGGTGAAAACATTGAGGATGAAGAACATTACATTACTAGCTAGGGCAAGGAGATCAAAGGCCCTAATGGATATGATGGTAGGTGGAGGAGGACGCCAAGCCTCTAGCCATAAGATAGGGGGACAACCTAAAAGGGAGGCGCTAATAGTGGACATCATACTGGACTCCCTGTTGGAGTGGGTGAGGCGGCCTCTAAGGGAGGCACTAGCTAAAGATACCACTAGAGTGATACTCCTTAAAATTCTTCTACATCAAGACCATATCATAGGAGGAGGATAGGCTCTTGAGGATTGTTATATATTCTTTGTTATACCATTGTCCATGTTGAATCTTTTTGAATGCCTTTAGGCACATTGGCCTTCTAAAAATGTGTTTGTATTGGACATTATTTTTGTATAAAATCTATAGTGATGATACACACACATATACATTTGGTTTACCTCATGGTGATTTGCCATCATATATCATAGGTTTTAATTTCTATGTTTTGTTTTTTAGTTTGTGCACTCTAGATGACTAGGCATGTGATGATATATCATGTATCTCTATGTTTTTCATATAATTCTATTGAAATACTTATAAATGTGAGAATAAAATGTATGCAGATGATGTAGTGTGATGGATATTATATGAAACTCTAAGTGTTCTAACATTTTTTTGTAGGTGATGGCATAGTTGTTTTATTTTCACAATGCATGAATCTTAATTTGTAGTAGGGAATATAAAGGGTAATAGGATAAACATGAGATGATAAAGAACATAAAACCATAGATCAAAATTTCACAAGAAAAAGGAAGATGACTTAATGCTTACAAGTAAAGGTGGAAAGTGTGTTTCTTGATAGAACTTTCAAAATACTAACTTTGTTGTCTTTATCTAAATATAATTGGCCTTTATAGAGTTATTAAGTGGGATAAGGTTACCTTTTTTAGCATACACACATAGGCAATTTTTTAGAATAACTTTTAACTTGGACACTTTCTGATTTAATAATAATTTTGCTTTTAGTTGTTATCTTCTATTTGTGACTCCCTAAACTTAGTATCATGTGACTAGGAAGACACATGGGATCATCACCAAAGTCTAGATGTAGGTGAGTAAGGGGTACCACTTCCCGATTCTAATCCCACAGAGCTAGTAAGATGATAGGTCTCAACACCAAAGGCTAGCATGGGTGAAAAGTGTGAAATATATTTCTTATTTTTGTAGAAGATTTTAATTTTCATTAGAGTGTCTAATTTTATTATTTGTAAGGCCTTTATGCACAAATATTGGCCCCATGAAACTATTAAGATGTAAGAGCTCATCACCAAAGACCAAGATAGCTGAGTAAAGTTACCTATTTTTGAGAATGATAATGTCTGCTCTAGAAGGCATCGTGAGAAGATATTCCACCATGGACAATCTTCTAGACTAGACTATAGGCTAGTATTTTCTAAGTTATGCAAAAAGACGTAGGGAAAATAGGTGTAATCTACTTATAAGAATTAAGGAAATAACCAATGTAATGTTTGTTTTGAAATTTTTTCTATGGGATGATAATGTACTATGAGAATGGGATGATATGATATGTTGCATTTTGAAAGTTTCACATTATGAAAATTAACAACCAAATAATCACTAAACAAAACATCTGATATGCAAATGAACATACAAACTATGAAAATGTAATACGAATGAGGGAAATATGATATGAAAGTACTAGATATAAACATTTTTTAAGTTCAAAGAGTTCAAAAATTCACCAAACTCCTTTCCCTCTAGAGTGCATAACTGGTAAGCTCCATTATTGAAATCTTTAATCATTAGGTAGGGCCTTAACCAATTTGTTATGAATTTCCAACCTTCCCCTTTATTTTTATCAATTTCAATATTAAGCCTTAGGATAAGGTTTACTACATGAATTGGATGATCATGTACATTTTTATTATATTGTCTACTCATATGATCAACATAAGCAATATGATTATTTGCAGAAGTGATCTAACATTCATCTAAAGTATCTAACTCAACTAATGGTGCCTCTATGTATTCTTCATGCTCAAGGAGGCCCTAGAGGGAAACACAAAGGCTAAGTATCTCCACTTCTAAGGGTAGATTAGCTTTAGTTCCAAACATGAGTGAGGATAGAGTTACCCCTATGGGTGTTTTAATAGTTGCCTTGTATTCCCAAAGGGCTAGATAAAGCTATAAGTGCTAATCTCATTTAGAATCTCTAACATTTTTGACCAATATTGACTTTAGGATTTTGTTAGTGGCCTTAGCCTAGACATTATCCCATGGGTAACAAAAGAGGATAAGTTGGTTTGATATGGAAAATTTATTACATAACTCATGAATCTCAATGTTTTTGAAAGAAGACCCGTTATCAGTAATGATGATCTGTGGGACCCCAAATTGACAAATAACTTTATTATAAATAAATTTGATGATGATCAAACTTGTGACCATTTTTAATGACATAAATTATAACCTCTTAGTAAAATGTTTAATCACTATGACAATATAATCATGACCATGTAAGGAATAGGGGATACTTACCTATTAAATCTAGGCCCCAAGTGGAAAAGGGCCATGTAGTGACTACGGGATACAATGCCCTAATGGAGATATGTATCTCATATAAAAAATGTTGTCACTTATCACATTTACACACATACTTAATGACATCATGGTCTAGGGTGGGCTAAAAATATCCTATCATGTGGATTTTATGAGCAATCACATGGCCACCTTAGTGTCCACCACAAATGCCACTATGATAATGAAAAATGAATCTTTCTAAATCATCTCAATCAAGACATATAAGTAGAATGCAATAAAAATCATTATGATAAAGGATTATGTCAATAATAATGTACTTAGATGTGATGATATGAAGTCATCATTTTTGCTGTGAATTTACATCTTTGAGGTAGGTGTGGTCTATTAGGTAATTTATGATATTTGTGTACTAGGGAGAAGATATAATAATAAATTTTTCTATGTAGTAGATCAATTCATCAGGAAAGTCAGTATCGATGAGATCATTTACTTCTAAGGGATAATCAATCAACTGATTAGCAATGATTGTGGTTGACATAATTTAAATAAAACTTTCTTAGGATCATGATGAAATGCCCAACTTTCCTAGAGAGCTTACTAGGTTAGAAAAGTACATAAGGCTTGAGATCTCATGATAACTCATATTTCATGGTTTAGCATATAACGTCACAATCATTTAGCCATAAACACTATAGCTAAACATTGATTTTATACTTGAGTATATCACGTCTCATAATCTATAAGGATGCGACTAATGAAATTAATGGCACATTTTTTTCCAATATCATCTTCTTGAGCCAACATGTAGGTGAGAGGAACTTTGGTTTATTTAATGTAAATTATCTAGGGATTATCTATTTTAGGCACCATGAATATGGGGGGAAACATAATGAAGTGTTTCAATACAAATTCCTCCTGATAATCATCTATATAAGTTAAGTCACCTATGTCTATAAACAGGTTATTGATAAGATGAACACTATAGGTAAGATCAAGAATGAACAGTCAAATGGATCCCAACTTGCCCAATAATGTTTTGATGTATGATTAATCTACAGGAAGAAACATTACTAAGATTGCTTGAATCTTAGTAGGGTCAATATTAATCCCACATTGGGAGATGATATACCTTAGGATTTTTACTTTGGTGACTCCAAACACACATTTTTGTATGGTAAGAGTAACATTGTATTTGATTAAATGTGTTAAGATGGTGTTTAACACATCTAAGTGATATACTCATTATCTTGTTTTACTTAAAATATCATATATATATACCTCCATTATCTTATGACTAAGATCATGTAATATATGGGTCATGGAACTTTGATATGTTTCCCTTACATTTTGAGACCAAAGAGCATCATGACATAAAAAAAGTCTTGCATGGCATAGTAAAGGATGTATTACTTTGATTCACATAAAAATTGAAGATCTAATTGAATTTTGAGAATCCATCTATGAGTGATATCAAGTTATATCTTATTTTTGTGTCAATGATGATGTCGATGGAAGGGAGAGAGAAGTCATATTTAGGACACACTTTATCAATATATTTAAAATATATACACATCTTGATCTTATTGTTTTTCCTAATAATGGGGATAATGTTTTCCATCCACTTGGAATACTTTACTAGGTTAATAATTCCAACTTTTAAAAGTTTGATAAATTCCTCTTTTACCATTAGTACAACCTTAGGATTGACGGGCCTGAGCTTTTTTGACTAGTTTTGTGTTAGGAATTGTAACTAAGTTTTAGACCACCACATTGGGTTTGATGCCTACCATATCAGTTTAAGAGAAAGTAAAAGATTTTGAGAGCTAAATGATTAGTCACTTATGGTCTTCCAATTCTACTATGGAGAGTGAAGACCTAATATTGAGGAGTCTGGGACTCCCCTCAATGCATATGTTAATGTCAATGGTTTCCTCAATGAGGGAGGTATTACCTTCCTTAAACATGTTAGGGGTTGGGGTAAGATTACGATCTTCACCCTCTATATTAAAAATGTCATATTCATCATCAGATAACATATAATACTTAACCTAGAAATAAGAATCAAAGTATTCACCACCGAGGGTGGATGTGGGATAAAAATTAAGAGTAAATATTCTATTATGGTGAAAATATGGGAGGTCATCATAGATTTTTAAGAACTCAATAATAGCCTCATCATTATTGATTAAGTCAAGGATTAATGGATTATCATATCTTACAATATGGGCATCATTTTAGTCACTAAGATTTTTATGCACAAGAGGTTTCATCCTAACTAAAAATATGAAATTAGATTGTATAGTGGGATGAGGGTCAAAGCATGAAGATGAAGTAGTAATGGAGTTAGGGAGCTGGTTGCTTTCCCTATGGACTGCTTCTATAAAAATGAAGTCAAATTCTTTATCAATCTTATGTACAACTTTATATAATTGAAGGTGATCAAATTTAGTTTGATAGACCTTAGAAACTTGGTTCACAACTAATTGTGAGTCACCTTAGATCTTTAAATTTTTAACTCCTAAATGTTTTAAAATGAGCATGGCACACAATAGGGCTTCATACTCATCCCCATTATTCATACGTTTAAATTCTATCTTGAAATAAAAAGGCATGATACACTCCTTAGGGGAAATGGGAATAAATCCTACCCCAACACCTAGGTGGCACTTGGCCCCATCATAATAGAAGACCCACTGATCATGTATAGAAAAAGGACAATCATCTAGTGCAGTTTCTTGGTCTTCTAATATCTCAATTATATAGAGATCAAGAATGTTAGGTAACCCCTCTTGGGGTTCCTAGTCCTAAAAATCAAAAAAATAATTAGCCCCTCCTCTTCATGGGGTGAATGGATAGACTTATGGAAATTCAAAAGGTCTACTCTTGTGTTCTAGATGAAGGAAGGGAAGTAATTATGAGAATTAAAAATGATGACTTCTGAGTTCTATATTGAGGTAGGTAAGCACCTTTAGAAAATCAAAAGGCTGATTACTAGTCCTTCACTTTGGTGTGGGAAGTATACCAACATAGTTATGATGTCTTTTTGATATGGGGAGTATGCTGACATAGTTAGGATCTCATTCTAGTGTAAGAGGTGTGTATACATAGTTATGTAGCTTATAACAATTTTGATAAGACATGTGTAGTACTATTTATCAAATTATTATATGTGGTAAGTATTATAATAACTCAGTGAGTGGTTCATCAGGGATCCCCTCTTTGTGAAGGGGGAGAAGGTATCTTCTTGGGAATGTGTGGATAAACATGAGACCCAATGTTAATCTCTATGGTACATATTATTAAGGTATGAATCTTCTCTTTAGGTATTGACATGATTGAGGAGAAGATAATGTTTGCCTACATGTTAGGAAACATAGCATACGATGAAAATAATAACTTGGTGTGGGTTAAAGTAGAATAATAAACATCTCAAGAGGGAACAAAGCCAATGGATTAGGAAATTTAGAAAACTAGTAGGGGTAAATCATAGTGTGATCCAAGAGTATGCTCTAAAAAGTCTTAAAAGTAACTACAATAGAACATGAAGTAAAACTTGACCCTATGTGTTTAGGCATTGGGTGATTATGATAGTAGTCACAAGAAATGTTGTTATGAAGGGGATAAATTAATTCTATAACACCTATATCATGAAAATATTAGGTATACTAGTTAACCCCTTTCAGGTTTTTTGACTTTGAGGCTCTTGAAAGTTATAGGTCCTTATCTCTCTTGGGTGGAATGGGAGGATGAGTGACATGTCTTTTTCTAAGAGATTGATGATTTCAGCTATAGACATGGTGGAAACTACCAAACTAATCATTGGTTATGGATGAGTGAATTTCTCATCCAGCACTACATCATCTTTTAGCTTATCATTTATCAGAGCTAGAGGAATTTTCAGCCCCTTCTTTAAGATAACCAATTTAAGCTTTGTGGGCTCATTAACATCGAACTACTATGGGGTTTTATAACCATATCGGTAGGTAGACGGTAATCAATGTGAAACCCAAGATGATTAAGTAGGGTTTCTTATAGCATATAAAAAGGTTTAGAAACCCCTTAGGATACGAAGACCTTCCTTATGTGTAGGAATTAGATTTGCTAAAATAAGATTGAAGGGATAGCCTTCATCCTATGTATCTAAGGCCTCCCTAAGATCATGTTATAATTGGTCTCTTCATCCATGAAATAGAACTTGATTAGCACCATCTTGGGACCCAAAGTGACTAAGAATATAATGGTCCCTATGGAAGTATATTTGAGGTTATCATAGCCTCAAAAAGTATTATGAGTCATGGAATAACTGGTTTCCCCATAACCAAACTTTTGTAAGAGAGAAAAGGGGAGAATGTAGACGAACTCCCCATCATCAACCATGGCTCTCTTAACATAATTATTATAGATCCAAGCTTTTAAAAATGAGGCTAGATTTATCCTCTTGATATCTTAGAGTTAGGATTAAGACTACATAAATCAAAGAAGTAACCAATGTCTTAAAATTCTTGACTAGGTGGGAACATATCTAGATTAATGTGGTTGATCTAAGCATGTGGTAGAAGAGTAGCACTATATAGATGTACCAGTCTGATGAGATAACGTAAGGTTGATAGATGAGTAGGGGATTTATTGAGTAAATAAAGAAATAAAATGTGGGAGAATGTCTTGTGTAGTCATATAAAATTTCCAAATTGGTTATTTGAGTGTGACTTGTGACACCCCATCCATAATTCCTTTTTGCATGCTCTTACGACCCTTGTAAACACCTTTTTGTTCATTGACAGTCATCCAGAACCTTTTGAATGGTTATTCCACCTTAGCTAGATAGTATTCCCTAGGCTAATCCTATCCCCCTAGGTCCCAAGCCTGTAGGATAGGAGTGCCCCATTTGGAATATAGCAACCCATAGAGAAGTGTCCCATTTTCAATGGCCTTATCCAATTTTTAATTTGAGCCCCAATGGTCATTTTCATTTTGTTCTTATCCTTAATTAGGTTATCCTATCATGAATACATTTGACCCATGACAAATTATTCCCTATAAAAACCCACTCAAAGCTCATTTATAAAGGGAGGTGACAAAACTTAAAAAGCAAGCAAGAATACAAATAAATCTCTAAGGGAAACTTCCCTATTCTTTGCACACATTCACCCAACACAAATGCAAACATACTTAAATCCTCATACTAGTCCCTAGCCACCTCAAACACTATCAATTTGGCATTTGCATCTGCATCACACTATTGCACAAAAGACACTAGGTGGGAGAACTACATATGGCTTGATCCCTCTTCCAAGTATTGGTATATAGGTAGCATGCCCATACAAGGGGTTTGGATTACATGTTTAGTACATCTTTCACACTAACCCCCATCTTAATCAAGTGACTCAAATGTCATTTTATCAAACATGATGGAGCATTAAGGTTCGAAGATAAAATTAGGTCACAAACAAGTTTTATTGATGACGAATGCTTGATTTTTCATAGACACAATCAAACAGGCACAACATAACTACCCAAAAAGTTTTCAATCTTTGTGATTAGTTAAGACAAAAATAGTAGGAACAAATAATAATGTCAAACACCAAAGCATCCACTTTTTAGTGCTCCTATCCTTTCACCCAATGAAAGCTAGATTTAGGTTTATGACACTTTCTCAGTCTTACATAGCCATTTTTAACATCTATATTAGCTATATCAGTCTATTTTCTAGCTAAGTTATATTTCTTCCAATTTATTGTTATATTTAGAAAGGTGAAAAAGATAAATAATTTCACAAATTAGTATTATATTTATTGCTATATTCTATACTGATCTATTAATCTAGACCTAACTAAAATAGGAATAAAACTCCATTATTCCCAAACAAGATAAATCATTTGGTGAACCCAACTTACTTTGTTTGTACACAAAAACCCTAAAAACCCTAGGGAAAATTTCTTTCTGATTTTAGCAATATTTTTTCTGATTTTTCCTGCATATATTAATCAAAATTTTATATTTAATTTTTAAAATTCACCATAGTAAATTTAAAAATCATTTCTTTCAAACCCTATTAGAATATACTAGGTCCCTATGCTTTTGGAGGTATCACCTTACATGTTAGTGAGATTCGTATCCTTTTTATACATATTGTAGTTTGCTATTTTTAAGACTTTGCATTTTATTTATTCAATACTTTCCTTCCATCACATTTTTATTATTACAACTTATTACAATAAATTCAATCCACTTTTTCTTTGTTTTCCTACTTTAATAATGGCACAATATACCAGCTTTGATGAAACTGATAAGAGTGAACTTCAAGACCTTTTAACTAAAAATCTTGATATGCAAGATGATATACTTAAAATACAAGAAGAACAACAAAAATAAAATAATGATCAATTCTCTCAAACCACATAACAACCAGTTACAAATGACACTACGAGGGCAATTATGTCTTAATAACCCCCTATAGCAGCCCAACCTTCTTATATGGCACCAATAGTTATGGCTAGTACATCTTCACTTCTTGATGTGGCTATCCTTGTAAAAGAGATAAAATCTCTTCAATCCAAGGTGATACATCTTGAGCAAGGTGCCTCTAGACCAACATAGGCTTTGGACTCATTTTATCTACTTCATACACAATTGGCATGCCATATTACTTCTACACCCTTACCACTAGGTTTTTTTCAACCTAAGCTCACTCTATATGATGGCAAGGGTAATCTAGAGACACACTTGAGAGATTTTCATGCAACATGCTTAGATTTTTTGATGCCTCTAAGTGTACCATAGGGGTTCTTAGTGTTTAGAGAACACTTCTCATTTTAGAATTCTAGGAATTTAGAGTATGAGTAATAGGTTGTGGCAACTTGATATTACCTATGGTGGAATAACATCATAATAATGTATGAGTGTTCTATAAAATTTATAATAAGTGATGGTTTGGAGCCATCATGGTCTATTATTTGGGAATTATGAAAGATCTATGCTAATTCTCAGTGAATCACGGTCCAATTTAATCTACAGACTAATCTATATGGATATTGTCAATGATATCTAAGCTATAATGATTTGGTGTAAAAAAAGGAGCAGAGAGAAGGGTAAGGCAAGAAAGAAACACATGATTGCTAATCTTAAACTCAAATATCATGACAAAGTTTTAATTACAAGTGAACCTATATTTAACTAGTATATGATGCAAAATATCAAAGCTCAAATTTCACCACACACTAGGCATATTCCTATGGATGGTATGAAATTATACAAGTAAGAACTAGATTTCACTTTAAAGGTTAGTTACTAGACTCAAATAACATTAACACATCTGAATATAGAAAAAATAAAATGAATCAAATCTAAGAACCTTTAACTAATTTATCACAAACACAAATTAGAAACCCTATATCACAGATGCAAATTTAGAATTCAAAAAAACTATGCAAACTTAAGCATTGGAATCAACAATTGAGAGAAGAAGCTATGTTAAAAATTGACACATTCAATCTAGACAATCTTTTACAAAACTCCTTTATTGCATTAATTTCTCCAAGTATACAATTTTTTCTCAAAATTTTCTCTCCCTTTTATAAGATGGTAATACATGCCTTTTATAGAAAGACAAGGTAGTACACTAGTTAGTTATAAGATATAACTATATAAAACATAAGGACAACTATATTTCTTAAGAAAGTTCTAGAGTACATTTGCTCTTCAAAATTTAGATTGATCTAGAGGCAATATCATAACAAACTAACATATGCCTTATAAAAGAATATTTCATACTTTCAAATATTACAATTTTTTACAAAGAAGAATATTAAACACCAGGTGGGCCCATTACTGAAGGTTCTCCTTCTTATTCCTATAGAAGTTTCATAGCCTTTTGGTGTTGTTCCTTGATCAGATCCAAATATATAAGAGGCTTTAAGAAGCAAACAACTTCATGATCAACTAAATCATCAAAGTTCTTGTCATTCTTAGCCATAGCTTCTTTGATGCTCTTAGCCTCTATTATTTTCTCCTCAGCTATGAAGATCATGCCTAAGATTCTATTATTGTCTCTTCCAAATTGACTTTGGCTCTTAATTTTGACTAATTACATCACCAACATGACCCTGTGCTTATACTCTACATCATCAATAATTCCTAGGGCTATGGTATTAGCAGGGTTAGCCAACATGGTGCCAAATAGTAGCTTGATCTAAGCAATCAACTCTTCATCATCCCTAAATAGTCTATCTAAGCTTGCTAACCAAGTCCTTTGACCTTGTATTTTATCCAACACTATCCCCAAAGCAACATTTAGATGAGATAGGTTAGCAGTTTTAAACTCAGGAGTCTTATTCCTAATCACTATACTAATGAGATCCCTTAATTTCATCTCTATCTCCTACCATTATGCTATCATTACTTTGGTTGTTTCACTTTGTTAACTCAGGGCATCTTATCTTAGTTTCATTGACTACAGATAATTGAACATATCAAAAAAAGAAGCTTTAAACATGTCTAAAATAACATCATACACTAACAAAATGGCTTGAGTCTCCAAGTTTTCCTTCTCCTTTTCCAAATTGTGAATCCTCTACTTCATTCCTTTGATCCCAACCTTTGCTTGAGCTGACTTGGCCTCAATTACGCTCTCCACATCCTTTTCATAGATGGGATGTTTCCCTGATTGCTATCTTTCCACTAGGTTCAATATTACAAAAAGTTCAACTCTATAGAAGGTGAACTATTCATCTCCCCTTTAGCTCCCACCGTGGCCTTCCTAGTGGTGACCCTCTCTAATCCAACTATCTCTAGATTGAAATGCACCATGGTGACTGGCTCTATGAACTTTGGAGGTTTTAAGACCTCAATTCCTATGTTGATTGATGCTCCAAGAGCATCCATTTTCTTGGTTTCTTGTCCTACAGTGGCCACTATTCTCCTTTCTTCTTCTTCTTTCATTATAGCCCTAATCTATGGATTGATGTCATCATTATAATCTTTGTTGACAACTTTTGTCAATTCCCATGAGTGGGACAAAGAGGGGATATTATGTAATTTCCCATAGATAAACCAATCAGGGATGATTGGTCCATGAATGGGGAATTCTTCACTAAATATATTGACCTCACTAGTGGGGTAAGTGAGAGTCAATTTGGGCCTTTTTATTCTAATAAGGACCAATGCCATCTCTACCTTCCTCTTTTCCTTGGGAGCTACTGGGACTATATGAAGAACAACCTCTTTCCCTTTGTCCTCCCTAGGCTCCCCTACTTGGACTTGTGCTTCTTCAATCTACCCTTCTTCCTCATCAGCATCATATTCCTCAATAAAATCTCTAAGGGCACCTTCAACTATTTCATGTGGTTCTAGGGCAATCATTTCTAAATTTTTAACTAGAAATGGAGGCCTCTGGGGTAGTGTCAAGGATGAGGGTCCCTCTCTTGGTCTCTCTTCTAGATTTTCCTTTTTATGTCCTTAATTTGTCTCTGGGGTGGTGGATTCTCCACTTGAGGTTGTTCTTGAGGTGGCTTAGAAGGTCCAAGTAGTAAATGATATTGGAGAGGGTGCATCTTCCATACCTCTCCTACTAGTTTATCCTCACTTGTTAACCTATGCTCCAACTTAATGTTGTACCCCTTGAGCTTGGACAACACTTCTTCAAAGTTCTTTACCTTGATATAAATGGTGTCATAGACACCAAGCAGATACACATATATTAGATTGGGGAACTATTTCACCTTAAAATAATCACCCACTATATTTTTAGGATCCCACATTTTGAGCTCATCTAATTAGAACCCAAATGAGTCCCTATGCTTAGACATGATCTCTACCTGCTTCTAATCCTATAACATAGTCCTTCCAATAATGAGAGGAAAAGGATGGAGAAGGCCCTTCCTCCTCTCCTTATAAACCCCATCAACACCATTGATGAGTTAGGAGGCAATTTCTTGTTCTACCAACTTACTAGGTTCATACACAGATAATATGTAGGGTTGGGACATGATTCCCTCAATTCGGTTCACTATGCGATCTAGATAAAACTAGATGTCCCCCATCATTTTCACATACTTATTGATTAATGGATAATCCCTAGGAATGGGAAAAACTATAATGGCCTCCACCAGAGTAGGATAAACATAGTCACGAATGAATTACATGTGGTTTTCATATTTGAAGATGTGCAATTTTGAATAGTGGTGGGATATGGTGGTTTTGCCTTTAGGAGACCAATTTTTGATGCCTAGGAAGTTGATGGAATTAAGTAGGGCATCAAGCAAGTAAGACATCACATAAAATTACTTTTTGATAGCAGTGAAGTAATTTCCTAGGAAGACACTGATCAAGTCTCCAATAAGAGGGGTGAGCTTATTTTCTACTATGAAATACACATAGGAGACCCAGGTCTTGTTTACATACATGGTTAAGGGGGCTCCTGATGCTTGGTTTAATAGGGTCATGATTACCTTAATACCTTCCCCAAATTATACAATTGGGATCCTTCCCTCAAGGTCTTTAAACACATGGTTCCTTTGGAGCAACCATGGTTAGAGGATGGTGTCCAGGTCATGCTTGCTAGTCCACTCCTTAATTTTAGACAAGTCTACATGGGGTATTGGGAGCTTATAATACTTTTTAAGGCCAAATGGGAAATCTAGGATATATTATTAGAAGTTCCTTCATGCATTATCCAATCATTATCTATTCTACAATCAATAAAGATAAGAGCAAACACATCAATACAATGAAGTACATTAGGCTTAATAACAAGATAATGAAGGCCTCACATTTGAACAATGACCAAGTCATGATGTTTTTTGATAACTATGGAAATTCTTTACTCCTCTTTGGTGATGGGTTTTAGTTCCTCTATGGTGAAGAAGAGTTTAGACCAATTCTTGTTTCCATTATTTAGGGCTGTAATGTCCAATTCAGTGTCTTTGAAGACTCTTCCTTCATTGTCTATGGACATGTAGAGCTTTGTGTCCTCTTTCAACTATTGATTGTGAGATGTCATGGTTTTTTCTTCTACAAATTATTCACATCAGATTGCAATTGATCTATGTGATGCTATGTTGTGCTAAAAAACTTAATTAAGCTTCTCTCAGATTGAACTATAACCAATTGAGTTTGTTTAGGTATCTTTTATGTAGGGTTTAGGGTTTTATAGATTTAATGGTGGTAGGTCATCTAAAATTTTACTCATACATGCTTGGGATTTTATTTAGACCTTTGTATTTATACTTTCACATTTTCAAGCACATAAGATCTCTTATTTTGTCTTTTTTTGCATGTATGGTGCTTATGTGGCATCGATCTAGACCTTTCATGGAATTTTCATAAATGCCTTTTAAGCACTAGCTATTGGCATTTAAAAATTTCCCCTTTTATTTTATGTCATTAAATGAAGGTTTTGTGAGTGACTTTGAACCATTGATTTTGATTCAGGTCCTTGTTTATGATTGGCTATTTTCAGTACCAAACCTCATGGTAGTGCCACTTGGCATCTTTGAGTGCCTTGTTGAGCTCTATATCCTATATCAATCTTTTGATGAATGAGCATTGACCATGTGGAAAACTCACAGGCTTTTCAAAATTCATGAACACTTTCTTGTCATTAGATCATCTTCCTATGATGAAGTGTAGACCTATGAATCCTAGTTATCCTTGCACTATCTAATTGGGATTTGTAATTTAGTGAGAGCTATTGGATCTTGTAAGATTCATGAAGGTTAATTAGTGTATATCCATGTAAAGGAATTAGGATAAAATCCAAAATATAAGTTTATGTATATTAATAAATACAAAAAACTTAGGTTAAATCCCTTTTAAGCTAAGTTTATTATCAAAGTGACCCTTTGAAAGACATGATTAAATGTATTATTTGCCTAAGTAAACATTAGATGAGATTGAGTTTAATGACCTAAAAATGTTAATGATGACCTTGTAGATGTCAAATGATGTTCTTGGGAGTTTTAAATTTAAGCTCATGAAGTCTCTGTGTTCAAATGGGAGAATGCCTCATGGCAGACTCACAATGCTTCTTGGGTCTCTGGATTTATCTTTCTCCTTTCAATCGAATATCATGAAAAAGTGAGAGCCATCCAATCATGATCCTAGTAGTTTCATTCTATTGGTTTAATTTAATGTATAGTAACCCTTTTATTTTAATCCTTGAATGTAAATATGCTACGTGTCGATCTCATGGGCCTTCTATGATCCTTTTACCCTTCAACTGTGCTTTACACCATCTGATCGGGTTCCCATGATGAAACAAGAACCATAGGATGTAGGCTGAGGGATCATATTTGTTGAGGCCTTCACACTATTGGATCATCTTCTCATGATGAGGAGATAACCATAAGATCTTGAAAGATGCATGTATTTTAAGTTAGAGCTTGGGTATTCCTTACTCCATTGGATGAAGTGCCGTGATGAAGTGAGGGTTATTGTATCTATGAGAAGAAAGGAAATTATGTTAGGACCTACCATAAATAAAAAACTTAGGCTAAAGTGTTAGTGCTAAGGTCTCATTTGTATTAATAAATATGATGGGGCCTTAGGATTGGAAATTTAGGCTAAGGTATGAATCAAAGGGACCAAGTTAGGAAATATTAAAAGGGACATTGCAAAACCAACATTAGAATTAGAAATATAAGGAATTAAAGGGGGAAATAATAAAAAGGACCAATCATTTTTTTAGGATAGGTTTAGTCATGTTAAAAAATAAGATTAAGCTTTAAACATGAAATTTATGCTTAAGTCCAAAATGAATCAAAAGGTTCCCGCTAATTAGCTATTGCCAATTTCAAATTTGAACTGAGGGTTTGTACTAGGGTTTTGGAAAATGGATTTTTTAGCAAGAACACCATGGAACCTAAAACTAATATACATGAAGACCATTTATTAGCAATGTTGGACAAACTTAAAGCAAAAATCAAAATTAATAAGTGGATGATCTTCAAATTCTACTAACGATCTAAATATGTCATATTTTTAGATTAACCTTTAGTGATTCTTAAGAGTCTCAATTTTCAAAAATGAGGGTATGTTGGCCTCAACAAATGGCAACTTCTGGGGGAAACATATCCATATGCTAGAACCTAAAAACTCTGATTTAGACAAATAATTAGGTCATTTACTCCATTAGATCCACATTACTATTTAGATCATTTTATAGTTGAAACAAACCTTACACTTGTAGATTTAGGGTCA